>BSAI01000101.1:28788675-28953291 GCA_036245035.1 Adrianichthys oophorus
ACGTGTAAAGTTTGAAGAGTGAATTGTGAAGTCTTTTATTTCACAAAATATGGGGAAAAATGGTAAAAACTCTTTAAAAAGTGTGCAAAGACTTGGACCTGGTATTAATAAAGAGAGAGAGCAGTTATAGAGCAATGTCACAGTCCGACATGTCAGTCTTTGTTCTTTTGTAGAGTACAGGAGCAAAAACTTTATGTTTCAATGAAAGTTAGGCTCAAAGCATGACACTCCTAGAAAAAAAAATCTTATCAAATTCTTTACAATAAAGAAAATAAATGAACAGCAAAAAAAAAAAAAAAAGTCCTACGTCCAGCCTTACATTGGAACTTTCATATCTTGGTAGTATTTTTTGTTGCAACTAGTTATGTCCACTGTAACCAATAGGTTACATCCAATGGCTCCAATTATCTGCGAGTCGTTTTCCAACATTTTATGTGTTCTGGTTTTTTCTGTTCTAGATGTGTGTTTAGAGCCAATTAAATCCCTATCCAGCAGAGCGTTAGTCTGTCAGACACTAAGTGACAGAGAGAAGGGGGACAGCGGATGGAGGACTAAATCCAGTCACAGCGTCTCTTCTCATTCCGACCGTGTTTGTTGATCGGTGTCCTCTGGCTCTGGAAAACAAAGCAGACAAACATTAACATGAATGAAATACTTCTTTTACCAATTCAAAAGTAGATATTTTTAAAATGGCAAGTAGTTTAAAAAACAGGACACAGACCAGCTGGTTTGTTACAGTAGACCTACATCTAATGAACCTTTAAAAGGCTTAAATGCAGTTCATATGCAATAATCAGATTCATCAAAGTTTTATGATTCATTGTTTGTCAAAGAAAAAAAAAATTTATGCTAACATTTCTGAGCAGTGCAGATTTACATTGCTAACTATTCAATGTCAGTAAGGTGATGGATTGTGAACACTGTATAGCATGTTGTTCATAGTATTACCTGCTAACTAACCTTTTTTTTTTTTTTTTTTTTTTTACAAACTCAGAGCATCTCAAAGCAGCAGTGTGTGAAAATCACAGAAAACAACCTGGGCTGTAAGCAGAAACCTGGTTCCCCACAAGTTTGTGTTTTTGAAAATTTACAATAGTTTTTTTAAGAAGTTGCTTTGTTCTTAATGTTTCTGTTGATATTTCTAATCAGAAGAGCAGCCTAAGACGTAAGAGACACTATTATCTGTGTTGCTAAAAGGTTTCTGTGAGAGCAAAGCTACGCTGGACTTCCTGTTCCATGGGAACATTTGAAGTTTGGGACTTTTCGTAATTACTAGTAGAGTATTTTTGAAGTTTTGTCTGTGCTATTCCTCACTGGAACAGCTAATGGCTTAGTCATTTGTACACATCCTAATGAAGTTTATCAATAAACTGCTTTATAACTTCTTTTAAATCAGGCAAAAAATCTGTACAGTTTTATTTAACAATGGTTTCCACTGTTACTCTTCAGTATGCTAAATTATTCACATGGTTGGTAATCATTATGAGTATTTCAAATGGCAGTCAGAAGAGTTCTAAACCGGCTTGGTCGTTTATCTGGAAGTTTCAGAATTGAATGGTATCTGTGACTGGACAGGTTTCTCATTCCTACAAGATTAAATATGCAAACATGAGATGTATTTAGAACATAACAATCGTCCATCTGGATTCTAAACTAGAAATAAGCACCAAGCTCCACATAAACCATGTTAAAGAGAAATAGAGGTAAAGCTCTGTCTCTGTTTAGGGGCTACAACTTCTCAGTTAAGATCATGGAAATGTTTGGTTGGTTCTAAAATACAACCGATTTTACAAAGCATTTTGACCAGAGAAATAGCAATGCATGTTCTCACAGCTTGATGCTTACCTCATATTAAAAACTTACTAATGAGGTATTTATTTCAAGTAATTATTGATACATAAAGGGTATTGATGTTTTTTGAATGAAACGAAACACGCCTGCACATCTATCCAGTAAATCTATTTACATTTTAAAGGTACCTACTTTTATTGACAAACACCACATTGTATACTTCATATTTATTTTCTGGAGCTTCAGTCCAGAATGGGAACCAGAAAATGCATATTAAGCATATAATGTGAAAACATGGGAGAGAAAGCCCTTCATGACCAAAAGATTTGGAAACAAACTCAACAAAAATGGGGTCTTTCTGCTCCCAGTCAGACTTACAGCGTCAATTTCTGCTCTTTTAGATGATAAGACACGATTCCGAAGTCAGACGCAACAGCAGACTTCAAACCACATCAAAAATGTTGAATGTGCACCGAGCCTCAGACCTCCGTGCAAATCTAAGGCCACAAATAAAAACTATGATGACATCATTTTTTTTCTATCCTGCCTTTTTTTTAAATGAAGAACAGATACAGCAAAAACTCTGCTGTTTGCTATTGTATGACATAGACATCTTAAACCCAGCCTTGTGGAAAAACACTGTAATGATAATCCATAAATGTGGCCTCACAGTATAATTTACAAGTTTTGAAGAGTTTGCATGCACCATAGGTTTGCAGACATGCACTGGCCAAGTTCAGCATTCAAAATTCATCCTCCAGTGGACAAAAAAACCAAAGTTATTATTGTAAAATGAACAAAACAGTTTTTAGAAACAGAAGCCTGGTCATTAAGAACTAAACTCATCAATCCTAAATTTACCAAGTGTCTACTTTACATAATGAATCAGTCTCTGTCACAGCGCCCGCCTTTCCCTAATCAGGAATCTCACAGTGGCTGCTTTTTTGTCTTTTCACTGGGCCATCGTTATTCTGCATCCTCTCCTCCTCTCTCTTGATTTCTTTCATCACTGCTGCTGCCACCTGCTCTACCCCCCTCCCCCCAATCGATAGAAAAGCCAGAACCTTATCAACACCATCCCAGTCACTCACTGCCATCAGTCAATCGGGTGCGTTGCTCCCAGTTCCATCCTGGTAACGTGCTGTCATTCTGCTTCAAATCTGGATCCTCCTTTGTGTTTGTTCCTGGCCATCTCGGCTCTTGTCGTTCGTCTTTCTTTCTCTCTCTACCTCTGCCGTTTTTCTCTTTTTCTGTCGCTTGCCTCCCTCCCTCCCTCTCAGCCTCTCTCTCTGCTGTGAATCATGCCTTCTGTTGGAGAAAGGTTTTTTTTTTTTTTTTTTTTTTAAAGCGCGCTCTCTCTGTCAACCAACACACCAACGCAAACCCTCCTCCTCGTCTCCCTTTGCTTTCTAGATTTTTTTTTGCCTGAATTCAGCCTCCCTCCAGTTCCCTTTTTCTTTCTTCTCCTCTATCTCTTTACCTCTCTGCCATATATTTGCACTCCGATCAGCTTTGAAGTTTTAAACTTCTCTTCCCCATCTGCCTCTCATTTCTCTCCTTCTCCTTTCAGACTTATTCCTCAATCACTCGTACCTTTGCATCATCTCCTCTCGCCCTTCGCTTCCACATTTAGTTTGACCTGTGTAGGCCACCCCTGGGAAATCATCACTTTCACACATTTTATAAATGTGGTAGCAAAGAACAAAACGATAGATCTGCACTTCTACCTGTCTGCCTGCACATCTTTCTATCTGTCTGTCTTCTCTGTCTCCCACACACTTTTTTCCTCTGGCTCATTTAGTCCCTCTTGTAGCCCTCTCAGTTTGCCCTCTACCTCCCACTCCTCACCTCAGCGTTAATGTAACAAGCATTGCTGTGGAGGCGGAGAGATGGAGTGAAACAGAAAGAGCAACAATGGACACATTTTTTTTTCTCAGCAAAACTTAAAAGCATCATCAGCAGCTAAATCATTTGTCCAAATGCAGCAGTGCTGAGGAGCCTGCACCAAAATGATTAAGCCAGCATTTTGTTCCTTTCTGAAACGGCCGGCTTTCACAGCTCCAGCCTGCTCGGATAACTGTGGAAAAGAAGAAAAGAGCAGCCATGTTTATTCAAGACACAGAGCATTAAATATCATTTTTAAACCATGCACAAGCAAAATGACCAGTAGAAGAATTTGTTGAATGAAGAGCGTTTAATTCTTGCCATAATCAAAGATCAAATGGTAAAAAAAAAAAGTACTTCCAGTTTGATCAAGAAAGCTGAAAAGAAAGCTCGGCCGTGTTGGAATGATCCCAATCAACAATGTTGAATACTTGGAGGGAATTCGACTATGACGGTCATGGTTATTTTTATCTTTGCTAGGCTTGATGGGGTGTTTTTTTTTTTTCCTCTCTTTTTGTGCTGTGTCTTCAGAGAACCATGGTAATTTAGAGCTTTACAAATGAAATCGATTTTCATTCAAATTCTGTTTTCAACAAATGAAATTTTGTTTTACTTCATGTAAAAAAAAAAAAAAAAAAATTTTTTAAAAAGTCATTTCTTGTTTTAAAATTAACATTCTTAAACATATAGGTAATTAAACACATTCTCCTCTATTTTTTTAACAGCATCAGAGATGGACAAAAACACATAAACAGCACACAATCATGGGAATGAAAAAGTCACAGTAGAAAGCAGCGACTGAGCAAGTAGCCTACTTTGAAGGATTATTTAGGTCATATTGGCTGTGTGCCTCCACTGAGAATTGGACAGTGATAAAATCAGCAGAGAACATAATACAAAAGTATTCTGTACATCAGCATTCTCCTTAGTCTTCAGAAGCCCTGCTCTGCATGTTTTGTTTATTTTTCTGTGTCACCATTTCTGCTTCTGGTGTCATCAAGTTCTGCAGAAAGCAGAACATGACCCAGCCACCCCAATCAGGTGGGTTACAGCATAATCCTGCAGAGCATGCAATAGTGACGACCAACAGTGAGAAATACTAATATTTAAGTCTGCTTTAACATCCCTTCTGCAGTTGATCATTTCAATAGAAGACTAACTGTCAGTCACACTTACATGTCATCTTAACTGGAACAGACACAACTCACTTACAATTTGGAGAAGTGTTCTGCCAATCTTCAGCTAAGGCACTTCCTCATCACTGCCTAGATGAGAGTGCCACAGATTTTCTCCAAAGTGCTCAACCACCAGAGGGTCAAATCTTCTCTCTGCTCACTCCAAAGAGAGAAGCCTTGGAACAATCCCAACAGAAGAGTTTGCTGGCAGGGAATATTCAGCCTTCCTCCTCTTCTGCTGTGGCTTACTTTTGTTTTTGTGGACAAACATGACGGAGGTCTGCGTTTGAACCTGATGAGTGTGATGGGGAAAACAGAACGTTACAAACACCAAGAAAACATCACTGAAATTGAAGCTGTATGGCCTGCAGCCACGAAATGCCCTTAGACAAGTTAACAGGAATTTTGTTGACCTTTGACCTTGGGAGGAGGCCATCTTGAATTTAAAGAAAATCATCTGTAGTTCTTTACAAATGAAAGCTCTTCCAAGGGATTTCAATCTTTTGTCATAAACAAGCATCATTGGGAATCAAAATGTTGGTTCTAAAAGTTTGTTGAACGGCATTAGAGCGGCGAGCTCCCAAATGTGGCGTGTTAATGTTGTTGGGACTCATTTCACCAGAACATTGTGAAAATTAAACACATGAATCCTTGCCTCAAGATGAACAAAACATTATGACATGCGAATCAAACATGTTAGCAATCTGGGCGAGTGGTGAGCTAAAAGCCTTAGTTATCATAGAAAGCTGAAAAACACACATTCAATTTCATTTCCAGGCTTTGTTTGCTCCGTTCTGCAGCATCTTCATATTTTTACAGGATATATTTTATGGAGCGCAAAATCTTTTGGGATATATAAAAGTTACGTTTTTATTTACTATAAAATGACATGAAAGTAAAGAAATGTGAGTGTTTTTTTAACGTTTACGTTATTTCTAAGTTGCATAGTTTTGACAAAATATAAATATATTTTTGGGAGAGATTTTAAGTTGATGTATTGCGGAATAATATTCTAGTCTGTTTTTATACTTTGTTTGTGTTACAAAGTTAAGTTTTGAAAGTTTAGTTTTAGTGTGTTTAAAAAATGTTGATCCTTTTCAGCTCGCAGCTTAAGGTGGGTTCTGGATTTTGGGCCAATGTGTGACTGAGTTTGACACCCCCCGCTCTAAAAATCACATAGACCTGTCCGTAATCCCCAGGTGACCAAAACATAAAATGGTTGTTAACAAACAGAAAAACTGCCATTTTGAAAACAAGCGTTTTTATTTTATTTTTATTCATTCATCAAGTGCAGCTCTGACCAGGGTGGCAGAGATAATAGGGGCAGAGGCGTGTCGAAGCTGGTCACCAGTGAGGGGTAGTGCACAACAGTGCACGACATGATTTTGTAATCACCTGCTGGTCCAGCAGGTGATTCTTCATCACTTTCCCTGCAGAGACATCTGTCTTCACTATCCATAGGAGGAGCGCTGTGCCACAGTCCATGTGCTGCTTTCTATAGAATGAAGCTGCGTTCAGTTTTAGAACAGATAATGTACAATACTGGACAGAAATCACATTTATCCCTCCACAATATTTCTAAAATGACTATAAATACTCTGTGGAAGAGCAGTTCCTAAAGAAAATCAAATAAGTGTTGAACAGCTGTGGCACCATATTTACGGCGGGGATGTGTAGCCTCAAGTCGCACCAAACTCAAATTGTCAAATATCTTTTATTAATCATACGTACTATATTACTTATTAATCATTAATTATTTACATATTTTTATCTTTGCATAACTTATCTTAGATTGGAACATTTTTGCTAAATTATCCACAAAAAAAGGCAATTTGGCACGAGATGGACTTTGTACCCAAGAACGGGATGGTGTTCCGCCTCTGGCCCTTCCCACGAGAAACTAACGCTTGAAAAAAGTTCCTTGGTATACACTGAAAGTAAATCGACTGCAAGTGGAGGAATACTCATAGTATTTTGCTGCATTTTGAACAAAACCAGTTTGAGGCGATCAAGGGGTCTTTGTCAATGTTGACTCAAGAATTGGGGTGGCAAAAACTTTTTAGCTGGGGTGGCAGCTGCCCCCCCCCTGCCACTCTGTAGCTCTGCCTTTGGCTTTGCATAATGCTTTTATAAGCTTAAATACAGAATTAATCACCAATCCTGATTAAATCGGGATCATCTGGCTGATGTACCCATGTGTAGTGGCTCTGAGGTAAGATTCCTATCACCTCACATATTTGTTTTTACACATATTTAATTTACTCTTCATTATCTTGCAAGAAATACAAAGGAATCTGGAAACGTCACCTGGACTGTTCAGTACCAGGTATTTATCTCTGGGTCACACTGGTTGGATTTTGGGCAATAGATGTCCTGGATCAATTTTCCATCCATCTTCTTCCGGTGACCGGGCTGCGGCGGCAGCAGTCTAAGCAAAGATGTCCAGACTTCCCTCCCCATTCCCTCTCCATAGATCCATTTTAGGTCAGAGAATCTGATCCAATCTAATCGTTCAAAAAGAACCAAAATTGAAAGTGAATGAAATTGTCAACCACAAATATCAAATAGGATCATTGTTAAAATAAATCAATACACCCCATCTGACAAAATCAAATTAACACACAAGGACATCTAGGAACTACCGGTATTTAAAAGCTATGCTAAAAAGATGAGTTTTAAGGTTTTTCTTTAAAAAGTGGATGAAGCCCTCACATCCTCAGGCAGGCTGTTCCACAGGCAGGTCCATAGTGCTGAAATGTGGCCTCGTCGTGGGTTTTTTGTCCTAACTTTGTGGTCCTGGTTCAGAGGCGTGTAGCCGAGTTTTCAACAAGCTGCAGCCGATTGATAACTTTTTTCTGAACGCCAGAAAGAAGGGCATTACAATAACCTATTTTAGATGTTATAAAAGCATGTATCAATATTTCAGCACTGACTCTGCAGAGAGAGGGTCTCACCTGGGCAATTTCTTGGTAGTCTTCATAACTTGGTTTGTGTGTGCTTCAAAGGTAATCTAAAGTTACAGTCCAAAAACAGGCTTCATAGGGTAGTTGTGTACCCTACAACAGACTGGCAACCTGTCCAGGGTGTTACCCCACCTTTGCTCAACAGTAGCCAGGACAAACTCCAGCAAGGCCATGACCCGAAAGGGTTATAAGGTGAAGAAAATGGATGAATGGTCATTTGTTTCACCTTTGTCCTCCTCAGAAAATTAAATAAACACATGAATCACATACTCCGTATCTTCAGCTGAAACAGCGGCTGTTCTTAACTACAGCAAGATTTGCTCAAAGTATTTATTCAGAAACACCACAGCATTTCCCAAGTACAGCATACAGTGATCTGAGCTGGCAAAACACAACCAATTACATTTGTAATTGGGAGTGGAAGGAGGAAGGTGACAAGCTGTCCGTTAAGTCTGCACACATTTCCTTACAAGCATGAAACATGACAGAGCTAAAATGAAAAGCTGCAAATATATACAGCAGGGCAAAAAATTATTTATTCAGCCACCAATTGTGCAAGTTAAAAATCCAGAAAATCACGTTGTTTGATTTTAAAAGAACTTGTTTTAAATTAAGGGGAAAGCAAGCATTTGGTCACCTACAAACAAGCAAGATTTTTGTTCTCATTGTCTCTCATAGTTGAAGTATACCTAGGATGAAAATTACAGGCCTCTCTCATCTTTTTATGTGGGAGAACTTGCACAATTGGTGGCTGACTAAACACATGTTTAGTGTGCTGTTAGATAATGTGTCTGCACTGTAATGAAGGGTCAAACTCAAGGGTCACACCGTACTATCATCCAGCTGTCAACCATTTTTACCTCAAAACATGTTTAGTATTGGAAAAAAAAAAATGATTTCCAGGGAGTCTCCACAGTTGAGAGCTTGTGTGAGGGCTCCCTCCAGTGGCTCTGAAGGACTTCTTTTCAGCCATCCGTTTTCTGAACAGTTTTATCATGTACAGGGTCACTTGGCTGCCAGAGCCTAACCTGGCTACTGTTGGGTGAAGGCAGGGTACACCCTGGAGAGGTCGCCAGTCCGTCACAGAGCTTACAGCCCTTTAAAAAGAGTCGAGGTCTATTTCCCTCATAGTTTGGTAAGGCAGCAGCTGAAATATCTGCAGGCAGAAGCTGTAAGTTTTGAGGTTTTCACACAGGAAGC
Source organism: Adrianichthys oophorus (assembly GCA_036245035.1). Taxonomy (NCBI): domain Eukaryota; kingdom Metazoa; phylum Chordata; class Actinopteri; order Beloniformes; family Adrianichthyidae; genus Adrianichthys; species Adrianichthys oophorus. Next base: position 28,797,689 of record BSAI01000101.1, read on the forward strand.
AGCAGTAGACTTTAATCAACCTGACTTGGGAGTTTATGGGTGTCTGGTCTTTCCTGCTGATCCACTACTCACTCTTCTTGTTGTTGACTGACTGATATATTTCATTTGTAAACACGGGTCCAAATTTTTCCCTGAAAACTGTTTTTCTTCACATCTTCCCTACAACCGTCTCGTACTTTCTGATTTTGATGTATTTTAGGTGCAACTATTAAACGCTGACACATCCCTCTTTAAACAAGCCAAAGTATGAGTAGCAGTGGAGTGTTACATGCAGCTCTTATGGTGAGCCTGACCGCAGTGCAGCCACTAACCAGTAGTTTTGCATCTGGGTTCAGATGCAAACTGAAATGCAGAAAACCCCCTTTTTAAAGTGAAATGTCAGGACTTTGACTGCAGCGTGCTGTGAATGACCCTCACAGATGCAGCAGGAAGCACTAAGGTCAGCATTCCACAGTCTGAAAAGGTGGAGCATCTGGAAAACGTTGATGGGATAGAAGGGGGAGGTGAAAGGGAGGAGGCTAAAGCAGCACACTCTGTGACAGAGGCACTGAATCAATGTTAGAGAAAGTTACATTTATCTGCAAAAAAGTGATTTTGAAACACCAGCACCACAACCATCGCTGAGAGAGAACTAGAAAGAAGGGTTTCGTGAGAAGATAAGCCAAAGAGCAGGAGGGGCAGGGAGGTCTGACCAAAGCACTCAGCCTCTTCCTGCTTCTCAGGAAGTGGAGGCAGAAACAGAGCAGAGGGCTGACAGACAAACACATTCTGCTGTAGACCTCCAGCTTGTCTTCCTCTAGTTCTGCTGCGATCAACAGGAGGAAAAAGAAGGGGGAGGGGGTTTGGGAAGAGGCGGGGCCACTGATGGAGCAGAGAGACGGAGAAGTCGATTACTTCTAGCTGCTGGAATTATGATGGAGGCAAGCATTGTTTCTCAGGATGCAGGGTGAGTTTACAGGGCGTTTGTGGAAATGAACCTGCGTGAAAGCTCAATACAGGAAGGGTTTTTGTCAAGCCTGAGGGGTGAACTAAAACCCAGAGAGAAAAAGGGGGAGCTGGGGGGTCACAAGTCAGACAACCACAGAGAGAAAAACAGATGTGATGACTCACTAGCTCATATGTAGGTCAGAGACTTTTGAAAGACACCCAAGAAATCCTGCTTTTGAGTTTGACTAAATCAGACAGACTTCTCGTGTCACCCACTGGAAGACAAAATGTACTTTCATGTAGTTGCAGCAATGTTGAAGATACTTTAATCAAACGTTTGCAAAATGATTAACCCGCTGTAAAAACAAGCAGGAACTGAAGGCAGCGAGCAACATTGCCAAATAGATCATTCAGAATGTAGTTATCAAGCATGGTTTGAGTTTTTCATCAGTGGTGAACAAAGATGCTGTGAAAACAATACAATTCTGTTCACTTTTCCTGGAAAACTGCTGGAAGAACTGTGACTCGTTTGCACTTTTATAATATCATTATTGGAAGCAGTTTAGGCTTCTGATGAAAAAAAAAACATCTTTGGATTAAAATTATTATTATTTATCACATTTTCTAGCCTGTGGAAGTTCATCAGAATTGTAATTCTGACATTTTAAACATTTTTTTGTTAAAAATCCTGCCCCCACATACAACAAATGCAGCCTCTTTAGGTTATCAAGAAAAAATAGCATTGTCTTGGTAAAATTTCCTGAAAGTTTGATTTTGGTCCAACGGCTCTTTCTATACTCTGGACATTAATGCGGTCATGCACCGCTGGTTCTTCTCATCAACTAGAACTTCAGGACTCATCTGAACACAGAACGATGACCTAATTATGTTCAAAAATCTTGGCTCAGAAAAGCCTTCGGGAGGCTTTCAGGACCCGATGATTTCTAATTCAGCGCTGAAATGATAAGGCCTCAGAACTAAAGGAAGCCTAACCCTCTCACCTCAAGAGGGAGGACAGTATTCTGTTGACATCATTTCCTTCATCTGTGTCCTCTACACCAAAAAGAGAAGGTGACGAAGAGAGGAATAAAAAAAGAATTTAGCCTCAGAGCGTTACGTTAGACTGTTAGTTAAAAAGGCTGCCTGTTGAGTTCAATCATCAGATTGCTATTTGGTTTGGATGTATATCAGCATTACTGTTCTGTTATTTCATTTTCCTTCTGAAATGTAAGTTTTTGCATCAGTTTTTAAATTATTTTCTTGAATATAGCCTTTAGAAACCACTGTAATCTGCTGTAGTAACGTTGTTTTTTTTAACCTTTGGAGTACATGCATGGAAACTGACAGCTTTTATTGCACATCTTTTTGGATGTTCTTGTGTTTTGTTTTTGCACTCCTTTTTTCTAAGTGAGTTTTTCCTTTTTTAACCCCTTTCTGATTATTTTCTGTTTCCGTTTCTACTGGTGGGTGCACTGTCTGACAGCTTATAGCGTTGTCTGAAGCTAAAAAAATCCTCAAAGCAATCTTAAATTCATCCTAGCAACTCCCACAGAAGGTGTGCATTCTGTGACATTAAATAACATTAAAGGTTCGATATGTGATGCGAACAAAAAGTAATACAGAAGAAGTTAAAGTCAACCAACTGTCTGGTAAACTGAGCTAAAACTGCAGACATAATTAACAGTAGACAAAATTGTGATGATGGTAAGCAGACTGACCCGGTTGTTTTATTTTTATGAAACTTTTCCCTGAAGTGATTCTTTGACTCTTCTCACACTTTGAAAATGTTCTTTTCAAATGCAAGACAGAATCTCAAAGGATAGAAACATACTTTCCACATCGCGTCTACGTTGCATGGAAAATAAAGCCCCAAAAGTACTGACGTGGAAAGCGTTTTATTTTCTTTTGCTATCTAACTTCAGTCCACAGTAGGGTTAATAATCACTCCCAAGTCATTTTTAAAGTGAATTCTCACAGTCTCTGAATGAAAGTACATTTTTAAACAAAAAAAAAAAGAACTATCGACCATTGCTGGAATGGAATTGGCAACTTGTCAGTATTACATGCAACAAAGCTGGACATAAACAAAACCCTTATCATTCTTCTTAATGTTTATTCATTTTACAGTCTGTCAGGTTATGGCACATTTTTGACACGTTTCTAAGCTTCATTTGATTGAATGAAATGATTGCTTCTGGATGAAAAGGCTCTTTTAATCAATGTGTTATATATGTTAAAGTCCTATAACTGCCACTTGGGTGCAGTTGTGATGGATCTCTGGTGGCGCAGGCTCTCTTAGCGCTGTGAACTGTACAGTTCTTCCATGGAGGGAGAACTAAATCTACAGCTGCAGAAAGACTCCCTGCTTTTGAAACCCTGTGCAAACAGTTGGCTGATACTTTTCTGAGAACAAGCTCACTGGTTCATAGGTCATCCAGCCAAAAATCAGACAGCAGTTTCAAATGGAGAATAGGAACCTGTCCTCACTCCTTTTCACTTCATTTGATCAAGTCGCATTGAATATAAACGAACACAACAACATTGAAAACAGCCGTCGGTTCATGTGTAGAATGGATGGATGAAGGGACTAAAACAGAAGTTTCAAATTTCTTTTGTTTTAAAAGTTGCTCATAGCACTGAACTGTGAATTTCACAGCTTGAATGTTGATAGTAAAATGTTAATGCAAAATATTCACTCAAGTTTCTTTAAAGTTACCAGTTTGTTTTACTGTTGGCAGAAAAAGTGCAATATTAAGCATACTCTGTCATGTCCTCTATTATTGTTTTTATTTGGGGAACAGCTGTAAACATTTTATTTTATTATTTTATTTTATTTTTAAAAATTAACATTGTTTTAAAAGGCACTGTGAAGGGAAATATCTGACCCCACTACCGTCTTCTTCAATAACACTGAGACACCATTAAACCAGTAGTCAAGAACTGCTTGCCTCAGTAAGATTATTTTCTTTTATTTAAAAAGTGATTTAGCGGTGAGTGAGACTACATGAAAAAGAGCTCAATCAAATTGAACAGATTATTGGTCAGCAAAAGGTAAAGATCTGCAGTGCAGGCTGGCCATGTCAGCTCTCAGATGGAACAATAGTCTTATAATCAAATTGTACAAAGTACTTTTCATACCTGGTCACTCAAAAGTGCTGCACAAAGCTTCAAATACATAGATATAAAATGATGAACATGAACAGTCCTCTCGAAGAAAACATTGAGTTTCTGTAACCAATGCAGAACCTGCAAGTTATGTTGTACATTCCTCCATGTGAAAAGTCCCTTTTGTGAGCATTTTTGCTTCAGAGGTATGCAGACATCTATTCAGAGGCAGATTATTTAAAGACAGAAGTTACAAACACTGAAAAAGAATTCCTTCAGAACAGTTCAGCTGCTGCACTACAGCTAGTAATAAACGGTTGCTATGTTGTAAAAGTACAATTAATGGCAACACTCTAAATCTCAAATGTGCACTGCACTTGTGCAAAACTATGGTACTTAATTCATTCAGTTGGAACTCCAAGTTTGATGTGAGGCCTCACACAAACAATAAACAATCCGGTTCAATGCAATGTTTGTTGGTTTATGCTCGAGTTTGTAGTAACAGCTCATAAATAAAAAATGCAGCCATGTCTCAAATATATAAAAGCTGAATTTCAACAAATGATTTTTTTGTTTGTCTCTGTGTTTTGCAGCCTTACAAGCCCTCAGACAGCATCCCCAGAACCTGCATCCATCCCGTCATCTCCTCTCACAACTTCTTCAATTCTCTCATCGCCTCCAGACAGACCATGTCGACCAAGACCCCCAACTAACACGCCCAAGTTCTCCCAGCTTCCTTCTAGACCTCCCCTGCCTGCATCCACCCCTGCTAACCTTCCTTCTGCTTCCATAGATTCAATGTCTCCGTCTTCCAACCCTCCTCCATCCCTTCCTCCCCCTCTTTCTCCCATCATAGTCTCCCAGTCTCCTTCAGGTTTGGTCCCTTTTCTGTCTCCTCCACTTACCTTCCCACCTCCCTTATCTCACACAGAGTCACCTTCTACTTGCTCCTTGCAGTCTCCTCCCCCAGGCATTGATCTCCCCCTATCCTCCCCAGCTCCTCCAGTGCTCAGCTCTAAAGATAAGCTGGTTGGGAGCATTTCTATTTGGCAGCTTGAAGGACTCAGTCAAGAAAAAACAACTGGTATTTTGGAAGAGGAGACTGCAGGGGTAAGACACACTTTTTCTTTGCATCCGTTACAAGGCTGTGCAAAGGTTTTAGGCACATGTGAACAAAAGAGTGTAAACAACAATAACTAAATTATTTAAAAAAACAATCATCAAAATGGGGTGATTCACAAGAGCAAAGTCAAATCAATATTTACCTTTCCACCCTTTGACTTCAGAACAGTTTCTGTTCTTCTAGGTGCACTAGTACACAGTTTCAGGCTCTTCCAAACATCTTGGAACATCTTGTAATTTCCTCACATCTTTCTGTCTCTTCATGTAATCCCAGACACACAATAGTGTTGAGATCAGGGCTCTGTGGGGGCCATGCCATGACTTCCAGTAGTTCTTGTTCTTTAAAAAGTTCAAGAAACTTGCACCGTTCTTCACTGCTGCCTGCAGACACTCGCTGTGGTACTGCTCTCCAGTCCTCCCACAAACGGCCTTCTGCTACAGCCAAATATATTACATGTAGACTCATCCGTCAAAAGCAGATGCTGTCATTTTTCTACAGTATGGGGGTGAACTTGGGTTCACTTGGTTTGTGTCAGTTCTGAGCAGATGACACTGTCAGACATCTTCTGCTTTCAAATGGGGCGGCCGTGGTGCAGTGGAAAGGGCAGTCGACTTGTGAGCGAAGGATTGCAGGTTCGATTCCCGCCCATGTGTCTAAGTGTCCTTGCAGGCAAGACACTGAACCCCACATTGCCTCTGATGGAAGGTTGGCGCTAGTGTTCGGCAGCAGAGCCACCATCAGTGTATGAATGAATGGGTCTGTGACTGTTAAGCGCTTTGGGCCTTCAATAGGCTAGAAAAGCGCTATATAAGTAAACGCCATTTACCATTTAGAAAAGTTGATGAGTCTTTCATCTGCTGTACTAAGTTTCCTTGCTAGATCGCTGCATCTATCCTTCTCAGCGTTTCTTTGTGTCTCTTCAAACGAGTTGAAACATCTAGAAAGCTTTGAAATCTTTATCTGAGAGAGACCTTGCTGATGCAGCAGAACCACCTTGTGTCGTGTTCAATCTCTCCATGACATAAAACTGTCTTTCACAGCCTCACGTTGGTAGCAGAGTTTAGATGTTCTTTAAAGCCTGCTATACAGCTGGGCTTTTGTTTTTTGTTTTTTCAGTTTCTCAGTTGGTTTCAACCCAAATGAGAGATTGATGATCTTTAGCACCTGTTTGGTGGAAGTGGTTGATCACAAACATGACTCTAATCCCACAAAAACCCTGAACTTGTACAAGTAGAATTATTGAATTGATGCTGGTTTGAAGGACAAAAAGTAAAAGCATGAAATATTGATTTGATTCACTTTTCCTAAATTAATTTTCTAAATTAGTAAAAAATAAACCAAGTGTTTTTTTTCTTGAGGCCTTTTCTGTTTACAGCATTATTTTATCACTATCGTAAACTTATACACAGTTTAAAACCAGGTTTTCTCTTCAGGCTGTTATATTTTTCTGTCAAATGACAACATCAACAAAGGAAAAGATCTGTGTTTGTTTTATTAAAGTTGCAACACGGTTCCGTTTTCTCTTTGTTTGCCACCATTTGTTGTTTTTCTGGCAATGAAACTGTGCTTATTAAAACCTCTTGACTTCACAGAAATGTGGTTCTTAGTCAAAAGCGAGAACAGCGTAAAAAAGGGAATCTTAGCAACATTTTACAAATGTGATAAACATCTTCTCGTGGTCTTGTTTTGAAATACACAACAACAAATCAAATCCTTTTTTTGAGAACATGAGCTAAAACTCAGTGGAAGCAGATGCAGTTTTTTTTGGTTGTCGTACGAAATGATGAAGTCAATTCTTCAGTTGAGGTAAACGCCGTAAAACAAAGCACGCTGTCTGCAATGACAAAATCAGGTCTGTGACTAAAATCTTAAGAAGTCAAGTGCAGGGTTCCTGTCAAGTCCAGAAGGGAAGTTATGTTGGTCATCGTGTCCGTTGTGAACACAGAGTTTATGTATATGTCTCCAACATGGGTCAAAAAGTAGATTTGAAAGGAAAAGATTTGAAACCAGTTTAAACCATCCTTGGAGGTGAGTTTCTGCTGTCATCCAACAGTGGAGGTCATGAGGTCATGAAACCAGAAGTATTCCAAAGAGTCAGGAGGAAAGAGCTTTATGTTTTTAGAGAAACATTTACCTTCAGCCACTCCGGGGTGTTACCACACTGTGTTGGAGATGTTACATTAAGACTGAAGCTTTCATGGCTGGAACATGGTCTTTAGACCTTCATTTGGGAATGTGCCTTCTTAGTGCGGTCAGGGAGTTTGTAAAACTCTTATAATTATTTTTCAACATTTCTGAGAGAAATGTTTAATTTGATCTTATTTGTTCATACAAATATTAGAAAGATGCAAAACATTTTAAAAACCTGAACAAAGAACGTGCTCTTCATGGTGGTTAAGCAGTGTTTGGGGGTATGTTGGGTCAAAGTCACACAGTCTCCTTGTTATTGTGTTTCACGGCCAGTGTTTTTCCCCATTTGTTTCTTAACTACAACATTGTAACAGCTGCTGCTGACTCTTGCAGATGTTCCTGGTTCACAGCACAGAAGGACAAGCCACAATGATTTCTGTGCGTCTTCCGGATGAGCAAGGAGCGCCGCACGTACACAAACTGGTCCTCAAACAGCACAAGAAGTGTATGTGCTGCTCAACCAAGAAGCTTCCTCTCCTGACAGCTGCAGCCCAATGTGTCATTGCGCAGTGTAAATTTAGCATTAACACACATTACATGACTAAATAGTTTCCTCTTTGACTTTTTCTCCGCTCAGTCATCCATTTAGAGGGTTCTTCTCTGGTTTTTGATGACATTTGTAAACTGATCCTCTTCTATTGTTGCAGCAGGTAAACACACACGCACATACGCACGAACACGCACACAAACAGATGCACAAATGCAGAAACATGCACACATTCAAAGGCAAACACAGAAAAGCACGTGCACACTAACAAATAAATAAACACACCCGCACACAACAACACAAACAAATACACAAACAGAAAACTCCACTCAAAAAAATCATTTGTTGGATGAACATAAAAAAAACAGACACAGGTTGATTAACTATAGTTGATTAATTTAAGTGTCTTCAGTTGTGAATTTAAGTGTCTGGTTTTATTTGGTTCATTGCTCTGCCTTCCCACGTTTTTGGTTGTCCAAGATTTTTCATCATAGGCTGCACGATGGCACAGTGGCTAGCACTCTTGCCTTACAGCAAGACAGCCCCTGTTCAAGTCCCAGCTGGGGGACTTGGAACAGTGTCACTAATGGTGGACCTTTCTGTGTGGAGTTTGCATGTTCTTCCCGTACATAAGTGGCTGGGTTAGGCTCCAGCAGCCCCATGACTGCAACCACCAACATAATTGCATTCAGATCTCCCAACACACACGTTTATTGCTGTTTTAACACATTTGGTTTATGTGGAAATTCTTTCCACAATTATATTATGTTCACCCAACAAATGATTTTTTTGAGTGTACACGTACACAAATGCGTATCCACATGCAGACACACACTCAAATGTAAACACACACCCAAATGTACAAATGCTCAAAGACACATACATACACTGATAGTACAAACAAAAATGTACAGAAAAACTGGACAATAACTCCATGCCTTCAAATGAAATGTGCAAAACTTGCATGAGTTGATCTTGTTTGCTTTGTCAATTAGGGACATCTTGACAGTCTTGCTAAGATTACCTCAGGCCGTTACCATGACGACTCAGAGAGAGGAGCTGCAAGTCATCTCAGCTATGGGTGCCGGTAAAAGAAAATGAAACTTCATTTTTAAATGTTTTCCAATGAGGTTGACAGAGGAGTTCAGCAGTAAGACTGAAGGGATTTTCCTGTGGAGATTAATTTAGGCTTAGCTAACCTGCATTAAAGGCAGAGCAGGACATTTTATGCACTAATGCAATAGCTCGTTTTGAACTTTGCAAGTATATAAATGTGACAAAAAAATATAGCAGTCACCTCTTGTGTTACTGAGAGGCTATTTTCTGCAAAGTCTTGAGCTTTTCTGGTTTGAACCAAGAACTGTGCAATAAGACGTTAAAAAGGTGGCAATAGACTATACATTTATTTTTTTCAGAAAAAAGATTGAGAAGATAGTTTGTGAAAAAAGCAGTGAAGAAAATACATGCACAATATCATTTTGATGCATCTTTAGCCATGAAATTTGTTAATCAGAACTAACTAAGCGACCCTTCTTATAATGCCGTGCAGCGTAGGCATGTGTTCTGTGCTTCCTGATATTCAAATGATTTCCTGTAGTACACGCCACTCCAAAATCAGTCTAAATGTTTTAGTACAACTTTAGTTTACTAAGATGCCACACCGCTTGATGGATTGTTGGAGCATCGTGGATACTGTGGTCTAGAGCCTTGTGGAGCAGGTAATAGGAACTGTGCTTCAACTGTTTGTAAGCTAAATGAGTTAAATCAAGTCTGACTTATCTCATTTCTGTGTCGCTTGATGAGCCTTGTTGTACAAAAAAACACATTATTTTTTTATGAAAACTTTTTTATTGTTCTTGAAGCAGAGAGCCACAATGAAGGGCTTAAAGGGCCAGACGTGGCTCCGGAACCCCCCTGGTCTAAGTAAAGTGAAAAACGCTGCTAATGCAGGCTTTGCGTTACACACAAAGCCTCTTGAGAAGTAAACTGAAAAAAAAATCTACTTTTATAGAGTACGAGATTATCACCTCAGTAGTTGGTCATCAGCAACACTCTCTAAATCCCAGAACAACCACAACGAAAATAGAAAAATAAACACCTTCTAAAAACAGTGGATCTTTATGTTGCAGATTTCTGGACATCTGAGTTGAACCGAAAACTGAAGGATCAGACAAACGCCCTTCAGCTAAACATGTATCTGCATGTGAGCCCAGTGACTGAGGAGGAGATGTCCAGCACTCCGCCGAACCTGCTCTGTGCTTCCAAAAGAGATTCTGCAACCTCCCATCTGCACAATGGAGAAGGCTCACAGAGCCCCAGCTCTCAAGTTAACATTTCACCAAAAACCAACTCTGTGATTAAGTTCAAGCGGCCCCCACCCCGACCCCCCAACCTAGACTCCGGTATGGGTCTTCTCTTCTCTTCTTCTTCTCTGCCTCAAAACTCGACATTCGCAACTCAGCAAACTGAGAAAAGGGAAGGAGGAAGCAGGAAGGTGAAGGAGAGGAGGTCAGCCCCACCTCCTTCAAGGCCTCCTGTTCCCCTGCAGGGTCGATGTGCTCCCTGTCTGCCTCCTGCTCCTCTACAATGTGTGCCCCCCAGAAAACAAATAGATCAAGATGAAGGAGAGAGGACACACAACAAGAAAGACCAAAGTCCTGCAAATGAAACTAAGAAAGAACAAGGAGAAGAGAAAGGAAAGGAAAATACAGCACAACAAGCAAGCGTTCAATGTGAGGAGGAAGAGGTGGACAAGGATGGAGGCAAGCAAGAGCAGGAGGGAAAGATGGAGGAAAAAGAGGTGAAGACAGTGACGGAGGACAAGCAACAATCCAGTTCTCAGTGTCTGCCGTTAGCAAAAAGGCCGAGTCGCCCAGTCCCCCCCCCGAGAACCAAAAACATTTCCACCGGCTCAGTTGTGTGCTCCAGTCAGCCCGGATGGGGAGCCACAAGTTCTGGAATAAAAAGACATCCTCCACAACCTGCTCGCCGCCCGGACGTGTCGCTGTTCTCCCCCCAGGGAGGTGCTGCTGACCAGGACTCTTGTGATACCAGCAGCACAGAGGAGGAAGGAGAACCGAGCCAGGAGCGGGGGCCGAACTGCAAGTGGGTGTTTTATTCACGTTGGTTTACTGATTTCTCCCTTCTCTGTGATTACTTATCAAGGTGCCACGGTGAAGGAGGAGTATTTGTTCAGAGGTGTGACATAAGAAACCCCCGCTTGTCCCAGAAGAACCATTCATCTGACCCGGTATCATCCAAATGTCTCAGTCCTGTTCTTACTTTGAGGAGGCAAGAAAACTGATTAGAACGATCAAAATACCCTCACTTATACAAATGTGGACTTAAACTCTCAATCTATGACCATACATTTTCAAGTTTCTGTAGATGTTTTTTATTGCAGGATCTTTGTTCTAGTCAAAGACATAAAAATGAAACCACTAGCTTTAGCTGGCAGATAGACGAGCCGTAGTTGCTCCTGGTTATTCTTACATGCTCACATTTTGGGGGTTTGCTTGTGAATTTGGCCAAGAGGCTTAATCCACTTCCTGTCTTTTGAAAGTGTCAGCTCTGCTTCAAACTTTTTTCTCAAACGGCACATGCAGCTTCTTCACTTTACTTGAAATGTCATAACCTCATGGCAGGTTTTACGTTGGATTTTACATCAGGACACAACGGGCTCCTAATCTTTTGATCCTCCAGGCCAGGATTCAGGGCTGTTTACTGATGGAGCTCGATAACAGCAAACAGTCTCATGGTCATGTCTGGTGACCTCTGGAACAGCCAGATTTGGAAAGAAAACCAAGCACCTTCTGCAACACTTGTGTCACCGGAACCTTCCTGCCATGAATCCGATCCACAAGCAGAAGGGAAAATTGTCTGAACTGTTCCATTTCTCTTCAGGAACCTAACTGAGAGCCACAGCCCCAGAACTGTCCTCAGGAGAACCCCCACTACCTTCATGCTGCACCAAGCTCGTCACCTCTCTGCAGTGGTCAGTGGACTGATCAGTCATGACCGCCGTCTCACCAAGCGCCTTGTGGAGTTGGCCAGAGACCCTCTGAGCTACTTTGGTAACCTAGTGAGTGCACTGAGGCAGGGCTGGAAATGTGACTGAAATATCTCATAAGATCTGTAAAAAAAAAAAAAAATACAAATGAGTATTAATGCTTTACAGATCAAAGAGCACAGAGCTTTCACTTTAGAGACCATGATGAAGCACATGACCTCCACTGAGCTGCTACAGGAAATCAGACAGATGATGACTCAGTTAAAGAATTACCTTCTACAAAGCTCAGAGCTGCAGGCCATGCTGGAGCCTCAACAGTACTCTCAGGACAAACTAGGTGTGTATGCTGTGGAAACACCCTGAAGAGGAGTGCTGCCTCTGGGTCATTTACTATCTGCATGCACATTGGGGAAAAGAAACAAAAACTTGAACATTTCAAGCTGACTTTGGAAGCTTCATCCCCTCAGGAAGCATCATTCAAATGTATAAAAGTAATCAAATTGCAACTTAGAAAAAGGGCATGCTAGCTCCTGCTTCTTTACCTTTGACAGTTCTGTTGTTTTTGCCTTTTTATGTGAAGCTGAATTTGTTGCACCTGTCCATGTAGAAAGTATTGTAGAAGCTGCTCTGTGCAAAAGTGTGCTGAAGCCGCTACGTGAGCCCATCTACAAAACTCTGGAGAAACTTCACGCGGATGCCGGCTCCTTAAAGCAGCTTACTAACAACCAGGTAAGACTCTTTAGCTAAAACAGATTACAGTTACTGCATGGAAGGAGTAAATGGCGTTGACTGTGTTGCTGTTTCTGGTGTTAGTCTGCTATTCTAGGCAGCACCACAACAGCTTTAGGAATAACCACCTCTATTCCTGAGGACCCTGCTATGGAGAAGATCAGCATCAAGCTGAATAATCTGCATCAGGAGTATTCTCCTCAGAGGAAAATCCAGTTACTGCTGAAAACCTGCAAAATCATCTATGACTCCATGTCTGTGAGTCATCCAGGTCAGGACATCCAGCTTTTCAGTCAGGCTCCTCCCACACAGCGTTTGACAGGAGGGATTATTTGTTTGTTTTTTTCATTGAAAGCATAAAACGTGCACAGCTGAACACTTGCACTTTCACCAGCCTTTATCAAGCTATCAAATTCTGAAAAAAGAGTGTATATTCCAAGTGTTTGACCCTAACAGCATGTGTGTTTGCGTTTAGGGCGGGCCCATGGTGCTGATGACTTCCTGCCTGTCATGATGTATGTCCTTGCTAGGTCCAATATGTCTGCCCTACAGATGGATGTCGAATACATGATGGAGCTGATGGATCCAGCGTTAACACTTGGAGAAGGTTTGCTTACTTACACACATCCAATGACCTGTGTGGGAACAATAAACCCAACAGGTCATTTTTAAAATCAGGTCGTGTATCTTCTTTCTAAAGTCACGGGCCCAGATTTGAATGTGTCTGTTTGCCTCTGTGTTTAGGTTCCTATTACCTGACCACCACCTACGGGGCTCTGGAGCACATCAGGACGTTTGACCAGCAGAGGTCAGCAACACGGCAGCTCAGCAGGGAGGTCCAAGACTCCATCCACCGCTGGGAGAGACGGCGCACCCTCAACCAGGAACAAACCAGCCAAGGATCTGTCCGGGTACACAAACACCTAAGGACACACACACACACACACACACACACACACACACACACACACACACACACAGACACATAGATAATAACAAACATGCAAACACACACAAAGACAGGAGGTCAGCCCTTCAACAGGTTAACCACTAAACTCAGACTAAAACTGACTATATACTCAGTATGTACATATTTTCACTAAGATCACACCAATCAGTTCATCAATCAAATTTGTTTATACACCACTTCACATCAGGAATGCCTTAAGCTTGTGATGTTCCTTAAAACGTAACACAGTGTGAAGACGCCAGTGTTAACCAAAGAATCAGTCTGTCTGCTTTATTCACTGCCAAATTACTCACTGCTGCTTTTCAGCCTTAGTCCCAACTGCCCGTACGGGTGGATGCAGGTTGTCTGCTGGTGAAAACAGAGCAATCCTGAACGGGGCACGCTGGTGGATGCAAGAAATAACAAGATCTAGACTTTGCTATGTATATGTGATTGTGTACATTTCTTCCTATGAGAACGCTGCTAGCAACAGGTCAGACAAAGACAAGGGTGAGAAATGGTGAAGACGCTGTCTGTCATTCATATTTTTCTTTTTTTTTTGAGCCCCCTCCCCAAATTTGACCCACTGCTCAAGGAGCCCATTAGTGCGGTTCACATGATAAGTATGTGCTCCTTACATGCAGTCTGATTGCTAGTCTTTGATTTAGTTTAGTTTGTGCGGACGTCCTCGTGTGTGCATCTGTGATGAGCCAGTACTCGCTCCTTACAGACGTCTAGAGTGTGGCATAAGGACACCGTATGACAGCATCACCCATACATCATTCAAAAGTGCATGAAACTTCCATTCTCCTTACAAATACTTCTCAAGGGAACTATAGCCTCACCTGTGCTCCCCTTAAGATGCAGCCGCTCCCCTCTACAACCCTTCACGAGCCGGGACGAACCAAAAACCTGCAGCTCCTGCACAAGTCAACCAGTATGGGTGCTGTGACTAAGGCCAAAGTCAGGGACAACTGCTAGAAGAAGCATGAAATGAAAACAGGAAATAAACATTCAGCATTTAGTCTGTTGCATTTTTAAGCAAAATACAAAAACTTAACACAAATGTAGATTTGGGAAGACAAAACTGCCATGTGCTGATCTCTACATGTACCAGTCTTTAAAGGATTTTCTGACGGTGTATTGTCCTGCCATTGGAACCAACCCCAAAACTATGGGTGTGTTCCCCAGCATGACCATGCAGCAGCTAGCTGAGCAGTGTGCGGCACACTTTGGACAAGGTAAATGTTGATTTATGCTCATAGAGGGAAAAGTTTACAAGTGTGGGTTGTTATATAATACCGGTGTTTGAACAAAAAGCTGTAACCAGTAGGAAACAGTGAATGAAGATTTTTGATGACATTTTATTTAAATGTTTAAGTAAATTAATGAACAATCAACTCCTACTGGCAAAAGCAATCCAGGTTATAGCTGGAATAATGACAGGAATGACTGTTAACCCTTAGTGTGAGACAAAAGAAGCACGTGAGGGGACCCGCTCATACTGAACAACATTGGCAGATTTCTTTGTTTTATTTTGGTTTTTCAGACTCCCATATTCTTAGTGTGTACATGGATGGTGTTCGGCAGCCCGTTTCCCCCACAGACCTCGCCCTCAGTGTCAAAAATGGCTGCCTGCCGGGAGCGTACAGCTTCGTCTTCCATCCATTCAATCAACCCAGCAGCCAACGCTCCTGCCCAACTGACCCTCCCCCAGATCCACCTGCAGAAAGCCTTCCCGCAGCATCACAGAGCGTCACAGGAAATGCAGAAGAGCCAGAAGTAGAAGAGAGTCTGATTAACCTATAACTGCTTAGCATCATCATGGCAGCACATTAAGAGGGGATGAGGATGCTGCCTCACAAAGAGAACCAAAGTTAGAAATGCTTCCAACCTTAAACTGGTAACCAAAAGCCAAAACTGACAAAGATAAAAGCCTGCAAAAGGACAGTTTATCTTTTCTCATGTGTTTTTTTAACCTCCACAAGAAGTCTGGAACCCAAGCGACTGGTGTTTTTAATCACATAAAAGTCACTTGTAATATGCACATTTAATTATATCTAGAGTGTTTATACTCCACAGTAAACACAAATATTCTCAGTGATGTTGTTTTCCTTCCAACAGCAGTAGAGATACTTGATTTTACAGACTGCATGAACAGGATAAATCAATGTTAGCAATCTGTTTAACCTGATCTTCAGAGGCAGCATTTGAACATAAGACAATTGTGTTAGATATTTGTCCAATCTTGTTCACATTACAATCTCAACACATCCTGTTAGTCTATTAAACACAGGTTTTGTAATCTTCAAACGTCTTTCTTCTTTGACCACCTTCTTCAAACATTTGATCAACTACTTCACTTTGCTGCAGGCTTTACTCCTATCGTTAACATCAACGCCAAAAGAAACGGCAGCAAGGTGTACAGCAAATTCACTTCCTGAAGAGAACACACAAAGACAAGAAATCTCTGAGTTTCAAATGAATGAATGAAGTAAAGAACTGACAGAGTTTCTGATGGCCTCATCTGCAGCGTGAACAGACGGGGGGCTTGGAAGAAAGCTAGTTATCCTGTGTAGAAGTCAACGAGCTGTTGTTGAGCCCATTGTTAAGACCGGCTGCTTCCTCTCTGCAAGTCATTATTTCCAACAAGACCCATAACAAGGTGTTCACGTGGTGGCGAGCGCCACACTCTGAAGAAGATGAACTGAGTTTTCTTTGGTGTTGTATCTATTTCCGCAGCCGACTGCACAAAGAGACAGCGTGACGCCCACGCCGGCGTGTGCTGTGTTCATGTCAATAGATTTGTCCAATTTGGACATGGAGGGTTGCTTGCTGATGGGGTGCTCATTCAACGGCGAAAGCTGACCTCTGTGAATGCGAGAGAAAACATTCTAACACATCCAACATCTGTTTAGAGCCCAGTCTGTGCTTGTGTGTCCGCTGTGCTGGTTATCCTGAAGAAAATGGTTTTCACCTGGTCGTTCTTTCTTTGGAAGTGTACAGAAATCTTGGCTTTTTGTTTAGATCGTTCATCGGTTCAGTCATTAACTTCTTAAGACCTGAGCTTATAGTTTGATATGCCATTTTTTAAATTCCCTTTGATTGGGCCCCAGTTAAGCAGAAGAATATAACCCAAAATGTGATGTCCACACATGTGAGTGCCAGGTCTGAAGAGGTTCATATTCTACATTTGCCTTTCACCGTTTTGAAAAGGAGAATGTTCATTACAAATCATGAAAAATGAACATGCATGAAGCATGAACATGCTATTCGTTGTGTTGATTCAGATGAGTGAACTGCTGTTTTTATGGCTTTGAACTCTTAGTATCTTTTCACATCAGCTTCCTCTCTCTTTGCTTGAGACCAAACAGCTCTGGTAAAATGAAATTCTACTATTTTTTTTTACTCTACATTGAACACGCGTGAAAAAAACCATGTCCATCACTCCACTCAAAGCAGCCTTGTGTTGATATTCAGTAATAAGATGGAGTCTTTTTTGCAGGAGCAGGACACTAACAAGCTCCTTAGCTTTCCCACAGTAGTCATCCCCTTAGAAGCTGAAGTATATTTGTGAGTGGGTGTGGGTGATGGTGGTTTACGTTTCTGTCCAGGGTGTACTGGTATAAAAGACAAGACACTGGCCATGTTGGACCACCTTCCACCTCCACATTGCTGGAAAAATCAAGGAGAATTAATGACAAAAAGCCATAAAAGCATTTAAAAAGTAGACGCAGGGCAGAAACAAAGAGCTTTGTCTTTGCTGCTTTTGGCTGGTTCTTTTGTTTGCTGCGGTTCATCTCTGTCGGTGTGGCAGCTGAAGCTCCATCTTTCAGAGACCCCACCAGTCTGGAAAAAGGTAAGAATTCATCAAATCTAAATCCTACAAGCAGGAACTTAGCATGAATGGTGGTAATAACAATAACAATGGTGGTAGATAATAGAGCTTTACTTCTAAAACGTTTGAAGAAGACTTTTCTGTGTGCTTTAGGGGAGACCACTGCTTTGGAAATGAAAATGCAGCTCGTTTAACATGTTCATTTATTTCTTTTGTCTTTGAAGTATGTCCAGGAGTCCTGTATTTCCTTGCATGTCCTTCTTCTTGCTTTGCATTATGGGTATGATCTCGATGATGTCTGGCTTTCCTCAGACTCGTCTGCCTCTCAGGTCTGTAAAATCCGTTTTTTACATTCACATTCTAAACCTGTAAAGCATGAAGTTTACATTGTGTTAAGTCATTATATATTAGAATAAATATACATATATTTCAAAATGAAACATATGCCATCGTGTTCATGGTGTCCTCTCCTGATGACCCCCTTGCTGCTCCTTGACTCTAGAAGTTCTGAGGATCCAGACAATCCAAAGCAAGATGAATGGGACGTTGTCTTCCCTTCCATTTCCCTCCATGACTGGAATATTCAAATGCTGCCACCACCGAGCCTAAGAGCAGAAGCCAGTAAGACGGGCCTTTTGAGGGAGGCGTGGCTTTTCACTCCAGAGAGAACGGACTCAAGGTGGCTATGTGGTTTGCTGTTTTAGCAGTGCTATTCACAGGTGACACTTTGGAGAAACCAAACACCAACACTGGTCCAAAAACACCTTCAGTGGATACATGCATTGTTTTATTTGCACAACATACTTCTTTTTTTTAACTTTTTGTTCCTTTTGAGAAGTAACAGACGATCCCGGCTGTCTTTTTTGGAGAGTATAGCTGCTGGCCTCTCCTCACCTATCGGGTTGCTGTTACGTTGGTTAGAATGGCTGAAATAGCAGAAAATCTTTCTTTTTTTTAGACTAAAAATATGGGAATGATATTTTTTCTGGATAGAAAGTTTGATTATTCAGATATCAGATGACCCCCCCCCCCGACACACACTGAAACTTCCATTCTGAGGTACGTTGGATATACAATATTAAAGTGTGAGACAGGATTATCTGCTCCTGAACTGAGGGAGCATCAGAAGCTGTGTAGTTTTCCGATGGTGTCCAGGTCTGATTGGACTCTGTTTTGTGCATGCAGTATAGAGGGGATGTGGCCAGCGGAATGGACGTCTGAAGGAGCCCGGCTGCTGAAGAGGAACATGGTGGTGGCCGATGATGCCGCCTTCAGAGAGAAGAGTAAACTCCTCACGGCCATGGAGAGGCAGAAGTGGCTCAACTCCTACATGCAAAAACTTTTGGTGGTTAATTCTTAATGACAGTTTTGAAGCAATTTTATTTTAAAAGTAATTACTGAAGACTTCACTGGAAAAATACCTTTAATGGACAATTCAGACTTTGTCTGGAATCAAAAGTATTAGGAACAAACCCTGTTCCACACTGATTTTCATTCTCCCCACAGGCTGTTTACATGAACACAGGCATGTCGACTGCACACTGATAAAGGAGCTTCTTGTCTTTAACAAACACAATGTTTGCTATTCTTGTTAATAAATTATTGTGTGCAATAATGAGGTTTGTGTTTGACTTAGAACTGAGGTCGAGTGACAGCTAGAATTGAATTATATTTAAATAGAGCAAAACTTTTTGATCCTTCTGTGACAAGTGAAACAAATTAAACATCTACAGAAAAAAAGGACTTTTTTAAGACTTGAAATTTTTGTCAAGAACACAATGGAGTCTGTGCGGCGCTGACTGCATGACGGATGAAACCACCGTCTGCGTGCAGTTAGTGATTCTCCAGATCAGTTTGAGTTGCTGTCTGCAAAAACACGAAGCCTCAAAAACGCTCTTTAAAAGAACTGTGGACAGAAGTGAACAACACTCTACTGCAGCCAAAACAGAGTGGAACTTGGACGTGACAGACGCCATGAGAACCATTTGGTGCGAAGTACCGGAGATTTACAGCTAGTGATCTGTGGAAAAAATATTTGCTCAAAAAAAAAACTCAAGACAAGATATTCAGTTTCAAATAAATATTTAACATTTGTCATTATTCATAGCAGAAGTCTAGTTCTGAACATCAAGCAAAGAAACGGAGTAAAATGAAAGTTCACAGTGGTATCATAACCAGCTCATCCAGCCTTCCTGTTAGGCCCTGCAGCTGCATCCTGTTGGCCAGTCTCTGTCTGCGCCTGCTCTGCAGCAGCTGCTCCTCTGTGCTGCGCAGCAGCTCTGCAGCTCGGCATGCTGGGAGCTCGTGCCGACCCTCTGCTGCGCTGCTGCTCTGCTTGGCCGGCCTGTCAGTCTGCAGCTTGACCAAACACACAGCAGGGATGACAGGCGAGGAAAGCAAAGACTGAGAGGAAGATGAGGAGGCTTCCCTTCTTTGCTGTGCACCGCCTCCTTTCTGATGCTCCACACGACTGTTCTGTGAATCCTTGAAGAGAAAATCACTTTAAAATGCAGAACACAGCAACAGACCCAACCTTCCAACAGTTCAACGCATTTAAAGAAAAAAAAAAAAATCACATTTCAATTAGATCAGTAATTAAGCCAATAAGGAAATAAATGTGCATCTATATAAGCTTTGTGGGTTTTTACACAAAAGCCTGAACCACTTTACAAAATGTTTTTGTTTATAATATTTACTTTGAGGCATGACAAAAAATAAAGAACCACATGCTGTTTAGCGAACAGAATCCTGTCAACAGACTTGGTTTAAAGGCCGGAGTTTACTTTCATTTATGAAACCTTCAAATCAAATTACAGCACAGCTTTGTGTACAAGTGAACTGCACAAGCGCCACACACCTGTTCTGTGGAAAACCTCGACAGCAAACCCTCCAGTCTCTCCAAGGCCTGGTTTCTATGGCAACAAGCTGCTATGCTCCTACTGGGGGGTTGTGAAGACTGCTCGCCATGAGACTCTCTCAGATGACACATCACCACACTATCCTAGAAATGTATGTGGGAATTTAGAGAAGACCCCAAAGCAGTTTTTAAGAGAAGCGGGGATGGCTTTGACTTCTGTTTGCTCATCAGTTGTTTGCCTAAAAGAAAATCAGCTGATATTACGGTGACTGTTTTATAGAGCTACCAGAGTGTAACTTAAATTGTAGTCACGAGAAGGCTAAAGTCAGGGTCTCGCTGTGCCAGTCCCAAGCCCAGATAAATACAAGGAGTTGTGTCAGGAAGGGCATCCGATGTAAAATCTTTGTCAAACTAAGTACGTGAATCAGACCTGTGGTGTCCAGACCAGATCGGTCAGTGTTAGCGACGACCGCCATCAGTGCTGTTCACTAGGGATGCCGTACAGAAACCGGTACTGTTTGGTATCGGTGCAATTTTTAACCAGGCCAACAAGTTTCTGGCTTAACGGTGCGGGTGTAGGCGTGTGGCAACAGCGCGGACACGGCGTGCACTGCTCGGTTTCAGTGTGGCTTAAAGACTGGGAATTTTTCCCTCTTTCCTGACTGCTTTGAGGAGATTTAAGGAAGCAGTGAATGAAGACATGAAGACATGGAGCTGATGTTAGAGTAGCAGAGGCAGAAGACGGGGTTAGATGGAGGAAGCTGATTGGCTGTGGCGACTCCTGAAGCCAAAAGGATAAGACCCGAGTGTAAAAGGTGTTTTGTTTTTGTGAGAGTACCTACCATCCAAGTCCAGAAGACTTTCTCTGTTTCTTTCCACTTCACATAGAATTCTAGAAGATCACAAAGTTTCTGCAAGCCAGCACAGTCCTACAAAGAAAGATAAAACTCTCAGTTGTGTCAAATAATGTCAAGTCAAAAGTAATTCAGAAAAAATGTTAAATATTACTCCTGCAAGAAGCCCTCAGATGTTTTCATAACAGAGAATGCACATCCTCTTTGCTCGTCCAATTAGACCAAACGATCTCCTCAAAACCAATCAAAAATGTAAAAATCCAATGAAAAAGGAAAGTTTAGCCAATTATTTCCATTAATTATAAAAGACATCAGGCTGTATGTCATCCGTGTGACATTCCTGTTCTTTGTGGTTATTTTAAGAAAAGTAAAAAATATTGCTAAGAAAGCCAGTTTTAGATTAAATCCTGTGCATACCTTTTGTAGCGCTTCAGTACTTTGGCCAGAAGAGTCACATGAGGCGACATCGGCACAAAGAACCTGGAGAAACATTCAACGCTTCAAGATTTAAGTATGTAGATTATTCACATATATGTTAACTGAGGAACATTTGACGTGTTAAACCTAACAAAACAGCAGTTTCAAAGACTCCAAAAATACATTACTTTTAAGCAAAAGAATAGACTTAAATCAAACAGCAGAGCAGATTTAATGTGTAAGTTTGCAGTTTGGACAGGTGAGACTTCAGTGCAGATGTACACTACTCCACTGAAATCTTCGGAGTCTGAGGTATAACTGCTTGTTTTTGTTTGTCTTTGAGCTTACCTTTGATTTTTTTACTTGACAATCTCCATACCTTCTTTTATTCCGTTTTTTTTTTCCAGTTCAACCTCACATATGTGACATTTCTTTTGTCCTACTGTATTAACAAACTGGACCTAAACAAAACAAGAAACCCACAACATCCAAGAACAAATATTCTGTTTTCCATTAAATTCACATAAATGTTTGAAAGATTGGAGGTTCGATTCCCGCCCTGCCCGCCCATGTGTGGAAGTGTCCTTGGGCATGACACTGACCCCCCCCCTCTGGTTGTTATGGGTTGGCATCAGTGTTAGGCAGTGGAGCCGCCATCAGTGTGTGACTGTAAAGCACTTCGTGGAAGGTTAAAAAAAAGAAATGCGATATAAATATAAGTATATGGCATTTTCTATTGCTGTTCCTAAAACTGTTTTCAAAACAAGATAGAGACATTCATCACTTATGAGCTTTTCTAAAAATGATTTTTATCAGCTGAACAAACATGATGGCACAAAGATGTTCACATCTTGGCCAACTACAAAGCTATGCACAACTTTATCACTTTAGGAAGAGGTCTACGCAAACTTTCAGTCAGAATTTATCATCACCTTACTGCTCGATTACAACAAAGATTTTGGGAGAAATGCAGAAGCAGATGCTTTCATTTTAAAAACAGGGTGCATGCATTTTCTCTGCATCCCTTCCTGCCGTTTCCTGGTCCCAAAGATCTACCACTGGCTTCCCTCCTTGCCCTTGTAGAAATGGGAAAGGTCTTACCTTGTAAAGAGCTCCAGTTCGCACATGTATCAAGGAAAGCAGATTTCGTCTTTGGTGTCTTAAACTCCCAAAGAGCCACTGAAGTCTTCTCAGGGATGCAGCATCAAACTGGAGCTCAGAGCAAAGCTTGGACTTCCCCTAAAACACGTCAAATGTGTAAATAAATTACTGACCAGACTTTTTCAGACCAGAAGTGTGTTATTTATAGACCATGGTGCACTCTTACAAAAACTGGTGTCAGCAGCATCTTGTCAAGCTGTTGAACTTGATGTACTAACAGTTTCTCAAGAGCTCCTGTAGCTAGGAGCCAGCCCAGTGCCAGGAGAAGGTCCCTACAGGAGAAGCTTCCTCCTCCTGCCTCATTCTGAAGCATCCAGTGAGCGTGGTATCCAGTCTGCCACAAACCTGCAGTTACCAGCTTTCTGTGCTCTGAATCACACAAAGAAAACTCATCAAGTTCATCTGCAGGTCATACATTAACTGCAGAAAAGGTTTCTTCTGACGCACACACAGTGGAAAGAAAACCAGGGCCTTATCTGGACATGCAAAGCAGGACAAAAGATTGAGATGACAAAACAGACAAACTGTTCTTAAAGAATGACCATTAATTAGAACTGAAATCTTGAAGATTTTTAAAAGTATTAAATGTTTTGGATGTATGGGGAAAAATTAGGTTGATTGAACTGCTTTTTTTAAGAGAGGAGAAAGAAATGTCAAGAGAGTAAATATTTAGGAGCATCTGTTCAAAGCAAAAGAAGCAAGTGGAGGTGGATAGAAATGTGCATAACAAGAAAAAAAATGAGACAGAGGTAAGAAAGCTGTGGGGCTGATGATGATGAGGAGGGACAAAGAGCAAAAGATGTTGATGAGGAGGCATGAGGAAGAGCAAAAGATGCTGATGCAGCATCATAAACAATCATATCGAAGGTTGGATGGTTTGGGGGGCAGACTTGAGATATATGCATACTAGATGCACTGACAAATATCTAAAGCTGAACTTCAGTGGTAAGATTTAAGCACTTCAATGCTCCCTGACCTGCCTTCAGCTGCACTTTGACTGTTGAAGAAACCACTCCCGTTGCTCGAAGCATGTTTTCCACAAGCTTCCAAAACTGGTCCTCCTGGGGGGAGAAAAGAAGCAGAAGCTTATTTCCAACAAAATCTGCTAAACTTCCTCCAAATGAGAGTGCATGAGGATGAGTTCTTTGGAAACTTTAGGTTTGGTTGATGAGAAGTGCACAAACACATTTCTTAGAGCCCAGACAGACCATTAATCAAACCCTGTATGCAAATATAGGGGTGCGTATTTATATAGGTATAAATATATCAATCTTTATACTACCATATAAAAATGTAATTTCTAACAAAAAATAACAATTTTTATTCAAGATTTTACATAGATAATACCCTGTGAAAATATATATTTGTCGTTTTTTCCCCCAATATTTATATTAAGTGTTCTGTGAGGAAGATGGCGAGAGTATTGTGAGTGTTTTGTGGATTGTTCTGTTGTGTCTGTTTTATTGGAATGACATGCAATCTCACCAAACATGTATATTTGGAAAAACTGTTTCTTTATCTAAACACAAACTACTATTTATGTTTAATGATTCAATGTTCACTCCATTGAAGCACATATCATTAACCTTATCATCATTTTGGCAAAATAATATATTCATAAACAAATGGCCGGAAAAAAAATCCCTCTTTTATATAATTTTAAAGAACAGATCTTAAAATATATCTAGCCTCAATAGAAAAATAGAAAATGTGCAATAGGAAATTAACAAAAACAATTAGACTAATGAAAATGTGTATTACTCCTGAATGAGCAGACTCCATTATATATCTTATTCATTTTTTTTAAATCATTTTTCCCCCTTTTTTATTGTCTTATTGCTTTATTTTATGTTAAGTAGTAAGACATCATTACATTTTTTTTCTAGAATGTTTTAAATATTGTACTGACATTGTTTGTTTGTTTAAAACTTTATAGAAACTCTTCGTATTTCAGAAAGTGGTTACTTCTTTCGGCTTTCAACGTTTCAAAAGTTAAAAACGGTACAAATCTAAGTAAAATGACGCTGTAAACATAAACATGAGATGACATACTTCGAGTCGTCCTCCAAATTTGGCCTGTCTGAACGCCTCCGGAGTGGGAACATTGTCCAAACCGGAAGCCGACAAGAGTCTGCAGAGCGTTTGGATCAGCTGTTTCACTTCCACGCTGACAGCGCCACCGCGCTGCATCATGGGACAATAGGAGAATGGAAGCCTAAATACTTTCTAGTCCCCAAATCCACAGACTTCATGCGACTGGTTTTCTTCTGTTGTCTTTGCTACTCATCTTCCTCGTTTCCCTCCTCTCCCACTTCAAACTCTCGAGGCACGTCTGTGGTGGCAAACAGCGCCACCTATGGTTCTGGAGGAGGTCATGTTTTCATGTGTCGCCCCAGACGGTTTACAGAGAACTGGGATGATAGACATTAATAAAAAAAATTTTATTAATGTCTATGACTGGGATGATGATCTCCTCCTCTTCACGTTCCAACTGGGAAGTATATCCGCTGGTAACAGAAAGCCAAAATGCAATTGATTTCTATTAAGAAATGAACAGCTATTACTGAGTCGCCATGTTTGTCAGAAGAACCATTCTTGCTAGCATGTTCTCGCTAAACGTTTTCATTATATTAATTTTTTTTAATAGCAAGTTATTCAAGTAGTAAACTGACCAATCAGAGGCCTCAGTAAAGCATGGGGGTGCCCGCTGGCCCCCACCTCCAACGTTCGAAAAGTTTGATTGACAGGTTCTCTCGAGCCCGCTTTCAGTGGAAGGGGTGTGGCTTTCCAACAAGCTCACTCCTGATTAGTGGGAGTGGTTGCCATAGAAATCACTGCTTAATAAAGTCGCCTGGTACTAAAATGTCAAAGTCATTCACCGAGGAAAAATGGCGACTGAACTGACTTAATTTCGTTAGAATCAGAGATAAGGCATTTTCTTTGGGTGACGTCATCCCATTTTTTGTCCATCTCTTTATGAATTGACTTCTCAGTTTATTTTTCCACCCTCATCCACCAGAGGTCAGCATTTTTCCATAAAAAAGTTTTTCCCTTTTTCCCTAGTCTGGCCCTCATTTTTGTTCCACCCTGACACATTTGAAGGTACCCTCTTCTTGTTTTCAACTCTTGCACTTTAGCTGAACAAAAACCAGATGGAGGCTTGAGGGAAGAAATGCTTTCTCTCTGCCACCAGATGGCGCCAACTTCTCAGTTTGTTTTTCCACCCTCATCCACCAGAGGGCAACTTTCTTCCATTTCCCTCATCCACCTGGGGAATGTGTTAGCACTGACATTTGACATGTCTGTTTTGAATACAATTTGTCTTTGTTTTGAACGCAAGGCTTGCTTGTGTGGAATACGAAATTCTCCCTGTTTAACAAGCTGTCAAAAATACCTCATGGGGTCACAGGGATCAAATCCCGAAACATCGTTTCAACAGAGTGAGCATGGGCGTTTAGGCTCAGTTACTAAGCTTGAATGGCATTAAACTTTTTAGAATGTTATTGATCCGCTGGCAGGGGTCAAAACAGACATGCTAAACGTAAAACTAAATGTTCTCCATATTTTTCTGCAAAGTTGTGCACAAAGTGTTATTTTTGTGCCCAACTTTGTCTTTATGAATGCGTTTCGTATTGACAGACTCTTTACCCCATAGGACCGGTTCTAGGACGACGTCATGAAATGGGCAGCACCAACAAGAAGCGAAAGGCGGAGCTTCAGAGATCAATACTTACTTCGGGTTGAGAAAAGAGCTCACAAAAATAATTCCTATTTCATAAATAAATCATTCTTTAGTGTGCCAAATGTAATATATGATCATATAAATGGATGAGGTTTACTCTGAAAGGACTGTTTTTATCCTACAGTTTTTATTGTGTAAGGTTTTATAGTTACACTGCATCTAGTGTCTGCAGTACAAACAACAAAAATGTTCTGGTGGGTTAAAAAAAGAATAAATACACATTTGCATAGTATTTTAATGGTATTTAAACATTTTATAGAATCATTGCCATCAATTGTACAAACCATTGTATTGCCTTATACCACTGTTAGGTGAGGGTGGGGTACCTGTTTACCTGTCTGCTGATGGGCACACAAAGCCAAACAACCACACACACCTACAGACAATTTAGAGTTCCCACTTGACCTTTGAAGCATATCTTTTTTGATCGGGGTCGTGCCGAGCTAGAGCGCCTGCAGAAAAAACGCACATGCATGAAGAGAACATGTAAGCTCCTCACATTAAGGTTGAACCCTCCTCACTGTGGGGGTGCTACCCAGTCCTCCACTATGTAAACCCACTTGAATACAACAATGTCAAAATGATAAGAGAGAGAGACAGGGCAACACGAACAAACTAAATATATACTTTTCTTCATCCCTATGTTTGAAAGCAAAAGAGTTTATGAGGATTACGTTGTTTGGTATGAATAGTGCTGTTTGGATGGTAGCAGTGGGATGATTTAGCAAGGTTCAATGCTGTTTGGACTAGCTGTTAACTGGAAGAGGCTGGATTGGGAAGTCTGAAAAGTCCTAATGACAGACTGGTGGTGAGACAAGACACAGAGCTACAACCATTAATCAATGGGTAATTAATGACCAGGTTCCCATGGCTTGGGCCTGTTTGATGGGAAAACAAGAGCTACCTAGACCTTGCAAGTAATATTTACAGAAGCATTAGGCAGATTAAGATCGGGGGAGACAGAGGTAAGTAGCTGTGGCGGGTGATATAAGGTTAAAGCAGGTTGCCTGTGTGTATTTTTGTAGCATAAGGAAAGCAGTAATGTGACTGACTGGGAGGTGGGGGGCTGAGACTGTACCGTAGCTAATGAAGGACTGCAGGAACAGCTGGATGCTTGGCTTCAGAGTGAAGAGGAGGGCCAAACCGCCTGCTGATGATAGCCTCACCTCTTTCAACTACAACCAGGTCAGAGAGGCAACAAAGCAACCCCCCCCTTATGGCTGCTCCCTTCAGGGGTTGCCACAGTGAATTATGGCAGAATAGTGTATATTTGAATAGCACTTTTCTGCCTTCCTTGAAGGCCCAAAGAGCTTCACAATCACTGTCCCATTCATGAATCCACACACATTCCCACAGCTACGCTGCCGAACGCTGGCGCCAGCCCATAACCGCCAGAGGAGAATTATCAGTCTCTGACTTTGTCCTCACAACAACCACCTCACCACTTTAATCCCATTCAGCCAAGACCAGCTCATGGTCAACCCAGTCCATCAGTGCGTTCCCCACATTCTCTGGACATGGACCTTCATTTTCTGGTTCCAGTGGACTCGTCCTGATCGGCCTTCTTGGCTGTCTGGTCGCCAGACTTTTGACACAGCTCTTGTTGTTGTTTGGTTGTGTTTTTGTGTGTGTGTGTGTGTGTGTGTGTGTTTGTGGGCTGACTGGGGGAACCTTTCTGAGCATTCAGTGTTGTTGTCTTTTGGATCTGTCTGTTGGTTCATGCCAGTGATAAACACCACACTGTTGTTCTAGTTGGTTTGTTGAAGAAGTGATTTTATCATTAAACTGAACTCTGGATTTATTCAATTGTCAGACTGACCTTTTCCCTGCATCTGTGTTTCCACCTGCTGTGATAATCTGTGCTTTTGATGACATTCCTTTCAGTTGTGTCAACTTAAAAAAGCTACTATAATATGGCAACTTCATAAAAAAAATGACAGTAGTCATACTAGATATAAAACACTTTAATAAATAATAGCGTTTAAAGAAAAAAGGAAACTAGCAAACCAAAAATGTCACCAAATGTTGTAAAAGGTAAAGTAGGGCTAGGACAATAGAAAATTTAAAGATAGAAACAAATGTACGCTTTCTTTGATTGTTAAAAAATATCAAAACAAAAACCGCATTCATACTCAAATAAAAAACATCCTTGCCATTATTTTTCCCTTACCGCAGCGGTGGAAATCCGTCGCATTTGTATCCGCCTTAGAATTCTCACACATATTCATGAGACACCGCATCAAATACAACAGAAGTTGTTCCCTTCATTAAACCAGAAAAACACACAAGCATTGTTACCAATGAAAGAGTGGAAAAAAGGACACATTTGTGAAAGCACAAACTCATTCACGCCCCACTCCCCCTGCTTTGTCTGTGATGAGCATCGTGCACTTCAGATGGCTACCGAGCACCTTGTGGCTTTTGGACTGTCTGTCAACTAGAAAACCTTGAAATGAATACGTGGAGTGAGGGCGGAGTAAGCACAGGCGGCTGAGCTTTGGATTGGTTGGACCCTGTCACTTGTGAATTTGTACTGAAAAAAGCTCAAATCAGGGTACTTTCAAGAACTAACTTCAAACGCAACAACTACTTTGAAAATGTCATTGGTTGCTTCATAACGCAACTTGAACTCATCTAAGTTTGACTGAAAATGTTCATTCTTTTAAATAAACTGCAGATTTGAATGAAATAAAAGTAAAAACTTTCAGAAAGATTGAAAAATAATTGAAAAAAGGAAATATTACATTCATTACAGGCACTGTTGATACTCTTTAAGTTGCATGAGATCTTCTCTTCACTATGGAAATGCCAGAAAATGTTGAATGTCATGTTAAACAGGGAGAATGTAGTAAAATGTATTGTTTTTTTTCTTTGCACAATTTCTACAAGTTAGATGTGTTTAGCATTTACATCAGCCACATGTCAATCAGTAAAACTGTGAGGTGGAAGTGACAGAGCCCTCTGTTGTTTTTGATGAGATACTAAACAAACCCACCTTTTGGAATAGGACATGACGTTGGTTTATGATACCTTTATCATTGTGATCCAACATCAGGAACATCATCAAGAAACAAAGCGAAACAGACCAAGAAGCATCTGCTCACCTTTTGTTATCTAGATCCAGATTTTTCATTTACTCAGAGGAGATTTAACAACAGTATCTGAACGTAGAAATGCTAAACTGAAGAAAGGAAAACCTTTAAACTCTGATTTCTGAAGAAAGGGAGTTCTCTAGAAGTTTGAACGTGGAAAATCGCATTCCAATCATTTTAACAACAAAAACGCAGCAAAAATGAAGACAACCTTTCCAGTGACTCACAGTTTTCCACAGAAACAGCTGCAGTGTGGTTTCTTACCAGGACTAAATATACACTATAAATTATATCCTGTTGGTATTTTCTCTAAATTATTACTCGTGATTGAGTTTGACTGAAGGAAAAAATATCAAGGAAAAAAGCTGCATAAAATCTGTCATGGTCTCAATAGAAACTAATAAACGGAATGACATAAAAACGTATCTTACACTTTAGAAAACTATAATACAAAGCCTCACTTAACTTACTAGACTCAAATATACACAAACATTTCTATATATTTACATATGTACATTAGAATAAAAAATGGTATTGCTTTGTAAAATGTTTGTTGGTATAATTTTTCCCTTTAAACACAGGAAAACTCAACAGAGAGTAAATGAACAAAAAGGGCAGAAGGCACTTTTTGTACCAAAACAAAGACAAAAAAGACCATGTGGTTTTGTAAATAATTAGAGTGGAAGTATACTCGTCTCAAAACACAAAGTGGAAAAGAAAATGTGAAGATGGTCATGCAAGCCATCGCATACAGGACTCTGTTGGTTTAAAAAAAAAGAGTATATTTTCTTTTCACTGAGATTGGAAAAAAAAAAAAAACACTTTATAACAGTGTAGAAAAGGCCCACTGGTTTGGGTTAATGCGGCAACAGAAATGACTAAAACATGAATCTCCCAAAAACCTTTGAAGCAACTGAAATTCCTAATCCTAGCTTTGTCACAGTTTGACTACAAAACCTAAAAATCTAAAAGCTGTGACTGTTACTTTCATGCCTACTTTTTCTCTTATTCTCTTTTTTTCATAAAATAAACCGCTGTGCCTAAAAAATGTGAATAAGGTCAGCCAAACAAAGGCAGAATTAAAGCATGTGTATTTTCACTTGAGGTGCTTTTAAGAGTTCCCAGTCAGTTTGCTGCAGAGGTGGAGCCAGACGATCCGTTGTGACTGGTGGTTCACACATACTGGTCTTTAATGTCCTCGCTGAGCCTTGCAGCATTCAAGTTTTTACAGCGGTTGTCTTTGGGGCTGTAAGCCATTTGTTGTAGCCGATTCCCTGGACCACTGTGGGATGTGCAGATCATCCCTCTCTTTATCAGCACCACTGTGCTCTGTGATTCCTTCACAAAGCACTTTTGATGTGAAAGCTTATTCTCCAAACCCAGCACTCGCTCTTCACCTTCCTGGTTCTCTCCACTGTGCTCTTCTTCCCTCTCACCCTTCATCTCATCACACGTCCTGTCAGAGGGGCTCATCAGCTTCTTGCGTTCGTAGTAGAAGTCTGTGTCACCATTTTCCTTGGGGGTGTTGCTCTGGTCCAACTGGTTGTTGACCTGGATCTCCTCAGACGTGGGTCTCTCACGCCCTTTCTTTCTCTTTTGGATCCACCAAACACAAACGACAATGCAGAAGATCCAGAGAAGACTGAAGACGACACACAGCACAGGGACCAGGTAACCTGAAGGCCAGAGATTCATGACATTTTACAAAGGTTTTAAAACTACCATTAGAAAATAATGATCAAAATAATGAACAAAAAAACTCAATGCAAAAAAACATCTTCATGGCTCCATTTGAACATAGCACCCCCTGTTTTGTAGCAGCTTCACAATTCTGGCATCCATTGAAATTGTGAGTTTTTTGGAGACTTTCTGCTTGAATTTCTTTGCAGGATGTCAGAAAAGCCTTTAGAGCTGCTGTTTGGATGTGAACCGCCTCCTACCCTCAGAGATATTTGGCTGGAGGACGCTCCAAAGGTTCTCAATAAGGTTGAGGTCTTTGCTCTAACGTCTTTCTTTAGTAGTTTTTCCTTAAATTGAACTCGCCTGGCAAACTAATGATCACAGGTGATTGATTCCAGTGATCCAAAGAACACGACGACACTATGAGTTTAATTGAAAAACAAAGAATTTGATCTTTTTGACCCTTACATACAGTTTACTTAATCATTTGAAATGCAACGTAGGTACAAGAATCAAAGTTTATTGATTTCATATTGATTTGTGCTACTAAAGGTGGTTCTATTAGTGGACTGTCTGCATCTACATGCTGGCCATCTTGTGTATGACTTATCACTGCCTTCTACAATCATGTAATTGAGATGGAAATGGGTCACTTACCCACAGAAGGGCACTCCACCCTCATCTCCACATTGACCTCCACAACTGCAGCAAAGATGCTGCTGTTATGATGTTTGGACAGAGCTCCAGTGATGGCCTTCACTGCCTTCTCCACCTGTTTGCAGTCACTTTCTTTGTGCTCAAAAGACTAAAGAGATGGAAAAAAGAAGTCAGGAAGGAGATTTATGGAAAAACTGAGAATTGAGCCTCAAATCTTTTACGTCAGATGTCTGCACCACAACAAAGCTCTGCATAGCCCTGCAAACAGAATAAAGGATTCCAGTTCTTTTAGCTCATTTGATGTGTCTTGCATTAGTCTAAGCTGGGAGTTACTGTCCTCAGTACATACTTTTATCCACTATATTGGTACTTTCCAGACCTGACAAAGCTGCTGGTGAAAGTAAATATTTGCCTTGTAACAGCTTTATTCTCAGTAATATTCAGTAGTTTTTCATATTGATCCAGGAGTATTATGCAAACCCTTACAAAGAGTTTTTAAGGCCAAAAAGTAAAGACACTTTCACTTTATTTATCCTGTTTTATTTTTTGTATCTAACATTTCCGTCATTGTTTTTACTTAAAGCTTTCTATTTGTTTTTTAACAATGTCTTTAGAACTTAACAATGTCCAGTGGGTGGCAGTAGAGGTCTTTTTCAGAGTGTTGACAGCAACAGGCTGTTGGAAAGAGTTGTAGACTCTCCTTCCAGATCATAAAAAGGGCAGACGTGGAACCTGGGATGTTTTTACTAAAGGACAAAACTGATAAATGTCAGAAGTCTGCAGCTCCATGAATTTAAAAAGTAATTTAAGGACATTTTCAGATAATTCTTGCTAAGAAATTGAGTTATTGGTTTTAAGAGGCATTGACAGCTGGAAACTGAACATATCATAAAAAACATATATGGATAAAAACAACAATACACGAGTAATAATTATGAAATAACAAATATTACAATTATGAAGAAGATGGAAACAATATTTAAATAACTAATTAAAAATAAACAAAGATAGCAACTTAATTCCCATGCTTGCTTTTTTTTCAAATTAAAATGTAATTAAAATAATAATTGTAAAAAAACTAAACAAAATATACACTACGCACACAATGTACACTATTTGATCCTGCTTATTTTCAGGTTGAGTCATGAGTGAACCATAATGAGCCCTCGTGGTTTTTAAGTGCATTTCTTCACTCCGGCAATTATAATTTCTGAGAGGTTTACTTTTTGTTTTTATTATATGACAAAACAAAGGCATGCGTGGATCTATTTGTCTATAAGTGTATGCATCAGAATGGAGCGGAGCAGGAAGCTTTCGGCTCGGTAAAATGCATGAAAGCAGTAAATAAAACCTCACTCTTGCTATTGAAGAAGCTGTGACATTTAACTTTCAAGTCCAGTATTGAAACGTTAATGTTTGTTATACTACCAAAACAAATATACTTTAGGTTAAAATTGAATATGTGTTTGTTTAAACGCTCTAGTTAAATACAAATTGACAGCAAAGATTCAGTCAAACGCATCACGTTGTTAATGCTTTTCTTGAAAAAATATTAGAAAAACATTTAGATTTACTAAAAAACATGAAACGAGCATGGAAAAAGTTATATTCACCATGGCGACCTCCACAGCATCACTTTTCAATAATGACAGATCACAAAGGATAAGCAGCACATGCTCTTCAGCCAGCGTCCGAGTCACGGGGAGGTACTTCAGCTCCCAGCAGATGTTCTCCACTGTGGTTCCCTGAAACACACACAAAACATTGTTTAGTGTCTGACTGTGCAAAGAGCAAAGAAATTCTCCAATTCTCTTCTTTGTGTTTAAATTTGATGTGGTCCTCAAACACTGACCACACAAAAAATCCTTTACCTGTGGTACTTTGTCTTTCTTGAAGTTGAGCGTGATGTGAGCACAACGGTTATCTATGTAGCGACTATTGGGCTCACACTTAGTGTGTGGAGCTGTGAGGGGGTCAGGTGTTGAGCACACACCCCACTGACGACAAGGCGGTGAGAAACATGTAAAGAACTGGTGCTGGACACACTCGTGACCTCCAGGACAGGCCTGAGCATTCATTTCAGTCGCTGAAGACTTTGCAAGGAGGCAGGGCCGACGACCACACCTGACCTGGAAAAGAGTTGGTTAGAGCAGATATTAGACATTTCATGAACGCCAAACCTCTTGGATCATAAATGATATTTCATCTACCTTAGAACAGTGAACATTTCCATTGACACACTGGCAGGTGTTACAGTCTTCCCCCCACTGACTGTCATGAGGATACTGCAGCCCATTGTGATGACACATCTTTCTCAGCCCCATCGCTGACGAAGAGAAGACATGGTTTTAAAAAAGGAAAAATTAGAATGTGTGCCTCAGAAATTGAGTGAACCAGTAATACTTAACAATGCTTTGTTCCAAACTTTGTGATGACTGAATATTTTTTTTAAAACAACAATAATCATATGCTTTCATTTTTTATTTTAGTTCAAGTAAATGATTGCCTGAAAAAGCTGAAGATTTGAAAAAAGCTGCACATTCACAGGCTGCATCTTAAAAGCTTCTAATTATATCAAAAACAGGCAGTGTTAAATTATTCATCAATAAAACTAGTTTCAAAGCAGTGGTTGATACACCTACAGGTTAAAAATGTGTTCTTTTGTAGTGGGCGTGTGATGGAGATGGTAAAAAGTCCTCAGAACACTTTAGTCTGGAGATTTAGAAAGCAGGTTCATTTGAAACACCTCAAGGTTACTGAGAATGGTACGGTTGTGGACATGTTCAGTATGATCTAAACCTACTCTAAGAATGCCACAGCAATTGAAACCAAAACAAATCTAGAGGTGGAGACACTTCCAAGATATCAACCTTTTCCATCCCAAAGTCCCTGTAGTTTGTTTGGACCTCATGCCGATGGGCCTTCATGGCACAGGAAAGGCTGTGGCTCGCTCTCCATGCACTGTCTACTCAAGTAGCAAACATCTTACATTTGATTTGTTTTGAAAGGGAAATGGAAAAGAAAAGTCCATTTCTAAGACAAACTCCCTTTCTCTCTCACATCAATTAATGTATCAGTGTGTTTTCTTTTCTAAACCACTGATGAATAGGTGGGCCGTTTCACCAGCTACAAATCACATTTCTCATGCTTACAGGGTCTTTCAAACCTAAATAAAGAAAGCATTAAACAAGTCTGTATGGATGCAGTTATTTCAGTAGTTATAAACACCACGGGGATTTGCTTTGCTTACACTCTTGACAGCGAGGCCCAGCTTGTCCCGGAGGGCAAATACAGAGGTAACCGTTGATCTGGTCGATGCATGTAGAACCATCAGCACAGGGAGATGACTGGCACTCATCTATGTCTTCAAGAGCACAGAGACAAAAAGAAACTAATGTACTGAACTTAAAAATACAGAGACAAAGGAAAGTGAGTCATTTAAGGTAAACAACTTCATTTTCCTAAAAGTGTAAATACAAGTGCAACAATTCTTTCTTTTCCCATTGCAGTGATGATAAACTATAAATACTTGTTTGACTATTTCCAATTCACCATAATGACTGCACAGTCCTGAGGAATGCCTACTTTAATTTATTATAAACATTTTAATACTTACGTAAGTACATACTTACCAAAGTACTGCCAATTGCTGAGCAAAGAAATCCCTCATCCCAATACAATTGGGTCAAATCTTCACTGCCTGCTCACCTGGCCCTGACCACAATTCCTTCTACACTCACCGGACACTTTATTAGGTCCACTTTGCTAGTACCAGCTGGACCCTTTTTTCCTTCAGAACTGCATTCTTTATTGGTGGCATAGATCTAACACGGTTCTGGAAACATTCCTCAGAGATTTTGGTCCACGTTGACATGACAGCATCACACAGTTGCTGCAGATTCGTCGGCTGCACATTCATGATGCCGATGTTCGATTGGGTTGAGATCTGGTGACTGTGGAGGTCATTAGAGTTCAGTGAACTCATTATTATGTTCTAGAAACCAGTCTGACATGATTCCAGCTTTAAGACATGGAGCCTTATCCTGCTGGAAGTAGCATCAGAAGATGGAACACTGTGGTCATAAAGGGATGGACATGGTCAGCAACAATACTAAGGTAGACTGTGGATTTGTAACCATGCTCAGTTGGTACTAAGGGGACCAAAGTGTGCCAAGAAAATATCCTTCACACAATTATACCACCGCCACCAGCCTGAACCGTTGATACAAAGCAGGATAGATCCAAGCTAACCGAAGCGGTCTTCTGCCGCTGTAGCCCATCTGCCTCCAATCTGGCCATTTTCCTCTGACATCAACAAGGCATTTCCATCCACAGAACTGTACAGAAGTTCTCTGTAAACCCTAGAGATGGTTGTGGGTGAAAATCCCAGTAGATCCGCAGTTTCAGACCAGTTCGTCTGGCCCCAACAACCATGCCAGGTTCAAAGTCAGTTTGAACTGCAGCAGATCGCCTGGACTATGTCTACATGTCTAAATGCATTGAGTTGCTGCCATGTGATTGGCTGGTTAGAAATTTGCATGAATGAATGAATGGATGGATGGATGGATGGAGTAAAGTGTCCAGTGAGTGTAGATAGCTCTAGATACTTACTGATGCGACAGTCTGGTCCCGCAAATCCTGGTGCACATTCACAGCGAAACCAGTTTGCACCATCAATGCAGGTGCCACCATTGTAGCTATATGGGAGACATGGAAAAACTCAACCAGGTGATCTGTCTTTGGGGTCTGTCTGTCAATCCTATCTCAAACTGTCTTTTGGGCTTGAACACCCCTAAAACTGCTTATAATACACAGATACAATAAGAGGTAACTAAGAGGACGGAAGATGTACAGATGATACTCTTTGTGAAAGACACAAAACATTAGACAAATATGAATGAACAAGTTTGAACTGAGTGTGGAAAAACAACAGTGGAATGAACTTTATCAAACTCAAATGTGAATGGATTTGACATTCATTCTTGTTTACTTGTTTGTTTGTACACATATTTCATTTACACTTGATTATCTTGAAAGAAGGAATGTGGAAAAACTTCCCCTGCACTGTTCAGTAGCAGGTATTTATCTCTGAGTCACACTGGTTGATCTTTTGGATGAAGATGTTCTGGATCCATTTTAGGTCAGAGAATCTTTTCTAATGAAATGATTTTAATCATTTTAATGGTTGTCTGTGTTATTGGTGTTTTATCTTGTTTTTTTTTCCGTGTCTCCTGTAACTCCTTTTAGTTCTGTGCCTTTTACCTGCCTTTTCTCTATCTACCTGACCTACCTTTTACCAGGCTACACTTGAAAATCAGAATTTTGTTTCCCTGCATTTGTCTTGCCTGGATAAATAAAAGTTAGATGGATAAAAATAAAAAATAAAATCGAATTCAATAACGGGCTGCACGGTGGCGCAGTGGTTAGCGCTCCTGCCTCACAGCAAGAAGGTTCCCGGTTCAAGTCCTGGCTGGGGGACCTTTCTGTGTGGAGTTTGCATGTTCTCCCCGTGCATCCGTGGGTTTTCTCCGGGGACTCCGGCTTCCTCCCACCGTCCAAAAACATGCTTCATAGGTTCATTGGTTACTCTACATTGTCCGTAGGTGTGAATGTGTGTGTGCATGGGTGTGTGATTGTGGCCCCTGCGACAGACTGGCGACCAGTCCAGGGGTGTCCCCTGCCTTCGCCCATGAGTAGCCGGGTTAGGCTCCGGCAACCCCGTGACCCCGAAAGGGATAAAGCGGATTGGAAAATGAATGAATGAATGAATTGAATAACCAATATAGACTTTGAATAGCATTGTCAACCACAAATTCTGAAATGAATCGAATTGTTGTTCAAATTAATCAATCACCACTGCAATCCAATGTGCATTTTAATGGCTGTTAATAACAATTGTGTCGCTGCATTTGGTTGGCTGTGCCGCTACTCACAGGGAGAGAGGTCCCAACTATTAGTGTTTTTAAAAACAAACTGTCATGCTCAGCCTGTTTCTCATTGCCAATCTCCATCAGTTAGGGGGTGGGAGCTCTGACAGGGGTGGGGGTTGTGTACGGATCTGGGGGAGGGGACTTTATGTTAATTTATGCTTATTTTTATTTTATTATTTGTTTTTTATTTGCTTATTTAGTATCATTATTATTTTTGTTTTATTTATTTTTATTTTGTGTAAAGCACTTTGTGTTATGTTTTATATGAAAAGTGCTATATAAATAAAGATTGATTGATTGATTGATTGATTCTTACCATGGGTGTGGATTACAATCATCAACATCTGCAAAAGACAGGCAACACAATGTTGTAAGCATCAAGTTACCTTAAAACCAAGCTACAACACTCATATTTGGATGAATTAAAAGAGCATACTCTGTGTACACGTGAGCCCTTCCAAGCCTTCTTTGCAAATGCAAGTGAAGGAGTCTCCAGCTCCAACACACGTCCCGCCGTTCACACATGGATTTGAATCACAGGAGTTGTTTTTGCCTGAGAAGGAATTTTTTCATTTTTTTAATTGTCTGAATACAGTAC
Organism: Adrianichthys oophorus; assembly: GCA_036245035.1. Taxonomy (NCBI): domain Eukaryota; kingdom Metazoa; phylum Chordata; class Actinopteri; order Beloniformes; family Adrianichthyidae; genus Adrianichthys; species Adrianichthys oophorus. The sequence continues at coordinate 28,836,034 of BSAI01000101.1, forward strand.
TAAATCTAACTACTAACAGCATTTAATCCCATGTTAGTATCAAACTGCAGTTCAGCCGATGTCTGACCTGTGCTGCAGGTACGTCCTCCCCACCCTGCAGGACAGCTGCACATGAAGGAATCGCCGAGGTCGTAACACGTGCCTCCATTATTGCATGTGTTGGAGTCACACTGACTCTCACCTGAACAGGGGTAGTAGCATGACTAAATGATTGCACATTTTTCCGCCTCTTCCATTGCTGGTGGGCATTTACCAAAGCCAGGATTACATCAGAGGAGAAAAACATGTCTGAACAGCAAATATCATCATTTTAGAACAAAGAACAAATACTACTGCTAAACTTTTTTTCTTTCTTTTGACTTAATATGTGTGAATACTCTTGAGACTCTGAAGTTTTAAATGCTGTTTCTTACAAGTTTCAAAGACTTACGTGAGTGGCAGATTTTTCCCTTCCAGTTATCCACACAGTTGCAGTAAAAGTCGTTGAGGAGATCAACACATTGGCCCCCATTCTGACAGGGGAGTCTACTGCACTCATTCACCTCTGAAACCACATGCAACAGCAAATCAAAGAAGCACAAACTCTTTTATGTTAGGCAAAAACAGCATTGTAAAAATCTATTGTTAAAATCTAAAATTAGAGAGAGAAGTTTTGGCAAAGTATTTTACTTCAATTTGACATATTTTTTTTTAGATATCTTCTAATGACAGTGCACTGGAATTCACCGATGTTTTAAAACTGCAGATCAGGACTGCTGTCGCTTTTGTGTCAGTGACTAACCTGAACTGCAGGGGCGCACCTTAAATCCTGATACCTGCTAAGCTCATACCATCTCTCTGCTGCACCCCCACCTCCACTCACCACCATCACAGAGAAGGCCTTCCCAGCCGCCAGGGCAGAAACACTGGAAGGAGTTGATCCCGTCAATGCAAGTGCCTCGGTTTTTGCAGGGGTTTGAGGCACAGTCATTTATGTCTGCAGGCAAAGAGTTCATATTAGTTCATTCATTCAAATGCTTTTATGGTCATATTTTCTTCAAGAAAAATAACACAGTAAGGACATTGCAAACCTCTATTTCCTAGAACCATTTTTGTCAGCTGAGGAGGAAAAAAAACTCTTTTCTTTAATTACTCAAAATACATTGTATTGAAAACTATGGGAAACATAGAATTATTGGTGAGGATGTGAAAAACGAAGTTCTTCCTGCCCGCACGCAGGTGGTGGGTAGGAACTTTTAAGATCTCACACTCTGTGTGTTAAAAATGTGCACGTGGTCAGTAAGAAGCCGTGCAAGGACACCGTACACCAGCATCACTCGTACATGATAAGTGTGCGGACATTATCCTTACAAACACTTTACGATACAGTTACCACAAATACGACAAAAGTACTTTCTATTTTTATGAGATGCAAGACACTCCTGATCTCCTCTTAAGATTCAGCCGCTCTGTTCTACGAGCCTCTACGGGCCCGGACAAGCCAAAAACGTGCACGACATGAGACTAAGGCTTTAACTAAAGAAGTCAAATCAAAACTATCAGTTTGGAGCTTCAGTTTCAGCTGTTTCGGTTTTGTTCTATTCAAACATTTGCAGTTAACATATGGGAATACCTTCCAACGGGGGTTGTGACGATGAATTCAGTACCAGGTATTTATCTCTGAGTCCCGTTGGTTAAAGTTTTGGCTAAAGATGTCCTGGATTGATTTTCGTTCAGTGAATCGGATCGTTCAATAAACCAAGTTTAACTCTGAATCAAATCGTTCCTAAAATTAATTGTTAATGGCCTACTTACAAAAATAAACTGCTCCTACCCTTCTACAACACTCTTGCTATAATCATTTATTATAACCGCTGCTAAAAAAATGCCAAATGCCTCTCCCCCCATTTACCAGCACACATCGCATGCATTTTTCATAGGAAGATTTGGGGGTCCTAAAAATACTTAAATATATTATCCTTGCTGCAGTGTGCCACTTCTTCTACATGCTACATTTAGTCTGTGCATGCGTTTGCATTGTTTGCAGGGTAATAAGGACTCACTCTCGTGGCAGTTGGATCCAGTGAATCCCGGATCACAGGAGCAGGTGAAGTCCCCGGCAGTCAAGCTGATGCAGCGTCCATGTGATCCACACACGTTGGATGAGATGTACCATCTCGTGTCGTTGGTGGAAACGGCAACGGTGCAACTGTCAATTACTTGAATCATAGAAACGAAAAGGCGGCGAGGTGAGCACAGGATAGAGAGTTGGAAGTCACTAACATCCAGAAAAGGTCTAAACAGACTTTACCGATACATGTGTTGTTTTTGCAATGGTCCTTCCGCTCGGAACAGGTTTTGCCCTCATACTCATCTGAACAGCTGCAGTAAAAATCATTCAGTCGGCTGAAACACAGGGCCTTGTTGTGACAGGGGTTTGGCCTACAAGGATCATTCTGCACCTTCAGGGGGTGAAAACAGAGAAATGGAAACGCTCCCATAATATGACCTGAAACCTTCTGCTCTATTTTAGAATGTGCAAAACTGCTGTTTTGGAGTACATGTCCAACACTGCATGGAGTGCTTACCTCACATGTTGCCCCTGTGAAGCCCTGAGGACATTCACACAGGAAGTGATCCAACAGAGCGTGGCAGTGGCCACCATTCTTACATGGACTGCTAGAGCACAGGTTTCTCTGAACCTCGCAGTGGCGACCCACAAAACCTGGTTGGCACACACACTGGTAGCCTTTGGCTGTCTCCTGACGTAAAGACAAGAATTTAGGGCTACTTGGAGAAACTAACTGGAAACAAGTGGGGTATTCCTGCTGCATGTTGACCCAGTTGGTCCCTGTGTGGTTTTCTATGTATCATGTAGTCATTGGAAATCAATTACTTACAATTTATTTCAAAAACAAGGAAAGGTTTAACAAGATTTTATTTTTCAGCACATTGAACAAATTATTTGTTGTATTTTTCATGTTTGCGCAAAATATGCTCTGAGGAATCCGCACCACATTTTGGGGTGGATTCTAAACATATCTGAGAATGAGAAGCAGATGGTGGTACTGAGAAGATGCTGCAGAACAATCGAGGCGTCTTACTTCCATGTAGCAAAAGAGCTCATGAAAAGAACACATTTTTCATAAATAATTTGCTCTTGAGTGTGCCAAAGGTAATTTATTATCATATGTTTGAATATTGGCTACTCTAAAAGGCTTGAAAATACCATATAGGGCCGTTAAGGACTTCTTTTGGTATATTATGAATATTCTTGGGTAAACCATGAAAACATCAAACCATAACATTTTGAAGAAAACGTTCTTAGCCTCACCTTGCAGGCCCCTCCATTTTGACACTGCCCATGGCAGCCGTTCAGATCTGTGGGGAAATCGCAGAGCTTCATGTTGAGGGAGAAACAGAACAACATCCTATGATTGACTATTGCATGCAGCTGCAGAGTGGAAACATTTTATTGCAATTAAGGAAAAGATTTCAAGGACTCAAAGAGATGCCAGAGCAGACATGCAGACAGTTAGGAGTGCAGGTAATGAAACAGAACTGCAGAGGAAAAAGTGTGTTGAAATATTAAGTTTCAAAGTCTGAGAAGATGTTTTGCTTTTAAGTCTATTACTTACCTGGGGCAACTTTAACTGACCATTAGAAAGAAGTGTGGAAGATGGAAAAGGGAGCTGAAGCCCAGCCCTTCTGGATGAATCACTGCTCTTCCACTTAAGAAATAACTTCACCATTTTACAGCAATAAATAGCCACAAATGCAAAATTATAGGGAACGGATTTTATTTCAGTTCTAAATTTCTTAAGTGCCTAGCTTGAACTAGAAACTTTGTCATTATTAGTTTTGAGAAGAAACCAAACTTTAGAAAAGTGGAACAGAGGCTGGCGAGCAGAGCAGCTGGGTTTCAACCGTGAGTGCAGCAGACAGGCAGGACAGGGCTGAAACTGAAGGTTTTCTGGACTCATACTAACTGATGTCACAATTCTGGCCAACCCATCCACGAAAGCAGATACAGTGATATCCACCAATGAAGTTTTTGCAAGAGTAAGCATTGAGGCAAGGCTTTCCCGCACACTCGTTAATGTCTGAAAATCGAGGACGAGATGAACAAAGACACTGAATAAGGTCTAGGAAAATGATCAAGGACCCCATAACCAAGAACAGCTTATTCCCAACTCATTACCAGCCACAGACTTGACATAAAGTTACGGCAAAACATTTTACAATTTCTTTTGCTTTTTTCAAAGCTACACAAAACAAGAATTCTGCATCTCAAGTTGCTGAATGGCTCACGACTTATCAGGCAAATTCTCCTGCAGATCTATACTGTTGCAGTCTAACTGCTTCTCTGTGACTTCAAATGCGCAGCATGATTCAGCAGACATTCATATTATTACTTTTTACAAGTTGATCTCAATCAAAGATGCAGTTCCTTCAGCTGTTATACTAGTGTTACTTTTCTGGTTTATTTTGTAAGCGACCTCCTGAAAAGCTTTGACTTTTGATTTAGCTGCATATCTGTAATAATTAGATTCTTCCAGTGAAAATACACATGGTTTGGTTTTTATTCTGAAAAAAAAAACGGAATGCCAACAAAAATTGAACAAATTAGGAGATAAATATTCATTCCTGTCCACAGAAAAATCCTACATTTCAATGACTTCATGGAGTATGGACGTGACAATACATCCCATACATCCCATCCTCATACCTGATGGCATTCATGATCACTGGAACATTTTCACTAGCACTTGTTAGAGAGTTTTCACCATGATTTTTTAGTTGCAAGAGTATTTTTATAACACTTTTCCACCGCTCCCCCCACCCCACCCCACCCCACCGGCTTTATCCATACCCCTCCCTTATGGTTAATGTCTCTGTTGCATTCCCTAAAGGGCAACCTGCACATTCCAAGTGGTCAGTTTCAGAGGCGGCGGTTGCCGCACTGCCTCGCCCACTCAAACCAACACAGTGCATTTATACTATTCCCAGGAGGTAAGCGGCACCTGTTAGGCTGCTGAAATGCAACACCCAAAGCTTTTCCTGAAAACCCAACCTCCCCCTTGACTACCGCCCCGTCTCCTGTTGCTCTCCCTCAGGTACCGGTGCCACCTCTGAAAATGGAAGAGCTCTTGACAGTTGTAACAGTAACCACAGCTCTTCATCTGCTTTCATCTTGTTCATCTTCATGTTTGCAGGTTATAAAATGTTTCCTCTATGAAGCTAAAGAGTTGTTTTCCTCACCGTAGCCTTCCTGTTACTCTATTATGGCCTGTCTGGAGCCAAAGATACCCCCCCAGCAGAGAATATTTGGTCCCAAGGCCAGCAGTTGCCAGGCTGTGGATTATTTTTAGCCTCAGTCAAGTCACCTGGCCTAAGTTGCAGATGATACCCAGAAAGTGTATCAGCTGGGCGTGTGTGTATATACAAACACAGAAACGTTTGAAATGACACTGAAGCAGTTGCACTAATGTGTAACCAACCAGATAGCCTCACCAAACGGCCAGATATGCTGTAGAAACAAGACTCCTAGAATCAGTTATGATGCATGTAGTCAATGTGAAGGCCGTGCACATAAACACACACAGTTGTTTTTGTACAGCAACTATGAACCGGCATGCATGTGTTATGGTTGTGGGTTTCCGGGTGAACCCTTAAAAGCTGTTTTGAGCAGGTAACTCATGATTTTTTGCAGCAAATCCAAATATGCATGGATTTAAGATCCTTTTTACATGGCAATCATTACCACAGACAGACGTACCAATCTGGCAGGTCTGGCCCGTCCAAGATGGAGTGCAGAGGCATTCAAAGTTATTTTCCATGTCGATGCAGGTTCCCCCGTGAGCGCAGGGGTTTGAGTCACATTCATCTGTATCTGCAATATGACTCATGTTAAATGCAACATCACATTCACATGAAGGGGGTTGCATTTTTCTTAGCTGTATACACATGTCATCCTTCACAATAAAAAAAGGCTGAAAAGCAATACTGAGTCAAAGAGTAACGGCTAACATTTCTTAGCCAATCACACTGAAATGATGCTAGATTGCTATCATACCGGTTTGATATAATTCAACTATCTTGAAATTTGGTGTTTGCAACATGCAAACACACAATATTAACAAAAAATTGAACAAAAATAGCTCTCAGCAATCAGACAATATTAATAATAAAAAAATAATAATAGTAAAGAGCATTTAGTGAAATCTCACTAAAAATAACAAAAAATCAAGTAAATACATTCCATTGTTGCAGGAACAAGTGATGGATGTATCACTGTAATAAATTACCCTGACAACTGGTAGAGTAGTACACCAAAGTGGTACAGAAGTGCAGCAGGTATTAAAAAACAAGAAAAAACATCATGGCTTCTATAGGAAAATCATTAAGTGTAAATGTTTTTGATAATTTTACTGCTTGGTTATAAATGACAGTATATTTGTGCATTGTCAAGTCTCTCACCTTTAGCACAGGTGGGCCCAGACCAGCCAGGAGGACAGTGACACTCAAAACCTGAAGGAACTTCATGGCATGTCCCTCCATTAGCACAGGGGTTAGACACACAGGCATGTTCCACTACACAAAGAGCCACGGATCTCATGTCATATTTGTTCATTTTCAGCAGGATTTCAAATGTTAATGTGCAAACATTTTTTCTGGGCTTTGATTTACCCACTCACCAATCTCGCAGTTCTTTCCAGAGTAGCCATCTGGGCATGCACAGTTATACTCGTCTGGCTCTGTGTTCATACATGTTCCTCCGTTCTTACACGGCCAGTTGGTACCACAGTAGTTCAAATCTGCACAGTAAAGTTAAACACTACTTTAACCACACAACACACTTTTTGACAAAAGGCAGATGAATGATTTTAAATTAACATTTTTAGTTTCTTAAATATGTATCTATAACCCCCATCTCCCGCTCTGTGAGTGGTCTGGTCCCCAGGAGCCTGAGGGTCCTGTGCAGTATCTTAGCCGACCCTGCGCTCTTCTGGACAGAGATCTCGGATCTTGTTCCTGGAATCAGCTGGAGCCATTCTCCCAGTGAAGGGATCACTGTTGCCTTCACCTTTCACAACATTTCCACAGCTTCTTCCTGAAGTTACTATCACTTGGGATCTATCACCTTGGCCTTCTTCTCCTACTCGTCCAGGACTACTCTGTCTCATATGTTGGTTATTATCATTTTGTCTGTATCTGGAAGTGCCACAGTATGTTACCTTGGCCATTCCAAACTACCTCCTAATGTGTTTTCCATCTTGACATTGGGACTTCCAGCCCATACTCAGCTCAGATGCTTCTGTATATTATGCCAGCCCTTTGGTTATGGGTTTCTATGTTTGTCCTTCCTGCAATAATCTTGCATCCGGCTGTTATGGGCTGGAGTGTGCAAAGACAACCTTTTCGTTAAGTGTCATTAAAAAATAAAAACATCCCTCCATGTCAGTGATGCAGTGCATATCACATTGATTTAAAGTAACAAAAAAAGACTTGGTCAATTCAGAATCAATGCAGCTTTTGTGCTTGAGCTTTCGAAAATCAGTTTTAGAGAGATTTTCAAGTGTCTTTTAAAAAATAACAAATGTACAAAAAAGACAGAAATTAATTTCTGAAGGAGATAGGAGACTATGCCATTGCTTGAACCAATTGCATAAGTTAGCTCTGACCTTTATTACAGAGAAGACCTCCCCAGTTCTTCTCACAGGAACACTCCCAGGGCTCGTTGCAGGTACCATGGAGGCAACCAGGGTATGGCAAGCACTGGTCACACAACAAGCCGTCCCATCCATACTTACATCTTGAAAGAACAACCCAGAGATTTCAATCACACAAAGTGTTGACATATGTGGCAGATAGTCTACTCTATGGAAAAGCTAAAAGTAGTGGTCCGTTTAACAGAATTAAACAGCACCTCTTCTGTTTTCCACATTACCACTTTCATAAGCAGACAAACTGTAATTGCAGTTACTTAATCGAGAAAACATTGAATACATTCCAAGTCCATGCCTTTTTTAACAGCAGATTTAGATGTTGAAAATGTAATGTTAATGTAAAAAGTCAAGGTTGTTTTCAAGATACAAAAAAACAAATTTAGGACAAAGTATAAAGACTATATGATGTTCACTAGCAGCAACTGCAACTGTTCAAAGTCTTTATTTGCTTCATATGATCCATTTATTTAAAAAGGCTTCTTTACAACTACATCGAGAGGATAACAAGGTAAATCTAACAAGAATGTTAATAATGAATCATGCTGTTTACGGTTAAGCTGGAGCCTTGCTGTAACTCACTGGCCCATCTCTGAAAAGTTTGGGCACCAATCCCCAAATAACTCCCATTTCTGAAAAATAATCAGTAAACTGAAATAGATAAAATGTTGTCCAAAGAAATCACTTACAATATCCTGGTTGGTTTCTTAAATAAAAATGCAAAAACACATTAGGATGAGGAGCTAAAGTCAGGTTTCCGGTTAGTAATATGTGTTGCCTGTTTATTTGGTTTGAACTCTTGATCCGATGTGAGGTAGTTAGCATGTGGGAAAGACGTCTCATATGGAGCTTTTTATTTTCTTCTCCCCACATGTGTAGCATGCTTTCTTTAGGCATTCTTTGTCTGTCATGAGCTCTGCTGAGCTCAAAGTTGGATGAGCAGCTACTTTTTGAAATGATGGTTTGTCATCTCAGAGCAGAGGTCTGCACAGGGGTTAGCTAATCTGTTGGTTTATGTCAGCATGCTGTTATTCCAAGGCTAGCGGCAACCTAGTCCCACCTGTCCTGTCATTTCTCTCTCGGCCTATTTCAAGTCAAACTCTCCCCCTCCTCCTTCCCCCTTTACTGTCACGACCACTTGAAAATAGACATAGTTTGAGAAGCCTTGCCTGTTGCCCTGCAGTGAGCTGCAAACAGCACTTCAGGCAGCTGCTCACAGCAACAGATTAGTGACAAATACCAAAACTGAACATTTCAATAAAAGATTATTTTATTTACGTTTTAAAAAAAGGATTTCAGTTTATAAGGGCCTTAAATAAGATTTTTTAGTGAACAGATGGATGTGTCAATCAGGAAATGCAATGGAAGGCAGAGGAGAGGTACATGCAGTGAACTGCTGCTGAAGCAAATGCCGAAACACTCAAGGTTGGCGCTGTTTTCTGTGATGTGGGCTTAAGACACAGTGATCAGGCCACTGCTGTACAAACGAGGCATCTGATCATCTTGTATCTGCCCTGAAGATGGAGTAATGCCCAGTAATGCCCTCACACAAGGGATCAAAGACGAGGTGCAGGCGGGGACAGGACTCTGGTCAGCTGCTCCTGAGAACAGCAGCCGGTGCTTAGAAAGAGATGGAGGAGAGTAGCGGACAGAGCTCAGCCCATAGCTCATCCAGACATCCATTAACTGGAATCCTGAAATTGTAATTACTTACGGTATTTCTCAACATTCTTTGCCTCTGGCATTCCATGGTAGTGATATGAGCAGAGAGGATGTTTTGTCATTGTTTTAACGCCTTCTCTTTCAAACAACGAGTTTATTGATCTGCCTTTCAGGTGTGCAAAAATGCAGAGCAGAACAGTGACCACAATCCTGCTTTATGTTTAATGAAACACACTGTGTTTTAGCCTCTTAAGACCCAAGCTCTTAAGCTGCCTTTTTTAAAATTTTGTATTAACAGAGCACCAGAATCAACTACTGTGGTGATATCACCCAAAATGTGATGTCCACACATGTGGGCAGCAGGTCTTAAGAAGTTTTAAGAGATCTATTTGATTTTAATGTGTGACAAATAAACCCAAAATGGATCTTCATCAAGAAAAACACCATAATTGGCAACAATATTGTGCTCGTTTAAACAAGCTAGTAAGTCATGAGCAACAGGTTTGTGTATGTTTTCATGAGGCTCTTGGTTAGATGCCTGAGAAGATGGGTCATTTTAAATAAAAAATACTGTTCTGGGTCACTGATATCAGAAAGTATAAAAGTGAGCTCTTCAGATTAAGAAGGTAACACGACATCACAATCCAACATTTTCTGCAACCACCATCGCTGTACTTGTGGTACATCAGAAGACAAAAACGCTGATCTGTGACAGATTTAATATGAAGCATATTCTGTAGAAGAGTGGGGAGGAGTGAAGCATAGTGACTGCCGAGAGCTTTCAAAAAGCAAGTATAACGAAATAACCTTATCTTCAGGGTCTAACATCGAACTTCAGACCCTTCTGATTCACACACACAAGCTGATACATAAGGGTTTGAATGGCAGCTAAATGTAACCAAATCCTCACCTGTGACTCGTTTAGCTGTGATCAACGTGTGTGCACAAAAGTCTTGGAGTTTCTGGGCTCCCAAAAGACGCTTGCATCCTTCATCCAATTCTAAACTGATATTTCTGGATCCTGAGTCATGGGGAAAGCTAAAGAGCTGTTAAAAGATCTATGGGAAAAGGTAACTGAACTGTACTAAACAGCAAAAGGCTAATTAGAAGATATCCAATGAACTAAGAATGCCAGTCAACACTGCAATCAAGCAGTTTTTTTTATTGCTTTGGCTCATTTCTTAAAACAGAAATTATATTCTCAAAGCCCTCTGTGCTTTGAGCAGCGCTGTGCGATTTGGGCATCAGATGCAAGACACATCAAGAGTTAAAAAATCTGAGCATTGACGGACGCGACGCATCAACCAATCAGCGACTCAGCTTTGGGTACTTGACTTTTCAGTGACTCAATCGGCAGGTGGAAAACAAATCCAACATGGCAGACAGCTGGAGTGAGGTTCATTGTACTGGGAGAATAATCGCATGAACCCAGACATGAAAAATGATTATTAATGTTTTTATTTTATAAAATAAATCAATTCAAGCTCTAAACATCCTGCGTCTCTTCATGGTTCTGCTTTTAATCTGTAATTCCACTTTTAGTACTTAATTTCTCTTCTGCAGACGTTAAAGACTCTGAGTTCCGATATTCAATTACTTTAATTCAAACTGCTCTGACATTTTGAAATTGTAGCTCCAGAAAAAGCTCAGAATCTTTCATGGCTCTGGTTTACTGATACCACCGGTAGTCTTATGAATGTGGCACTCTGAGAGAAAATGAAAGCAGTCGCCTGAGGGGTTCCGCAGATATCTTTCAAAACAGTTTCAGACCACCAACTTTGCCTTCATAACCGTCATAACCTCAGCTTCTTTTTACACCACTAAAGTCTCTTCTTAAACTTTTGACGTCCCACCTTTCCCACTCTAGCCGTCCAACCAGCTTGCAGCAACAGTCCTCAGCTCCCTTAATTCTGAAGAAACTAAAAATGCTCTAAAAAAACATTTGTTTACGTGATTCTACTCATTAGCCACGGTGTTCTGGCTTTTTATATTTTTGCATTTTATCTATTTGTTTTCTGTTTGTTTGACATTGTTTTTATCTTATTTTAAATATGCTTATTATTCCACTTCCAATTCCCACCTACTGTTAAAATTGAATGGCATATAGTCTTTGAAATTATGTAAATGTTGTCTTTTAAATACGTTTTATAATTTAACTGCATCAACTTGAAGTTTGCTGGAAGGGTGATTACAAAAATAATTACTATTATTGTTTTTTTTTTTATAAATGAATGCCTTGATTTCATTTTTAGTTGTTGAATTTCTTCTTTTTTTAGTGAACAATTACATACATTTGTGACAAAAACGGCCTGATATGAGTTGAATGAGTGAATTTGTCCTGTTTATTTGTTTTTTCAACTACAAAAAAATTGGTTGCAGCAGTTTTTTTATCATTTAAGCTCTCTGCACTTTATCACAAATTCTAATAAAAGAATTCCTATTTTTGAACATGTCATTTTTTGCAGCTGCTGAGAAAATTGCAAAACGTTGAAGTTTGACATCATGTTGTGGGACCCCACGTACACATAGTACACCTAAAAGTGGTGTTTTTTTTTTACGCAGCCATCTATATCGCGTGTGTGTTTGTTTAAGCATGGGTGTGTGTCAGGTCTCTGCATTGTTTGCTGCTTTATGTGTTGCTGTCTCCCTCTGCGGTTGGCGGCAGTGCCCAGCACAGTATCGCTGGTGGAGCGGTGGTTGCAGTGTGGACAGTCTGTCTGGCTGCAGCGTGGAGCAGCATGAAAATGGGTTTAGGCAGCAAAAACCCAAGGGTGGCAGAACCCACAAGCCCCAACACCAGGCTCCTGCTGACTGACCCATCAAAGGGGGGGAGGAACAGGCAGGAGCCTAAAATATCCTGGCTGCCCATAACACCCCTCAGACACACCACACCCTGGGGAAAGGATGTTGAACAGGGGCAGAGGTCTGGGGGGCTGCTGGCGAGCCTGTGTGCGTGTGGGAACACTGAGCTATTTAGAGTCAAGTCTTGCACCCCCAAATCCATAAGACAGAATTGGCCTGCTGTTGCCTAGCTACATGTTTAGTAGTATTACATGAGCAAGCGTAGGTTGTGAAAGCGCTGTGTGTAAGAAACAAGATCCCAAACACCCATTTATAGTTTCGACTCTGTCAAACTGACATGCTTTTCTTGATTCTGTCTCCTTGCTCCTGCTTCTGCTTATGCATCTCTTTCAGCATCAAATCTTAATTTCAAATGTAATAATTTCTAAGGCTTTCCAAAAACATGTTTACCAGCTAGGATAAGATAGGACAGCACAAGATAAAGCTTTATTGAGCCCATGATAATGGAATTAACTTACTAAGCAGGTAGCCCTCTTAAAGTAAAAAATAAAAGAAACAAAAGGGATTGAGGCCTTTTTTGCTTGCATCAGTCAACTAAACACCAAAAACAGAATCATCAAAAGTTTTTTATGGTCATCAGATGTTATAATGTTTACAGCCTTCATATTCAACCTCAGTGGAATATGTCTTTGGCTCAATATTTATCTCTTTTTTTTAGCTTTCAGCCACTTCTCATTAACCCTAGTAGCTCCAGATCCTACAAGCAGCATTTTTAGGCCAATAAGACCCATGAAAGTATCACACAAATATTCTGACACTCTTTGAAAATGTATTAGGTACCAATACAGCCCCGGTGCACACGGAGTACTTTGCATTTCAAGTTGTCTTGGAGCTCAGACACATAACATATACCTTTTTATGAAAAAATCCAGTATTAAATAAGCACACACCCTCAAGCACTTCTTTTAATAAAGTTGTGAGGAATCAGGTTTAAACAAGTGGGTTCTAACCTTCTTTTCTGCATAGTATCTTTTAAAATTAGTGCTAAGGTTTTGCAAACCACAAGTAACAAATGCTCCCCGAGGTAAAGCTTGATGAAGAAAAAAGTCAAACTGGATAAGTCCACGGTTCTAAAAGGCTTTTAGCTCAAAAGCAACAACTGCTCCCAATTGCTTCCATCTAACCCAGGGATGGGCAACTCCAGGCCTCGAGGGCGGCAGTGTCTGCATGATTTTCAGATCTCCACGCCCAGCTTCAGGTGTGTCCAGCCAATTAGAACATGCCAGAGCATGGTATGTTGGAAACCATGCAGAAACGTGGCCCTCGAGGCCTGGAGTTGCCATCCCTGATCTAACCCTTTCCTCTGCATCCTCCTCACATAACAACTTTGTCTAAACTGGAGTGAACAGGAATCAGCTGGTATGAAAGTGCCCAGACAACTGAAACTTTTTGTTTGCTTTGTTTTTGGCCTTTTTAAATGTAACTGGTTGATTAGTTCGTGTAACATCGTAGGATGGACTTTTTAAAGCTTTTTACACACTATAAAAAATCAACAACAGAGAATAATTCATAGAATTTGCTCTAATACACAGCGTTTTGCGGAAAAGGATGAGTTGCAGTGCAGACAGGAAGGACGATTTTACATACTAAACACACTTCAACTGCTCCCTTTTCCCAGTTGGATGTTCTGAGTGACAAAATTGTACTTTGATCAATAAGATTGCTTTTATACAATTTGCTTTTTGGAAAGCTGATTATAATATGTCTTAACATGAACCCAAAATACACTTAGAATTAAGAACTGCTACTTCTCTCTTCTTTTTTCTCTGCTGCACGTCTGCGTTTTTGATCCCAGGAAAGCTCAGAAAAACATGCTGAGACACAGTCCAAGATGTTTTTCCCGATACTAATCCTCTGGCCATTTTCTCTGAGAAATGTCAGGTTCTTTTTTACGATGTCTTCATTAATCAATCCTGCATCCTCAAAAAACCCGACCCTCCCTTTCGTTTGATTTCCCTTCAAGCTCTTGGCATTGTGTGTAATCGTGTGTGTGTGTGTGTGTGTGTGTGTGTGTATCTGTGTGTGTGTGTAAATGGTGTTTCCTAAGACTCCTGATCCATGATGTCCGTCTGCACAATTCAGCTTTAACCGACTCCAAATTTCCTTCCAGAGTCTTACATTCATGTAGCGGCTTTAGGAAATGCCTGCCTTCAAAATAAACTGTACTCCTGTCTCTGCTTCTGAACCTGTTTCTGTTTTCCAACCACTTCCTGAATAGACTGAAGTTAAGTCAATCAAAACATTTACTTACTCCACTGAGCTGCACATTCACACGCCAGTAAACTAACTTATGCTTCGAGTCTTGGTTTGACTGATTTAGCTTGCAAACAAGTCCCGTGTTTTTGTGACATTTGTAATAACTGAACATTTTGGGCTTAGATGAATCATAAAGACGTCTGGAAAGGCAGACCTGTACACACAGTTTTCCTTCAGTCTGTGTGTTTTCAAACAAACTGCTTTCTGGAATGTGCAATCAGGACTTGGTTATTTACTAAATTTACACCAGAGGCCTGATGCAAGACTACCGCTAGACAGTTTGGTTGGATCCTGCCGTGTGTGTAATTCTGTGTTTCAGTAGAAGGGCTTTCTGCAGAAAATAGGCAATATTGCAAATTGCAATACGTCAAGAGTCTGAGCTCTCTCTCAGGGGCCGTCTCAGCCATTCCTGGTTCTGATGGATCACAAAAACCGGGAGTACGTCAAGTACGCCAAACGGCTGAACTCCCTTCAGGCACGATGGTCTCTGTCTTTCTCTCGGTTCCAGTTCCAGATCTTGTATTCGCCGGGCTCCAAAAACGGGAAAGCTGGCAAACTGGGCGCGACTGTCAGGAGGAGTCTGAGCTCTGTCTTCCTCTCTGGTCACCGGCGGGAGCCGTCTCCGTTAGACTGACACCATTTCTCCCAGCTTCCCCAGCGCACAGATCCCAGATCCCGCACACCTGACGCTTGTCTAGAATCATCCACAGGACACGTAAGCAGCACACAGAGTCTGGCTCTGCCTTTCAGCCTGAATACCGAGCATTTTATCTTGATCTGATCACCTGTTTACCTGACCCTGCTTTGTATTTGACTCTGCCTCTTTGCCGCCTGCCCCAACCTTTGCCCGGACTCTGACCCTGATTTAGCTTTGTGGACTTTTATCTGAGCTTTGCTCCTGTCTGCCTGTCTGAGTCAGAACCTGCTGCACGTGGAAACAGCCATCTGCCTGTTTGGGACAATAAACAGTAATTGTGGTAAAAACTTTGCATCTTTTAAGTATGTTTTGCTAAAAAATACCTTGTGCTACTTGATGTAAGATACAGCGACTTCTAAAGTTAAATTTCACTGAGAAAGAATGACTAGTTTTTTAAAAATGCATCTAAAATATTGGAAAAGTTTTCATTTGAAATCGGCAAAAAAAATTTGCTAACAGAACAAATATTTAGTCGTGAAAGTTGTAAAAAGTACTGCTCCGTCCTACTTTGGGTGGATGTGGTCTGAGACATTTAAACAATGTTTCAAATCTTTATTGAACATTCGAGCGAAGAATTTTTCAAAAAAACAAAACAGTAACAATCCACATGGGTTTCAGTTGTTGAGGGCACAAATTTTCTGGAAAGCCTTCCAGTGTTTAAAAAGAAGAACTATGAGGAGATTCTGTACTGCAAAGAGCAGCTTCATAAACAACAGCTCGGAGACGTAGAAATAAAAAGATGCATGTCAGTTTCAGGATAAATTCATTGATTGTCCACACTGTTTTTATAGCCATCATTTTCATTTATCAGTAGTACATAGTATTTTTTTACCACGTCAGTTTCATCTTAGCTGCCCTAACCTCCCTTCTTCTCCCACAAAACTGAATTTCCAAACAATGTTGCATCTGACGTGACTGGACAGCAGTTCTGTAAGCAAACAGGCCACATGCCGATAGGCAGGACTGACATATGTTTAGGGCCCTAGATAATAAGGGGGCCTCTAAGGGCCACTTAAGAACTTCATTAAGAAGCTGACCAGTGTTAAACAAGTCCAAAGTAGCTGCAACAACCCCACTATACTGTTTTCCATTATTCTATTATACCATATTTTTAACAAACACAAACAGTGAAAGCAATGAAGATAAAGTGAAGTTATTATTGTCTGGGAGGTGAAGGAAATATTCTGTTTAAGAGAGAAAAGAGGGGAAAACAACCATCCAGTGGTACATAAGGTTCTGAATTAGCTCACAGCAGCTTCATGACACACAGTGTTATGCTATAAAGCATTAGTTATAAAATTCTGTTATTCAGACATAACTTTGCATATTGGGAATACCCCAAAAAACACTGTTTTTAGTAAAAAAAAAAAAAAATCAAAAGAGGGTGCTGTGCTTCTTTCTTTGTTTTTAATAGTAGCAGGAGGAACTGGACAGTACTTACCCAGATGCTCATACCTGTGTTAATTAGCATAGTCCCTGTGACCTGCAACCTGTTTGATTTTCACTGAGCATTACATTCAGCCAGAAGCCAATACCATAGTCTTTAGTGCTACAACCATCAGGAGTATCCATCGATTTACAGTTCACAATTGTTGTCAATGTCAAGATACAAATGAATGCTGCTAGGAGGACAATCCTGCACACATTTGGCTCGGACCCCAACCCACCCAAGCAGACACTGCGGCTGAACCATGAACACAGTGAAAGAAGTCTCAAAAGTTGGCTTACTTGCATTCCCCTGGGATGCTGCATGTTCCATGAGTGCTGTGACATCCTGGTTTGCAGATGGCTGTTTGGAGATAATGTAAAAGGAGAAAATGGTGCACATTTGTGACATGAAATTACATGACATGAAATTATTATCTCTTTTTTTTTATTAGACCTTGACGTTGTTCATTCACTAAAATTGGATGTATTATCATTGTTAAAGCAGAGAATCCATCCTTTTTTAACAATAAGGACTAAATGACATGTCAGTTTCTGGTGTCTTCATAACAGAAGCCCTGCGTGAGGCCCACAGTTTCATTAAGAGAAATCTTCCACTCTGGAAATTTGGAAATTCCAGCCAAACACTGGCTCACATTGTTATACAGAGAAGAGAATAGGTTAATGCAGAGAGGGAAAAAGTGATGTACTGGTTTTGTTTTGCATACTTTTTAAACAGTATACAATATGACATGAATGGTAATACACTGATGTGTTTCATTACATAAACGACTGCTTTTTCAAAGTCAAGCACAGCCATGCTAATGATGCTCAACTATTTGCTGCCATCTTTCCTGAACATCTGAGATGAGCCGATATAACTACATTTTTGACATTAGGTACGGATTGAAGGAAACACTCTTTCTGGGGAACTAAGTAAATAATAGATGGAAGTTTCATGTAGCCTCTCTGTTTGTTTGATATGACATTTTAAGCAGGTCATGAAGCATGAGGCCAGTTTCTCTTTGTGATGTTGAAAAATGTTAGGCTTTGATTATGTACTTTACAGTCAACATTCTGTGGTGTTTTTGGCACAGACAGAAGCTGAAACAAAATACATACCTATTTGAATTTATTTGTGTTGGTATTCAGGTTTGGGTTTTCTTTCTCACCTTTTTTGCAGTCTGGCCCTGTCCAACCCTCCATACATTTTCTGTTTCCCAACTGGTCACAAACATAATGGCCAAAGTAGTCATCACGAGGGCGGCACACTTGGTTGCACTTGCTGCCATAGTAGTGCTCATGGCAACGCACTCGAATGGTGTACTGCATGCTGGTGACCAAACTTTTGTGCTCCAGCGTCTCTTTCTCCCCTCCAGGGTTGATCCTCCCTTTGTGGACGCTCCGTTCGATAAGCAGCTCTTCATCTACAGAACATGCAGACATAACATGTAAAAATACATAGCAAACACATTCACGGGTTGTATGGTTCAGAGTTTTGCTCCAAAGCTGGTAACTGAGTCAAATATATAACATCTTACAATGATGTTAAGCTAGCTAGTGCTAAACCAATAGGAGACAGAGAAGGGAGACATGGAGAGTGCCTTTTATTGGTTTATTGGGAACGGAAGTCCCATTACAAAGTAAACCAAGTCCAAGTGACTGCTTCTTTGACCTACTACTTTGAAAACTTCTTGAAGCCAACAAAAAACAAAATCTAAAGAATTGTAGTGACTTCCACTTTTGAAAACATAAAATAAATATTTCCTCATATTTAAATGCACACAGCTAGTATTTATATGTATAGTACACTGGGTACGGAGTTCTGTCTTCTTTTTGTCCTCCACATTGTCTACAGTTCGTTATCCTTCTTTTCCTCTGTTTGTAAAATATATCTCGAGCTCCTTGTGCATCTTATCTGATGAAAACATAATTTCTTAAGTTTGAGTTTTAAGATAAAAACTGAGAATCCGTTTTCACACCGTTTTGATGAAATGAGTCTCGCTGTGAATTAACTCACAGATTTCAGTACTGCACCCACCACTCTGAACACCCAGACACTCACTCCTGTTCATGTCCAGCAGTTAGATATAAAAATATAGACCAATCACAAGCTTCCTCTGGAGTGAAGGAGACATGCATAGAGAGGCTGTTGTTACTAGGTAGACCAGAGCAGAGAGAACCACTTCAAACTAGCTCATGTAAACAACAAGGGGCTTCAGATTTTTGATCACATTAAAGACAATGCTTTTCAGTTCAGACTCCAGGCAGCATACAAACTGTTGCTTTCTATGCTGCTCATGTTTGACATGAAACCAGAGATGTTCTGTCTTTACCTTCTCTAAGATGAAGCTGTGGCCTAAAAATGAATGGCTGCATTGCATGCATTAGGTTACATGTACTAACACAGACCATTATAAAAATGAAAGCTGGTGAGCGGGGTTGTTCGGCCCTCACCGCCCGCCTCTACGTGCCATCACCAGCATCGCTGCTCACCTTTGACCAGACCTCACTTGCTTAGCAGCCGTTACATTGACTCCTTACTTCTGGCTTTGTCAACAGCAAAGAAAAGTTGATTTACTGTTTAGCTACCCTTTAAAGAAAAGTTTATTTTTCCCATTTTGTGGGAAAATGAGAAAACTGCCAAATCTCACACTTTGCCACAAATGGCCACCCACCAAGCCGTAGGTGGTGTGGCCATCCCATAATAATTTCAAAAATGCCTTTGGAAATCCCCAACACTTGAGATTTGTTTTTTTTTTTTTTTTTTTTGTGGCTTTTTAAAAAATACATTTTTTTTTGGCTCCATAAGCGATTTTTGTCCTGTTCATTTTTTATGGTTTTGCCCGCCATGATGTCATTGTCTTGGGAGTGGGGTCGTTCACTAGGCCCAAAATTCCTTTTCAAATGGTATTGGGTGTGTGCAAATTACAGGATGTAAACAGAGCAACTCATTGAAATGTGGTGTGATGAACGCAGGCTTATTAAAGCAACTTTTAACGTGATACACTTTGCTTCTCGCTGTTTTCCCAACAATCTAAATGTCACAAACCCTTATCAGAGTACCTTCATAACCAAAGCTTCCTCAGTAACAGTCTTGCAGCATGCCTCCACCAAAGGACCAAATAAAAGAGTTTTACTTGACGTTGACACAGACGTAAAAATCAAGAAAGAACCTTACTGGCTGCTTTAAAGGAAAACCTGGATTCTTTGAATTTAAAGAGTATCATAATGTTATTTCCTCACGAAAAACAACCCCAAAGCAGTAATTTGATCCACTCATGCATCTCTGAGCATTCCTCTACAACCTTGCTCTCTGAACATCAGAGTCCGGAGACAGCCGTGATCAGCAAAACGCTTTCATTTTATATGCAAAAGAGGAACATCCATCTTTGCAAAAGTTCGGCTGTTGTTTGTTTTTGTGGGGGAAACGCTGGCACGCTGCCGATGCCGGCTGTAGGATGACATCATGGAATGGGAGGCAACCAAAGGAGCGAAAGGCGAAGCCTCAGAGATCAAGTCGTCTTACTGCCGGGGAGGAAAAGGAGCTCACGAAAATAACTAATATTTCATAAAAGAATGTGTTCTTTAGTGTGCCAAAGGTCATATATTATCAAATATATGGATATAGTCTACGGTTTATGAATATCTTCTTTGTTTTTTAACGTGTTCTTGTAGCATTTTTTGTAGCATGATTAAAACTGCGTTTCTGACTATTTCTTCATTCAAATAACGCTGGATCAGAAACTGGATGCTCGTTAAAGCTCAGACTAATGACATTTATACTGAAATGGGCGTGCCAAAGCCTCTCCTATCTCTCCGCCCCCTTGTGCACAGTCATTTTCCTCGTCCGAGCTGGCCCCTATCTCAAAACTATACAGCTGGATTCATCCAATACAGCTGCAATTAAAAATAATGGCTCACAGCCAACAGTTCGGCCCAAAAACCTGAGTTGTATTTCTAATGAGCTAATGCCATGACTTTAGAATCACCATGAAGCATGCTTTTGGAAGCCAGAGTGCCCAGTGAAAACCCAGGCGTGTGTGGGGAGAACATGCAAATTCCACACAGAAAGGACCCAGCTGGGATTTAGACCAGAGCCTTCTCAATGTGAGGCAAGAGTGATATCCCCTACACCACTGTGCAGCCTCAAAACAGTTGTTTCAGTTTAGTGTAAGGACAGGGCCCCTCATCTTTAAAAGACTACAGCCTGCTGAAAAGATTCTATTTGTTTTGTTTTAGAAATATTTCATTTATAGTCCTGTAGATTCCAGTTGTACTTTTAAGAAGACATGGATACTGAATTTGACCCGGATCACCAGTGCCCTCTAAGCCTACTTTCCTGGACAGCAACATTAAGATCTCCTTTCTTCTCTCACAACAGCTGGCTCACACACAGCTGCTGCATTACAACAAGCAGTTTAACTACAAAACAGCTGCAAGCAAAAAATACAAAAAATGGCAGCACAGCATTCTGTGCACATCTTTTAACTTACATTTGTCGGGCTTTCCACTTCATTTTTTCATTGTGTTTTCATTCTTCTTTATTCATTTTTGGTTTTGCATTACCACCAACAATTTTCCAGAAATGAACTTGAGTGTTTCGGCCTGTTGGCTCCATGGCTAGCCTGACCTGAGTTCTGTGGGTGGTTTACTAGTAAGACAACCTTTCCTTTCTTACAAAAACCATACATTGACCAAATGAGAGCACTCAGGCGTAAATGATGACAGGACTCAAGTCACACAACAGCTGGTGGTCATTGAAGTGAGGCAATGGTCAATCTCAGTCAGAACTCAAAGTCCAGGTCCTGGTTCTGGTTCTGCAGGTCCCTGTTATTAGCGGGCCAACACACTTAACTCTGCTGCAGAATTTTTTCAGTGCATCACCTAAACTGAGGCCCATTGTGGGCCAGACTGGCTTAGGAGACTTTTAGCTAAATTCACAGACTGTTGCAGGAACCTGAACGCTGCACGAGGGAGGCGTACTGCCATTCTTTAATGGGGGAAATCCATTTTTGCATTACAGTGTGTTCCAAATGATGATGCAAATGGTATTAAAGTGCCAAAAAGATACAGGTCTTTGTTTTTAAATGAAACTCATGGGTGATATTGTGCCTATTGGGTTCTTTGGATTAACCCTAACCCTACCCCTAACCCTAACCCACATCAATCTGAGACGCCTGTGATCTTTAGTTTTCCTGGTTCAACTAAAGGTAAAACTACTAAAGAAGGATGTTCCACATTAGCAAACAGACCAACATTTTCAAGCAAAATGGGAAAGAAAATTATCTCTGCTGCTAAAAAACATGAAATAGTTAAATGCTTTGGAGAAGGTAGGAAAACTTTGGATATTTCACCAAAAGTTCAGTGAGATCATCGTACTATTCAGAGATAAGTGTCTGATTCAGAGCAGATAAAGGCAGAATGAGGAAGGTTTCTGCCAGACAAATACATGGGATTAAGAGAGCAGCTGCTAAAATACCTTTACAAAGCAGCAGCACATGTTTGAAGCTGCTGCTGTCTCTGGAGTCCCACCAACATGAAGCTGTAGATCCTCCAGAGGCTGCAGGTCTACATGAACCTTCTATTACCCCCCCTAAACAACACACACAAGCAGAAACAGCTGCAGTGGGCCAGACATACAAATTTTGACCTTTTGGAGCCAGCAGGTACTTCCTGTTTGGAACGCCAGAGGGGCGGGGTGACTCTGTCCAGTAATACAGAGTATACAGTATATCTTCCAATAGTGGCCGGCCTCCAATAAACGTCGTGTCTAATAGGTGTTCTTTACTTTAGATGACGGTCTCTAATAGTTGGTGCATCACAACTACAATCTTTTTCCATTTCTTCATCAACTCCTGATTCACCACGATTTGAAAAAGAAATACTCAGAAATGCAATGGTATTATCTTAAATGTCTTTATACATGTCCTCCATCATCAGAAAAATGCAATAACATGTTAAAACATCAAAAACAGGATTTTCATGTCTGTGCAGACATGTTGGAACAGGAAGGGGGATTCTCCAACCTGGGAGCATGAAATTGTCAAGAACCTGCATGCTAAAGGATTCAGATGTTTTGAAAGAAAGTAAGCTCAGCTTTTGAAAAACGATCCTAAATCATTAACCCCCTCCACCGAACCTCACATTTGACGCAATACAGGCTGTTTGCAAGCACCAAAGCAAATTAACCAATGAAAGCAGGCTTTGCTTTTGAATTGTTATTCAGTGAAATAAAAAAAAGTATGAACCTGACAAACAATTATATGATTAGCCTAATATTTTATTGCACAACCTTCTGAGGTAATCCCTGCAATCAAAGGATTGTGCTAACCATCAATGCGGCTTCTGCACCTGTCGACTATTTCCGCCCACTCCTCAACTGCCCCGATTGTTTAGTCATTTTAAATACGAGCTTTGTTTGAGATGCCATGATTCACATCTTCCACAGAATTTAGATCTGGACTCAGAAAAACAATTCAGAATTCTCCAATGATTTTAACTCATCTGTTTTGGGCTGTTTGATGTATTTTAGGTCAGAATACTGGGATCTGATGATCTGCAACTGAGACGAAACTTTCTGACCTTAAGTAGCACATTCGGCTCCAGAATGCCTTCATAGTATTGAGATTTCATGAAATCTGTTAGATGAAGCACAGCAGACCCAGACCATGATCAAGCCTCCTTCATGTCTCTACTTTTCCACTCCATTTCTTTATAAATGGAGCTTGTTCTGGGCTCTTTCGTTACCATTCTCATAATCTCTCTTTAATGTATTAAACCATTGTTCGATTTGCAGCCCAGTCCAGGGAAAAATCGCTACAATTGTAGTCAGGAATAGGAAGCTGCTTGGAGGGAATTTTAAAACCTTTACCTTGAAATGATTGTGGCTTTTTTAAGACATAAAGAGTTGATTCTCTCAGTTTGGTACACAACATGTCATCACTTAAAAGCAAAATGATGACTGGTCACCACTTCAAAATACAGACTGACTGATTATCAGCTTGAAGACACCTGGGATGCTGATTAGAGGACACGCCTTGTTCACTAGTCTCCAACTCTGCTTCTCAAGAGCCACTGCCTCGGTTGTTTTCCAACTAGCAAATCAAACGTTAGCACTTTTCCGACTGACATAACTCAAAGTGCTCAACATAAAATTTTTTTACAATTTTAAAAGCAAAAAAAAGAAAAATGATGAAACAGGTACTATGCCCACCCACCTACCCCCCGACCCCCCTTCCACATTAACACTCACTGAATAAACTTTATTTATGGAGAAATTCATTTGTTATGGCACTACAGCAGGCAAAAAAAAATCTATGAAACATACAAAATGCGTAAATAATTACAAACACCACAAGGAATTACAAGTAATAAATAAATAATACAGGATACTAATTCATACTATGACAACATGTAAACTGATGTCATGATAATCTTTAAAGAGTGGCGTAGTGCAGCAGTGAAATAGAAATGATGTGAAATAGAAATCTGGCTTGACACTTCGGTGGTGAAGCCATATTTGGGGGACCTGTCCACACCAAATCAGAGAAAGTGAATAAAAAGATTAAATCAAAAAAGGTTAAAACAGACGTAGCATATCAAATACGTATAATCCTACATGTCTGTCTTGAGCCTTCCTTTATAAACACGAACCGTCTCCTCGGCCTTGAGGCTCTCTGGGAGGCTGTTCCACAGGGGAGGTGCATAGTTCCAGAATGAAGCTAAAGCACCAGTGTGAATGGGTTCCTGTAACCTATGGTCACATGGTCCAATTATTTTCAATCTTTTTTGGGGTAACCATCAGCTTTTTCCAGATCTTTTTCTTTTTGAATGAATCCTCTGAACAACACTGTGTTGGCTACATCTGACTTCCACTGGTTGGTTTTTAGTCACTTTTGATTTGTTTATTACCTGTTTCACTTTCTAGTTATTTCAGAGACCATTAGGACTTCCACTTCTGTTAACTGATTTACCGCAGCTTTCAAAACAAGCAGTGGACTTACTGGACATCCTTGATATTTTTATGGGTAGCCTGGATTTTTTGATTACTGCTGGGGGTTTTGTGAATGATTAGAAGAGACAGCCTTCTATCCCAGCTTACAGAGTCAGATGTAGGCCTACAGGTGGTTGAGTGAGTAGCCTGGATGCCAGCCTGTCACAGTGGTGTCCAATGAAACAGAGAGCAGCAGCCAGACAGCTGTAGGCTGCGATTTAGGAAGCAGACATCAGAGAGATGTGGGCTGGAGCTGAAAAAGGTCTGTGGTCTGTAATTAACAGCTCAAGGAGATAATTCACTCTCAAAAGTTTAATATAGAGAAGGGCTTGAACAACCCAGATGAGGGTTAGAGAGGGGAAGAAGGAGATTAAAAACAAAAACATCACCAACTCCTGCAGATAAACAAATGCTATGTTGTGCACTGAAATGAAAGTGGCTTCAAATAATAATCATTAACAGCGTGTTTATAACCTCAGCGATGCTCAGCTGCAACAAGTACTGCTGCTGCTTGAAATAAAGTTGCCTCCAAAATGACATGACAATGTTACTGTTCAAGGCTGGACCCGTTTTGGTTTGTGCAGCATGGACTGCGAGTAAACTTCATTGACATTGGAGAATCCCTCAGTTGTGGTGGGCGACGCATCACATAGAATCACGCTGTTTGAACCAGGCAGTTTAGCGTTAGTTATCCTCAAAATTCAGAATATGTTTTTGCTTGTGGACTTAATGCAGGAACAGGCAACTCCAGGCCTCGAGGGCCACATTCCTGCATGTTTTCCCACATACCATGCTCTGGCATATTCTAATTGTCTGGACACACCTGAACCAGGTAATCAGTCATGAGGAGAGCTTGGATATCTGGGAATCATGCAGACACTGAGGCCCTCGAGGCCTGGAGTTGCCCCTCCCTGACTTAATGTGTTCTGCTGAAGCACAGAGAAGCATTTTTGTTGTTTGTTGACAATGTTTTTATGAAGGTAAATAACTCATGCTAGGGTCACATATACAGCTGCCACCCCGTGATGAGGAGGCAGAATCTCCAAGATTTCATGCGCCGCCCGATTTTTTTTAAATTTGCTGAAAAACTTGCATTTGGGTCACTGAGTGATGGCATTTCAGGATATGTTCCTATTGGATAAGCAGGCAACAGTTGGCAGAAATGACATGCAAATGTGAAGTTCTGCCTGTGCCCAACAAATACAGAAATAACAAAGAGTGAGACGCAATATCCAGTTCTGCTTATGAAGCATAACAGAGGCCATGCATACTTTATGAAGCAGAAGAACAACTTGTTTTTTGAGGTTGGCCTAACTATCTTTTACAGTCACTGACATAAAAAGAAATGTTCAGTGGTTTGTGTGAGCGCGTCAGTGCTGGTGTCGCTCAGGCAACTAAATCAGCTATCTGGAAAGGTGAGAAAAAGTTTAGTGCTTGTCTTATTCAGTCATTCCCTTGAAAAGACGTGCTGGGAAATAAAACCAGCGCAAAAGAAATCAGGATAGCAAGTATAAACCAGATCCAGCTCTGTGATTAAAATACTCAGGTGTAAGCTGCAGACATGTTAAGACCAAGATGACTGGTCTTTCTTCATAAACTACAGTTCAGTCCTTCAGTGTTTAAAGAAAGACAACTAAATTGGTCAAGACAGTCATATAATTTAACTTTATTACACTGAAGCTGCACTGACTGCATGTCAAAATGGCACAACCCAAACCCAAATGTAACTTAGATTTATGATTTATTTACTTTAGGCCGTCAGTCACTTCACACTGCAGCCTGACATATCGCCATGAGAATCAGTTCAGCCATTCAAATAATTTCATTCAGGTGTTACAGTGCCTTTTACTGCCACAGGTGAATTAAATCGTGCACCCACGTACAGACTGCTCCTGCCAACATTTGTGAAAGAACAGGCCGCTCTCAGGAGCTCACTGAATTCCAGTAAAGTACAGTGATGGGATCCCACTCATCAACAAGTCCAAGCAGGACATATCTGCACTACCAAATATTTCACAGTCAGGTTTTTGTTTTCTTTTAAAACTGTTACAACTGTTGAAACCAACAGCGACTCAGCCACAAAAACCTGGCTGGTGAACTGACAGAGTGGGATCAGTGGAAGCTAAAGCTCTCATGGGTGGATACGGGGTGTCTGCGGGTGAAAAATGAGCAAATCTGTGCTGGGCACGAAGGTGACCTGGCTGTTAGAAATGAGATCATTTGTGTTATTTTGTCTTTGACCTGTGTTTGAACATTTTATGTATTTCTTAAGCTGTTTTATTTCTGTTAACCTCAAACTGCCGAAGGACTCCAGATGAAACGTAGCCCGTGGCTATCACCTGACATATTTACATGTGTTTTATTGTTCATTCATATGCATTGTCCCTTTCTTAATAAAGTTACAAACAAACAGGCATTTGTGTTTGAAGTGCACACGCCATGCGTGCAGCATTTGTGCACACATCTTACTAATGACAAGAGGGTGGCGTAAGAACACCGTATGAGAGCATCACCCGTACATCAGAAGTGCGTGTAACTTCACAATACCATACACGACAATGGTACGTTCCATTTCTATCATATTCCTTAAGGTGGCCGCACGAGCCTCAAGGAAAGACACGCCTGCAGCCACTCCTCTCTACAACCCTCTACAGGCCTGGACAACCCACAGCATCCATACAGGTCAGTCCCATGGACAGGTGCAAAGGACTACGGCTTAATACACACAGTTCACAGAGGTCACCAACCTTCAGTGGCCTGAAGATTAGGTCAAGAACAGTTCAGGGAGAGCTTTCCAGCACTAGGTTTACATGAACCAGCAGCTGCATTGAAGAGTAATGCAGTGGCGTAAAGCACGCCGCCACTCGACTCTAGTGGAGGCACAGACCATCCTTCTCCATTCATCAGTCTAATAAAGAATTTGGGTTTGGAGGTTGACCAAGGATTGTGTACACATACAGAGTATGAGAAGAAGAGTATACGACAAGTATACTTATATACTTAAAGTACACTTATAGAAGTAGAAGGAAATCCAATCTTACATGTTTTTATTGAACATTATGTCATTTGTTTTCAAACTGTTTATTGAAGCGAAAGCTTTGACATAATAAGCAACTATAGACAGAAATTTAGCAAATCATGAATAAACTCTGTTTTCTAAACTCATTCAGCCCTCGGTCAGCAGACAGAGCAGCTGATCGTACTCTTTTTAGGAAGGAAATGTTCTTGTATGTGCATCACTCTGACTAGAAACTCTTTTTGATTGATTTGAAATGTAAGATATTTCCGTGTGGTTTTAAAGCTGTATTGTCTATCTTTATGTCATTTGAAGCTAATGATTTGATCAAAACTGCATCATTTGTGTGTAGGTGCATGTGTGCAAATATGTGTGTGTCTGTAGGGCGGCGTTGGTGCACTGCTGAAAATGTTTTGGCCAATAGAGTAAATATGAATCGATTTCTTTGATTGTGGGATTTTTTAAATCCAATCCTCAGGTGTTTTCTGAGTTATACTTCAACAACCTCTGGCTTTCTGCAGAACAGTGTTAGTCAGAGCACTGAGGGGCAACCTTACCACTGCTGTGAGTGCTGTTGTCCCAGTCCCACGCCTCCACTATCACAGTGTATGCTTGCTGGAAAACAAGAAAAGGGGGAGTTATCACTCTGCACTTCAGAAACATGGCAACATGCACACAGCTACATACAGAGGATGCACTCTATCTACATACAGAGATATGAACACAATAGCACCATATTGAGGGCGAGCTGCCATCCCCTCATAAACACATACGAGCACTTCCTGAAAACACTCCAGCTCAGCTCAGGCAGCGAATAATGGTGGGAAAATTGGTCTGGTTCCCACACTGCTGTTACTGATTAGCTACCATGAGCCTTAGGCTGGTTAACAGGTGCAGCCACTCAACTTGCAAAGAGCAAAACATTCACCTGAAAACCTGCAATATGTCTTTGGTTTTTTTAACCAACAGATGGTTTCGATTCAGCTTTCCACAAGCTATTCATTTTGAGCCAAATATGACACATTCTATCATGATTCAACCAAAGTTTTACTCATCAAAGTATTTCATCTTGGAACAGGCCTGCCCCTCTACACTTAAGGTTTCATCACTTTCAAAGAGGACCTTTTTTATGCCAGTGAAAGTGATGCTTTCTAATTCTGCCCCTTCTACAGTGGCACAATACAGAAGAAAATGCTCGAGCACTGGTAGGCAACTAAACATGATTGATGCCTTTATGTATAAAAGATATATCTTGAATGCATCTGTTTGCTTTGAGACATAGAAAGTGATGTTCTTCTGAAGTGAAGCATTGCCTGGTGTAGCTTTGTTGCAAACTCCATATGAAAGATGACCTGTCATCATTGTCTTCTGGATTTAGTTAGATGTGACACATTTTATCAAATGTTTGTGTAGGAAATCAAGTGCTAACTTATTTCAAAGCTAAGTAAAGCTGCATGTCCACCTTGACCATGACCTGTTTAACAGAGCATATTTCAAAATAATACCTTAGGAAACAAGTAAAACTTTCCCTGTTTAACAAACAAACTTGAACTTTTTTGGACTTTAATAATAAACTCTGTTGTTTAGGGATTTTTTTACATGGATAGGATGGTTTTCCAGCCTTCCCCAGCTTAAATGAATTGTTAAATTTAGCATTAAAAGCAGTGTGTTATAAAGATGTCCAGAGTAAAATTTGAGCAAAAGTTTAGTTGATTTAACCTTAAAGGGAAGACCAATGTCCAACAGTAACCAAAGTTATAGATTGATTTAGAAGCAGATTATTTTTCTCTTTTCGGCGACAGCAAACACACCAAAATCTGACCGTCTGTGACAGGATGAGGTCAAGAAGGTAGCTGTCCGTTCCCATGACCTCGAACCCGAGACAGTTGACTTCGGGTGACTGAATGCTCCAAAGAAAGCGATTGGAGAACCTCAAGGACATTGAAAAGCGATTGTCCGGTCCGAGTCTTCTGTTCTGTCCCATTATTCCAACGGTCAGATTCCAGCATAGCCAGTGCAGCTCTCTCATCAGTAACAACGCTGTGTTCAAAACTTACCTACTTTGAAGAGAAGTTTGCAGGTCAAGGTGTCAACTTGACAGTTTCTAAACACATACATGCATAAAACTGTTTTTGTTGTCATCAGTTTCTCATCTATGACACCCCACCGGTCACTCTCTGCCTTCAATGCTACAAGTTTTCAGTTTGCCTTTATTGTTTAAACAATTCAACACTTAGTTTAAAGGGGACGCTTCAGTGACAGAGACTGAGTAGTGCTAATAATGTACTCTAGAAAATCTGAATTATGTTGCTTCAGCCAGAAATCACAGATTCCAGGAAAATTTAAAGAGACATTAAAGAAATGAGAAGTGGCTCAAGCACTCTGCAACAAAGCATGGACAGAACCAACATATGACACCGCAGCAGAGAAAGAGATTTTTTTTGCTTCCCGTTAAAGGAAGCAACAAGCAAAGATTTTAGGATCTACTTCAGAAATTGAATTTGGCCTCAGAACTCCAGGTCTTCATACACCAAACAAAACTCCGAGTTATGAGGATCAACAGCAAACACAAAGTAATTCTGTGGAACTTTCAGGCAAAACAACCCTTAACATTAATTACACAGCCAACAGAAGTATGGGCATACAGCAACCTGCATGGAGCTGTAAAGAAAAGTGTAAAAACTCATGTGTCAAAGATACGCCTCAGATTTCAGACCGCTCCTGGTCAGCAAGAAGCAGCAGAGCATAACCTAAGATTTATGAGCCCTACTATAACCCTTAAAGGAGTGAAAAAACTCACAATCTCCTGGTCAATCTCACTCTCTGGGATCACTTTAAATGTCACTGAGCGCAGCTCTGAGAAATACTGCAGCTGCTGCTGTTTGCTGCATGTCAGTGCAAACTCTGTGTGAGTTACAGGACTATGGGGCATGTTTGTGTGAACTGTGAGGGATAACAGCGCCAGGTTTAAAGCCTCAAGTCCTTGACATCTGCATCACGACAACTTCAAGAGTCAAATGTGGGTCTGTGCACATGTGATAGCATGAGGGGAGAGGGGGTGTTTGCTTAGAGACACTTGACACCTCCCAACCAATTTATTAGAGTCAGAGGGATTTGAGTTTTCATTAACTGAGGATAAATCCGCTTGCCTCCTTCGTCTGTTTAATGAATAAATCGCTGCTTTACGCTGAGTCGGAACAGCCGCCAGAGGAACACAGCTCCACAAGAACTGCACTGCCAGAGCGACGCGTTCTCCTCATCACATTCACTAATGAGCCTGTTCCAAAAGACGTAGCGCTGCTTTCATGGGGGTCTCCTTCTGATGATTCCACTCACTTTCACATGCTCTATGGATCATTAAACGCTGGAAAGTAACAAACGGTCAATAACAGCCATCTTGGCTCAAAACTTGGAAACAATTTTCCTTAAAATGAGAACATCAAACTTTAAAACAAATGAGTAAAAGCAATAAACCTAACTAAGAAAATACTATAAATGGCTTGGAATTAGCGGCATGCACTTGTGGTCATACTTAAATTACCAGATGACCCACCCTCCCATGTGCTCATAAATCAGGAGCTCCCCAGAACAATTATTAGTGTTTCAGTGCGCGTGTCAGACAGCAGAAAAGAATGCAATCTCAGGGAACATTACAAAAAGAAACGTAGAAAATGGAATGAAAACCTTATTAAGTACATTCCATGTTTGTGTATTTAGCATTGGTCCTTTTTTCTAAACTTTTTGTCTAGTTCCTGGCCAAGGAGGTTGGTATTGCTTCAAGCTGTCACTTGGTGAGCGGTGTGACACACCTTTGACAGCTCAAGAGGCCAAAATTCTAGCTAAAGAGCTCCGATCCAGCGTTAGAGAAGGTCGCTGACCTCCTCCATCACCGCCGCAATGTGGGAGGCATGGTAAGTCAGGAAAACGGGCCAGTCCAGCTTACATGAAACACATTTTCTTCTGTTCATTTTTAGACAGACACTGTAGTGCATTAAAATGCCAAAAGGCAAAATAGGAATTTAAGGATTCACTAGCTCTGTGTGTGCATGAGGTAAAGTAAATAATGAGCCCATGGTTAGATCAGAGATAATCCTTCTAAATAGTACCTTTGCTTGAGATGCACACTAGCTAATTATAAAAGTAGAATCAATCCAGATAGAAAAGTTTAACATTTCATTAGTTGAATCTATTTGTACTAGATTTTCAGAATAAATCTTTGTCTCTACTCAATTCACATTCTCAAGGGGAACAAAGACATAATTAACAACTTTTCCAGGGTTGTGATCAGAAAAAAGAAAAAAACAGCTTCAACACCTGTCTTGTTACACCTGTTAGTCTATTGACATGAATAATGCATGCTGCTCCCACTAGAGAGGAACCTGGATGGTTAATTTAGCACATTATTAACAGGACGAGCCCACCACTTCACTCAGCTTCTCTCTAAGGACGCTTCGTGGTGCCAGTCGTTCTAAAGCTATCTAATCTAATCAAAGCTAATCAGGTCTTTACTGAGCTTTGGAATTGAGAATCGACCTAATTTATTACTGACACAAGTAAAAAGCGATTTATTTTGAGGTGAGAGAAGTACTGTTTAAAGTACACATGCATCCACAGCTGAAACTGATTTAAATGTAACTTCTGACTCTGACAGAAGTGATAAAAATGAGATTGTTCAGAACAGGTTTCTTTATTTTTTCTAAAAGAAGACAGATAACATCTGAGGAAGCATTCATTTTATCCTGGCACCTTTATGAGTCAGATCAACCTCCTCCCGGACCCCAACATTCAGAGATGAGATGAGGTTCAAATTATTATAAGTCACTGGAGCAATTAAAAAGAAAAAGGTTCATCTTCTTATTATAATATTTAAATATCTTTATCAATCCAAAATTGTTTGCAACACCCGTTGCAAACAATGCAAACAAACAACGTTTGTCACGTTCAGTGATTCAGTCACTGCTCCTCCTCGTCTGCTGGTTTTGGTTGAGGTAATCACTGTCATCAGCCACACCTGGTAGATGCACACCCGTCACTTATTTAATCTCCTTTAGATCGTCTCAGTAAATTATCAGTCATGGTCAAGCCTGGTCCTCTGACATGTTTACCTGCCTGTTTACCTGCCTGTTTATGTCCTGACAAAGTCTCTGCCCTTCACTTTGGTTTCAGGTCACAAACTGAATTATTCCCATTTTGGAAGGATGTTTGTTGACCCTTGCAAATTTTAGAGCATTGGTTACATGCACCTCTACAAGGGGTTATGTGTGGGTTATTCAGGGTTTGGGGTTGTCTGGCCCCGTGGAGGGTTGTAGAGAGGAGCGACTGCATCTTAAGGGGAGAGAAGGTGTGTCTTTCAAATCCCTATGAAGCTCGTATGGCCATTTCAAGAAAAGTCATGAAAATGAAACTTATCATGGTTGTGCATGTGTGAGGTGTGTCTTACTTCTGCGTAGGAAAAGAGCTTGCCAAACAACTCACTTTTTATACATAATTAGTTCTTTAGTGTGTCAAAGGTAATATATAATCATATATATATGGATGTAGTTTATTCTGAAAGGCATAAGAAAAGTATGATGTACTGTAGGCCCTTTAAGGCCATAAAACATCTTATTACACAGTTGATACATCAAAGCAATTCAAGTTTAAAAACATGTCAAATGTTTTTATATTATTAACTAAACCAATATTTTGGATACTTGTCTCCAAAAGCCCAGGAGGAGACTTTCTCTTTTCCATTTTTGATCAAAACAAGGTGTACAGTATAAAAAGCTCTGCCTAAAAACCACCTAAACATGAAGAATTTCGCATATTTCACTTATGAATCTTTTTCAATGTCTTTAATTGAAACTTAACATCTTCCTTCTGTGTTGTTCTCTACTTCCAATTCTCTGAAAATTCCCCAGATTATCATGATAACTGTAAGCACAAAAGCTGGGGTATAAATTTATTGTTCCTGCTGAAAGGTGTGGTGACAAAACATTTTAGGAAGCCTCATTTCCACAGTGCCTCAGGGAACGTGATATTCATGCCGTGGGAAAACCCTGAACAACTGTTCTAACACTGGTCCACCTGAGGACAGACCCACCAGAAACATGCTGTGTGCCAGCGGTTCCTTTTATGTGCATGCCAGGTGAAATATAAGTGACGTTGCATGCAACAAAAGCACTGCATCTCATTTTAGACTTAAAGCATTCAAGTAGGGCAGGGGTGTCATACTCAAAATACACAGCAGGCTGAAATAAAAAATAATAAGTCTGTGTTTAATGAGAACTAGCGAATGACCTAGAACCATGAATTCAACTTCAAATGAACAAAGATGTGTTCATTTGACCCTAACCCATATAAATAAATAAACTTAAACCTAAAGCCTGCAAAACATAACATTAACTAAGTCCAAATAATTCTTCAAAATCAGGTGTTTTAAAATTTTATCCAGAGGATAAAAATAAGTAAAAGAAAGATGAAGTGTTTAAGGCAGCAAGAAAAAATACAAAAATGAAGTTTGCATTAAAGCTCAGTTTGACACTTTGTTATGCAGAGTACTGGAACTGCATTGAACATTTGAGACGGTCTGTAGCTAAAAACAACAGCAATAAACATTAAACGTAGGGATTAGATTTTACCTGACAACATTTTTTCACAGATCAAGATCAGCCAAAATCTGAGGCAATCCTCAGGATGAAGGTGGTCGTCAGTAAGTCGACTCCTGTGTGACAAATCTTCATCACAGAGGAAGGACTCGCACCCACAGGCTTTTAACACGCAAACAAGATGGCAGTGCATCCAAAGATTACCAGAGCCACACACGGTCCAATAAATAAATCCAACAATAAATACCAGAAGTTTAGCAAAACTAAAACTGATAGTGGATTAACTCAGGAGAAAATGTCAAAAGACAAACAATATTCATCCATGGTATGTGGAGGAAATTATGGACACAGCAGTTTCACAAAAGTGTGGAAAGTGTTACAGGGGTTTCTCTGTAAAGAGTTGGTTGTGTAACATAGACAAATGTCATAGATTTGAGTCCTAAAGTGGCAGACAAACCCCCTTGAACTTTCACCCAATCTTTTTGGAGTGAATGCTTGCAGCAGACGACATGACAGCCAGATTGCACCAGTTTGAAGAATAATTTCGTAATGAATGTTTACTGGCATGAACTTTTTTTATTTCTCAAGAATAATTATGTGCTGACCAGCAATGTGACAACATCAACCTGAACTTTTGTTTGCTTCTAATGAACTAAAATCCATGTTTCTCCTCTAAAGAACCCTTGCCAGGTATCTTTCCCCACAAACTTGGTTCAGGCTGGGATGCAGATCATTATCTCACCAAAAGCAAAGAATGAGTAGTACCAAAAGTCTGCACTTTATAAAGTGAGGGGAAACCAAGTATTGTACCCTAAGGTGTTCTACTGACCATCTTCTCAAGTGCCCAGCTTCATAAGCCGTGTTCTGTCAATATTCAAGACGGTTCTGGAGGCATCCAACTACATTCTGCATTGGACCTTCCTGTGTTCAAGTTAAACTTTAAGGGGCACTAAAGAATTTGACTTCAAGGCTCCTGGGCTGACAGAATCTGAACCTAGAACCTTACTGAACTCAAGTTTCCTCGTCTGACACCTGACTTTTGAGGACATGTAGGTGAGAGTGGGAGGCAGGTGTGAAAGGAGAATAGGATTTAGCTGTTTTCACATCCATTAATGAGGTGCTAGATGAGGTGATGGAGGTGTGACAAGTGTGCTGTAGCTCCGGGGGGGTTGGAACTGTTTATGGCTGGGTGGAAAAGAGGAGATGTTAAACTCTCTTCTGAACTGAACTTACAGCAAGAAGAACTTGGCTCACTGGCTCTCTCTCCCTTTTTCTTGAAAGCAGAGGTCCTTCTCATTTGTAAACACTCCGTCTTTTAATTCTTCCTCTGAAGCTAACAATTTTAGCTTTTTCTTTGAGTTCTTATATCTTCTTTCTAAGCTGTCTCTGAAGTTTATTTTTCTCTAAAGGACATTTATTCAAATGTCTGTAAGCTTCTCCTCACAATTCTTTTGGTGAAAGTTTCTGCCTTTTGTCCTATCTTCTTTACCACGGTAGCAAACACGCAGTACAAAAAGAGGGAAGTGACAGAAGCGTCCCGTTAGAGATGTTCGTTTTCCAGCTCAATCACTTTTGAACTGAGGAAGTCACATGAAATGTTAGGAACAGCTGATGGCTCTGAGCCAGAATGAGAAATGAAACCCCTCCAGTTGGGCCGTGAGGACCAGTATGGATCTGTTTGTATTGTGTAAACACGTTAAAACACTTCACTGGGTTATGAGGCGGACAGAAATCCATTGTACAGATGAAATGAAATGCAACCAGCTATAGAGGTTTTTAATCAAAGCGATGTCTTAAAACCGAAAGACCAAGCTCCAATGTTTCAGCAGAAAATAGCAGCTTTACAGTTTTGCAATGCGGGATTGTAAACTTAAGCTGTGCATTTTAAAGGATTTTTAGGCTTTTTTTAGGAGTTGGTTTTCTTGCAGCACAGCAAAAGCAAGTACATGAACAGACTCGTGTCCCTCAGCAGCCTGCCTGAGGTTCTTTGGATCCATGCAACTCCTGCTGTGCAGCTGCAGCAGAAATGTTGTCCATCTTGTTTTGCAACAGCGGGCAAAATAATTTTTGTATCAATAATCTATAGATGTTAATAATGTGCTTGTGATGCTGCACTTCCTGTGAAAAAGTAAAATCTAAATAATGTCATTGGTTAAACTGCTTTGGCATCGCAGGGTAGTCGTGCACTTTGTCACTGACACTGTTTAGCTTCGCTTTCTGCACTTCTGAACTTTCAGGCCATTCAGCTCCAAAAAATGATGTCCTGCTTTACAAAGACTTTGATCTCAAACCTTTTTTCTTTACTTTCTTAATTGAAGTAACTGTATTTACTGCCTGACTTCCTTTCTTTGACTACATATT
Organism: Adrianichthys oophorus; assembly: GCA_036245035.1. NCBI lineage: Eukaryota > Metazoa > Chordata > Actinopteri > Beloniformes > Adrianichthyidae > Adrianichthys > Adrianichthys oophorus. The sequence goes on from BSAI01000101.1 coordinate 28,872,602, forward strand.
TTTATTAACACCAGAGGTAAGACCACAAAAGAAAACATGTTTTGCCTCATAGCAGGAATAGACTAATCTAGTCTTTAGTGAGTTACCTCTATTCTGATGTGTCTGCGATTGCTATTTAGACAAAACCTGAATGCATTTCGTGACATTGAACAAATCTACATGTTTTTCATGGGAAGGAAACAGCGTGGTCCAAGCTGCAGGTACAAATGCGGTCAAACAAGTCATTTTTAAAAGTGTGTAAAACAAGTGTTACATTAAATTCCTCTATGTGAACATTTCTTTGCATATATGTATACTTTTTCAATGCTATAATGTAAACTCCTTCATTTGTTTCCAACATGTATTTGACATCAATTCCTTATCTTTGTTTCCTATCCATGTGTCCATATTTTTAACAAGCCTATGAAAAGTGTGTTAGCATCCAAACTGAAGTGATACACACTACAGCTCACTTGTGAGGAAAATAAACTGATTCCATTTGATTTCACAAGTTCACAGTGCATTTCAGTTTTCCCTTTAAAACAATTTGATTAAATGTGTGCTTATTTTTTTTACATTTTCACTTTAAACCAATACGGTTTGATTATGAAGGACTGTTTAATAAAGCAGTGATTTAAGATTACTAAAAGTAGAGATTTGACAAAAAAAATTCACCTTCATTTGCTAACATTTGGTGAAGGTATAACTGTTGCTTTATAGGTAATTCAAGCATAGATAAGAAGGGAGAGATATAGTTAATGTATATAAAACAGGAGACACAAAGAAAAATGAAAATGACATTTATTTAGGAAACATTCTTTTTCTTTAGAATATTCTAGAATAGAAACAGAAACCTCACCAGAAAACTCTGTTCTCCTCCCCTCTTCATTTTCTTGTTCCATTATCCGCCCCTCTTTTTATTTACAAAAAACCCATCCACTTCAGACCAAACAGCCAAAGGGGTTACTGTGAAAGGAAATGATCAGCAGAGAAGAGCAAGCAGCAGAACAATGTGTTTTTGTCGAGTATTGGTGTCAGGACCACTGGCCCGGATAGGAAGGCTTGCTGAAGGTTTCCGCCGCTGCAGCGCCATGGGCTGCAGGCCACGATATCCAACAAAAGACAATCTGTTTGTGTTGAAAGTGTCAAACATGTAAGAAGAAAGTGTTTTTTGTTGTTTTTACACTGCACTGGGGTTAGTATAAGCCTTCATTAGCTTACTTACAGAAATTAAGCCAAAAAAGGGGGTTCATGAAAAACTAAGTACACCCCAAATCCTAAAAGTAAGTGACCCTGAAGTAACTTTACCTCGAGCTGCTCCCCAGTCTACTGGTGGATGGGTCAAATACAGAGAAGGAATTACCCTTTGGGGGATACATAGAGTACAAAAAAGACCTTCATCTTCCAAGTCAGATCATTTCACTGCGCTTGACAGATGGCGCCATGTCTTTCAGGGAAATGTTATGTTTTGCAATTGTAAGATTGGGTATTTTGGTCAAACACACGCTGTGATCCTAACATTTTTACAGACATTTGTTCAAGTGGAGCTTTTGAAGCCTTTCTCCAGGCACTTCTAAACATGACATGTTTGATCAAACTTTTTATCACTACATGTAACCATGGCTTAAAGAACCACCGTTGTGGGAATTAAAGCTTCATGAAATGCCACTAAGCATTGCAACATTCAGCTGAACATTTTGGGTCATTCCATCCATGAACAGGCAACTGTTGGATGCAATTTCTGTTATGAAATCGTCTTTCTCACGGAAAAGTTCCCTTTCAAGCTCTGAAACTGAATCACAGCAATGTATCCGCTTCTGCTAAACAAATATCTTCTTTGAGGCTCTGCTGTAGGTTTTATAAAAAGACTAAGATCTTGGTAAACATGGGATTATCGCTCTGAAAACAACTGACAAACAGCATCTGGGTGCTAGATAACATGTGGATGAAATGTCCTTAGTTTTTTTTTAATCTCACAAATGTCATTTCCATTACAGTGATATACGTAGGAACTGTTGTCCCTCTGAAATGCGTTTTCCAGATTTATACAATCTAGTATTCAAGTAGAACTAGGGGAGAGAATAGGGGTATTTTTGTAATACCAATGTTAAGAAAAGCTCCAAGTGGTAGTTTCATTTTCTCAGCACTCTGTTTCGGTGAAAAAACCAAGGAGAAAGCAGGAATTTAAGTCATCTGCCGAAGGCAGTTTATCACACGGAGCAGCTGGGGATTGGGCCTCTATTCTTCAAAAGTTCTCATTGCCACCATAGTTTTACTGAAGGATCTTATGCTAAATATCACATACAGATGCCAACTCTGACCAAAAAATGTCAAAATGTCTTAACTCTTATTAAACAAAAGTTTGTCTTCTAATTGAATGTCTATAAAAACATCAATGGCTGTATACAGAAAGAAATCGGCAAATGTGACTCAGTAACCAAAAGTGATGATCAGGAACCATGTGCACAAACTTTAGAAAAAAAAGATGGCCCTGCGCCTGACAGCTCTGCTGCAGACGAACATCAAACCTGTCTAAATCTATTTTAAATACATTTCTAATGCTGCGTTCATAACGGACACGGCCGGCGTGGCGGGAGGGTACAGTTTCAATGCTAAGTCAATGCAAAGACATGATTTGGGCGTTGGGCGCGGTGCAGCGAGGTTAACGCAGCGAGGTTGACGCACCAGTGACTAGATCAAAGAGTAGAAAAATGAATTCAATTTGGCCACGCGATGTGAGGATTTTCATCCTGAACTTTCACCCATTTTCTTAACCCTCTTAGGGCATAGGGTTGCCGGAGACTGTCCTGGTGACTGTTGGGTGAAGGCAGGATACACCCTGGACAGGTCTCGTATTCATCATAAACACTGATCATCCAACCTTCTTAGCCGTTGTCGTGCCAGTTACTATCTTGCAGCATGCCTCCACCGTACCAAAGTAGCAGTAAAAAGTGTTTGACCTCATGTTGATACAGACGTTCAAAATTGATCAACGAAATCTAAAGTTTGAATCAGTGAAATATCCCGACAAGGATTGCAAAGCGCAGAGCTTCCAAAGTTTCTGCCTCTAGTTGCTATGCCCCGCAGTGGTAATTCCTGGCCGATGAGTGAAGAGATTTTTGTTCACATGGTTTTGTTCACAAGCTTTAGTTCAAAACCAGAAAGTTCGATTGACAGCAGTCTGAATACAGACCAAACAAAAGGTTCAGGACTCAATCTGGACCAAATTGCATTTAGGCTACTAGACCAAACTACGTTCACTCTCAATTAACTTGAGTAATGTCATAGAACTCCACGTTTCTCCAATAAAATACCAGCAAAATTAAACTGCTTAGAATTAATCTGTGATTTCTAAAACAGTTTCTCTTTTGTAAGTTATTTTCCTAGAATCTGTTTTCAAAGGTGTTGTAAATGCGGCTAACGGCAGGTCGAGGCGGCAGTTTGTAAAATGTTTACCTAATAAAAGAAAAAATGTTTCTTAAATGACTGCTTTGGTGTTGACAGCATCATGAGAAGAAGCTGCTAACACGCTCCTCACCCTACACCTACCCCAACATTCACACACCCTCCTCCGCCCCCTCCCAGGCAGATAGTGGCAAATACTGACCCCATACACACTCGGCACACAATCACCCAGTAACAGACAGCACATTAACCTGAGAGGTTGGGAGGTAAAGGCATCTCGAGCCCAGACTGACCGGGGATCTTCACATATTTGAGTGGTTGCTGACACTGATATCTACCGCTGGTGTCACACACAACTTAGTGGTAACCATATCTGCTTGCAGGGCCCCAACTTACGACTTCCATCTACCCTCTGCTGACAGCTGACCATGGGGAGTGATGAATGGAGAGGTCATGTAGCTGGTGAGCACACGGAGCAACTGATATGTATGTTCTGACATGAACACCTGGACAGGGTTTAAGTGCTTTCATGATTATACAGCTGCTGTGACATTAAACTTACATTAAATGTAATGACGTGCACATTTCTCAGGTTTCAGTGATTTCTCTATGTTATTTATTGTTTTTCCTCCACGGACTATTTTTCCAGGAATGAAGCTACCTTTTGGACGCATAAATGCTGACACTACATGCTTCAAGTTCATTTGGAATTTTAAAAAAACGTGACATTTGTAAAACATTAAACATAAAATAGTTTGTAAAAAAAAATTTAACTAAATTGTTATTGAAGATGATGCTGTACTTAAAATACAAAGAGAAAACTGGTTTGAGGGATGATGGGTGGGTGGCTTGAAGAACCATTGTAACAGCTGGCTCAGCAAATGTGAGAACTGAACTTGTGACGTCCTCCCCAGAACCCCTCCCTGCATCATGAAACTGCCCAGTTAAAGATTTATTGCTGTTGCATGAGTTTCACAGAGCTCTGACTGCCAGCAGCAATCCAGTATTCCCAGGTTGGTCCTCAAAGGAACAAGCGGGAGCAAGTTTTGGTTGGCTCGCTGTTTTTTTTGGATTAAGACTGGATGTTGTTACATGCCACCTTTAAATCAGCACTGCATGAAGATCATTACCATCCACCCACACAACACCCCTTCACTTTTGTGAAGCCACACAGACAGCTGACTGTGTGGTAACTCATCAAACAAACCCAGACACACCACTCTTCTGCTGTGCGTAAAAGTCATGCGCACTCAGGACTTTGGCTTCACCAAAAACCCACCGCGGTTCCCTCAGAGCAGCACTGCCCTGAGCTTTCTCCAACACAGTGCCAAACTGACACGGTTTACCCCGGAGAGCCACGAAATCATGCAAAACATCAAACTAACTATTGTATGATTGTATCTTTTATCAGACATAACGGAACAGTCTTCAGACTGTAAAACAGAATTACGCAAAGAAAAGCCAGAGTCATTACGAAGGCTACGGTAGACATGGAGGACCCCGTTTTCACCCAACAGACATCAAAGCATCACAATATGCTGGACATTAAAGCCCAAATCAACTCACCGGCCACGCGAACTGGAAAGGGATGATGATTTTCCCGGCGTCATTGTTCCGGCTCTGCCCTGATTTCGGGTCACTCTTGAAGTGAAAAGTATTCCCACCAAAAACCTTCGTAACTTCTGATCCGTACGTGCACGGTCCAGTGGTCGTGACCTTGGTTTGGAATTCCTTTAAGCACACTCGGAAGTAGGTGTCGCACTCGTCCTCGCCGCAGACGCCGCTCGCCGCGCTGCGCGTGGAGTCGCAGCAGTCCCCGCTCAGGAGCTGACCCCGCGGGTTGTCCAGCGACAGCAGCTGGAGCTCAAAGTAACCCGTGCACTGAGACACCTGAGGGGCAAAGACAGAGAGGCCAGGGCTCACAGCTGATCATGGACACATCAAATGCGTTTAGGACATGCAGACAACTAAAGATTGCGTGCAATCATGAAAGTGTGCAGTTCGAAACACCGCGTTCATTCATCGTCGGAGAAAAGCGCGTTTCCTTTGCGCGATACCACTTTTGACGCTCTGGATAACCAGACCAGAACTCCGGTTCTGGTCTGTTCTGTCCGCGGTATAGTCACCAGGTCACCAAGTGCTCTGCAGCATCACTGGGGAAAAGTTCTTCATTTTTATCTTCAGGGCCTTGTTGCCTGACAGAAAACTCTTCCGTGCGTTCTGCTGTGCCACTGCAGGTGTTTGGGCAACTTTAGAGCTTTAAGTCTCTTTTCAAAAGACTTTCATTTATGAAACTGTCTAAGCTGCATGTAAAAAGAGTGCAAAGTGCGCGTGCGTGCAATATATTTTTTAGAAAATCTGACATTTTGAAAGTTCAAATGACAAAATTCTGTGGGAAGAGGCTGGTCTGTGCAGTCCTCGGGAGCCCTCGTAAAAACACCACCTGCTTCATGATGAAGTTCTCACCTCGGCCCACACTGACAACAGAAAACACACCACCGAGAAGCGCTGCACTTTCACGGGAGGATTCCACATGTCTCCGGCTCCTCGGTGTTGGCTTTCATGAGGGAAAAGTGTCCGTCCAAAACAGTCCCGCAGAGGCAGAGGAGCGCGCCTGCTCCCGGGATGCGCGCTGCAGCCGTTTGGTCAGTCACGCGCGCACAGTCCGCTCCGCGCCGCCGCTCCAGGCTCTGAGCAGCAGTGAGGAGGAGAGGCGGTGCGGCTCTGCTGTCAGACACCGACCCGGGCGTGGGATGTGACCGACAGCCCATTAACCAATGACAGGCCAGCCGTCAGAGCGGCCCTCACCGCTCACAGCCAATCAAAAACAGGGGCGGGATCCTGAGCAAAAAGCGGGACTGTTCTGAGCTAATTTCCACCCAGCAGCGTGTCTGTGATCCTCACAGCATCTCCTTGTTTTTTTCATCACAGGTTTCAAGGTCTGAGGAGAATAATACATGGAAGCTGGAGGAGGTGCGCAGGAGGAGGTGCGCAGGCCCTCCTTGCCTGAGCTGCTCTCTCCTGCAGATGTAGGAGTCCCTCTCTCAGACATCCTAAAGCCATGCTTCCACAGCATGGACCCTGCTACTTTATCCTCATGGATTTCTTCTGCTGATGCATCAATGCAGCTGCGGGATTCTCTACATCAGTGTTTCATATGAAAACAAACATGTTGCACTTTAAACAAACACATCATCACACTCAGACTAAAACTGCTGACCTGCAGACACCAGAGTTTCTTTCCTTCAAGACTGACCGGTCATGGGGAGAAGCGGGGCCGTTAGCGCCCTCTATCGGCCTAACCGTTCCCAACAGTTGGTTTGGCAGAAATGTTTTATGCTGCATTCACACCAGCCGCGTGCTGCGCGTTCAAGAACGCGCATTCTGCAGGTGTTTGTCCACACCGGAGCAGCGCCAGATAAGCAGGGAGCGGTAGGGAGGTGGGTTCATCTTTTGTGTTTTTACTGTTTTCTAGTGCTTCGGTCATTTACAACAGGTACAGGGTTGTTGTGCTAAGTCAAAGCGGTGCAACTCTTGCTCCATCTTTTTGTTTTCACAGCTCTGTTCCTATAAACGTGCGTCTTGGTATCATATGAATCCAACCGGGCACAAACAGCCAAATCTTAGTTTGAGCAGCAGTGAGGAGGAGAGGCGGTGATCATGTTTGCAACAGTTGGCACTTCCGCGTTAAAAAGCGGACACTACCCACACTTCACTACCAAATCCAAGTCCCTGACTGGTCACAGTGCTGCGTAGAGGATGACATTCTTTGGAGAATGGGATTTCCACGGAATGGGAGTCATCTCTGCCATTAATCACAGGACCGGGATGGGATGGGATCAAGTTCTTACAGGACCAGGATAGGCCCAACCAATTTAGTCATGAATGAAACGGCTCTCAGGGCGTCTCTTCAGAAAGAACAACAAGCTCCTTCCTATGAGCAATTTTTAAAAAATTCACCCTCTTGGTCTTTTCTCTTCAAGCCGCACATGATTGATCAATACATACATGCTTTCATGCTTTGTGGTTTTTGCTGAGCGTGTGTGGGGCTTTGGACGCTCAGCAGCACAGGAACCGAGTATGATCAAGGTGCAACAACAACAAACTGCAGCAACCCCGAAACCTAAAGAAAATGATTGACAGCAGGAAAAGAAGCAAAATTGATACAAACTTATAATATTCCTATATTTATACAAGCTATTTGGCTATTTTAATATTTTAATGTCACATTTACTTCAACATTTATTTAATGATATCCCATTTTATTTATTTAATGCCAATTTAAAATATTCCATAACACATTTACTTAACCATTTAATGGCATATGTATTTATTTCATTTTGTCTCTTCCGGTCCTCCATAGCTTTGCCCCATTCCTGGCCAATGACTGAAGAGATCTTTAGTCACATGGTTTTGTTTTTTGGAAACAGTAATGTCCGGTTGATGGCAGTCTGAATACAGATCAAACGCAAGGTTCAGGACTCGATTTGCACCAAAGTAGGCGCACTCCGTCCGGACCAACAAACTTTTCCAATCTGAATGCTCCCTTTCTCTTTTCAAGTAAGGGTTGAACCACAGCATGTTTACATTCTGCTGGTAAGGTGCTAGAAGACAGATTTTTGGTAAAAGCACTGCACAAAAACACCTTTTACCAAAACAGTGAGAATCAAGTGGACCATGGTGGAGAAATGTGTTTAAAAAAGCGAGTGGACGACGGCATCCAGAGGAAAGCCTGATGGCTTCATACGGCTGAAAAAAATCCTCCAAAAAAGACAAAATTAACTGGAACATATCTGACAGATGGACAAACTTAGATGTACAGGAGAATGCTGAATTAACTTCTCTGATATCAGAATCCTTCTGAATGAGGACTTTTGAAAAATCACTACGTTATTCAGAATGTGCTTCCTGACCGTCAGTCTGTGGGGCATTAAGGAATGGATCAATGGTTTTAGGGTTAATCTTTTACCTGCTGGACATGGAGACATCTGTTAGATATCTAATTCATGGCTGTTTCAAAGCTCGCAGCAATAGATATGCATCATACATCTGACAGACATCAATCCATAGAGGTCTGTTGCATATCGCGGTTCAGATGACTTTTCCACACCAAATTGTGTCACTGTCCCATCCTGCCTTGTGCATTGCAGACACACCATTTTGAGTAGTTTCTTCCCACCGGACACATTATGTCTGTTAATCATCAAAGAGACATATTTACAATAAATGGCTGTTAGATGACTAATAGACAGATGATTCCTACAGTAGATCTATAATAGTTGTTTAATATACATTTAATCTAGATGTCTTTTAGTTGTCCAAAATACATAGATGTCTAATAAATGATCAATATAAATCTGTTGCAGATGTCTACAGGACATCTCTGTTAGATGTCTACCAATAGTGTTCTGAAAGATATCTGCACATAGAGGTCTCCTGCACAGCTACCTGCAGACATGTAATCTTTGGATCATTTTTAGATGTCTATAAGAGTACTTTTTTAAACCTTTACTAGATATAAAACAGAAAAGCCAAGATTTTGGTGTGCAGTCATCTATTTTCTTTTTAAACATAACATTGGTGTAGAGTCCACGTTCTTTCCTAACCTTAACATGTAAATACAAGTCTATACCTTAAGAACTTTGCCTCTGCACAGCAACTAGACACTGTTGTGCAGCATATCAGCAAATGTTCTTTAAGCTCATTCTAATTATAATTCACTCTGACAATAGATTAAACCTTTTATAGTCGTTTTGTTCAGTTATGTGACAAGTTAAAATTCTAGATAGAAAAAATAAATGTTGAATTGTTGTTTTGATGTAAGTTTCAGAGACCTTTGACCCCAGGTACATTTCAGTAGAAATGTTTGCTACTTCTTGGAATGTAGAACTTTGTTATTACTAGCTGTCTGTCAGAAAAATGGCGGTACGATGGTGTAGTGGTTAGCTCTTTCACCTTACAGAACCTGGTTCAAATCCTCGCAGGAACCTTTCTTGATGAAGTTTCCCTCTACAGGTGTGGATTTTCTCCTGCTTCCTCCCACAGTTCAATCACGTTTCATAGGTTAACTGTTGCCAGCAAATTGCTCCTGTGTGATTGTGTCTCTGTGACAAACTGCTGGCCTGATAAGGATGTACTCAAACTTCAACCGTAGATGGATTGGTGCCAGCAACCATGTGACCCCAAACGGGATTAAGTGGGTTCTGAAGACGAATGGATGGATGTAACATTGCAGTTTTTGTTTTTTAAACTACTAAATGTTTAAAAAGTATCCTAATAGACATCTCAAAACATCCAAAGATTAGATGGCTACAAGTAGATGTGCAGACTTCTAAATGCAAATATCTTTCAGAACACTATTGGTAGATGTCGAATCGAGTACCAAAATAGAGTTGTCAGAGATGTCCTGCAGACATCGATAATAGATTTATGTTAGTCATCTAACACACATCTTGTGTCTAGAGGAAAACAACGGCATGGTACTCTCTTGCCAGGAGGAGTGAGTGCACATAGACAACCCACCACACACACTGACTCCTAATAGGCTGGAAGAATATTCTATCAATCCATTTAAATGTTCTATCAGACCGTGGATCTACGTCAGAGATCTTGTTTACCCACAGGGTAAACAAGCAACTTCTGCTTTTCGAGGCTGTGCTTTACTGGATGCTAGCCAGTTCTGGGCAGGATATATTGAACTTTCAAACTTGAACCATTAGGTTTTATGAGGACCAATGGGATGAGTTAACCTTGTCTTACATAGTGAATCATCCTCACACCGAGCTCTCTGCCGCAGCTCGGCTTGTGCAGAGGATAAACCACGTCTCCAGTTGGATCAGCAAGCTGTAGGATGGAGTCTGACAGGTGGCCTCTGCAGCTGCTGTGTCCTTTAAAGGAGGCAGGTGCAAACACACAGACAGTTTGTTTGGCGCTTGCACACTGACTCACAAGTGCTATGTGCTTAAATATTAACCAGAAATTGTATGGTCTGTAGCATTTAAAGTGTTGTTTATGAAGCCAAGCTGAGGAAATGACAATGCTATTAGTATCAAATAAATCTTTTATGTGATTGTAATTGAACACATTCAAAATAAAAACATGAAATACCAAAAGAATCCCAAACAGTAGTAGATAGGACTGCTGCTCTGCGTTCTCACATGCTCCCCACACAATGCTTTGATTTGGATCTCCTGCTTGACTCTGTTAGAAATTGTTCAACCAACAAGTGATTCTTAAGCTTCAATTTTGTTGGTGCAGAGTGTGGTGATGCAACTGGCAAAAAAAAGCATTTTCCTATTTGTAAGTGTTTTTCTTTGTTCATTGTCATAGATGAGTAGAAAGAAAAGCCGAGAATATATATCTGTTGCTTTGCAAGAGAGATTTCTGATTGCTGATGACTGACATCAGTGACCACCTGCCGGTATTTGCACACTATGAATGTGTTTGTAGAAAAACAAGAGAAAAACAGCAAGTAGTTTGCAGGAGAAAGCTAACAGAGAAGTCAATGAATGCAGTTAAAGCAAAAGTACAAGCACAAACTCGGAAACCCTGTACGAAAACAATGATGACAACTCAGCTTGTGACATTTTTTGCAGAGGTTTCCATCAACAAAATGCCCACTTACAAAATTCTGTAAAGGAAACATTAAAATAAAAATCCATGTATGACAAATGGACTGAGAAATGCGCGCAAAAAAAGAACAGTTTATGCGGACAATTAATGTGAATATGGCAAAAAAGTAATTGATTTCAATGTTGACTGAATGACGAAGGAGAGAGTGGAGTGTGATGGAGGATGAGCGTGTTAAAAAAAGGGGGTTAATTGAAGTTGGAGGATGATTAAGAATTAGGGTGGGGGCTGGAATCATAAAGCAACAAGTTGCTGGAGGTTCATCATCATTACTGTCAGGTTAGTCTAAAGGGCGGGGCCTGACCACTCACATATTACAAACAAAGCTGTTGGCTCCAAAAACCTTCACACACAAACATGTCAACACAATACAACTACAGCTCATACACATACTTATTTTCTATGAACACTAAGTATTAGATGTCAGTTAGTCCTTGTGCTTTCATACATGTTTGAGCTTCCACTATAACAGCGCTTTCTAGATGTTGTTATCTCTTTTTGAATCTGTTCTTTTATTGATGTTTTTTAAACACTTGAATCTGTCCACTCTTCTTTTTTTCTCAACGTCATCACTTTCTCGTCTCATCTGCGTGAACGATCCAGATGTCTGCCAAACAAGTTAAAAAACTGCAGTTTCCACCAGCAAGCACTTGAACCTCCATCCACATGATGTGGAAAACAGTGGCACACAAACAAACCCGGGGCGGAACATTTACAAGTTCCGTCTCGAAGAATGCAAACAGAACTGAGTTCAGCTTTTATCTGGGAAGAGTAAACTTTAGACAGTCATGTTGCAGCTTGCTCCCATCCAGCAGAGTGGGAGGTTTTTCCCGATCTGACTTTTTGCCCTTTCAAAGCTTTTTGTCCATATGCAAAGCCTGCGACTCAACACAAGATCCCAAGAAGCAGTCTAAAAAAACTGTGTGCATTCTTAATTAATAATAATTACTCAGAGATTCAAGTTGATGGTAATTGTTAGTTAGGGAGAGTAAAGAGAGACTGATTCATCCTTCAGTTCCTGAAAAGGATTTCAAAATGCTTACAATTTAAAACCAGCTTCTAGCATTCAGCGGATCGTGCTCTCAGGGTGGGGTAAACACTGAAATCAAGATGCAACAGAGGCAGATATGTCATGAATCCACAGCCCAAGATAAGAGTTATGTTTGGATCAGTGTCTGGATGCACAGCATCATTTATAACAATGGCTCTGATACCTGTTTCCCAGCAGTGCTGCGTTTATAAAATCTGTTTGGTAAACTGCTTTTGTCTGCGACATGACCTGAGAGATTTTAATTCACACATCTCTAATAACATGAGGAAAAAGACTTTTGACATTTGGAGGCATAAACATACAATGAAAAGGAAAAATGTCGTAATTTTATTTTTTTGTCTTTAAACACACATGTGAAGATTCAATGATTAAACTAAAACTGAATTGGGAGCCATCGCTCAGTGCAAAGTATTGCTTGTGCCGTTCAGCCTGCATTACGTCCTGATCTGATCTTCTGTTATCCTTACCCCGCTTGTCTATGACTCTGTTTGCCTGCTGCCTGCCCCTGCCAGGAATGTAGAAGACATAAAGAGACTTCATAACCTACATTAATACATGGCTAAGAGCAGGAAACCCAAAAATATTCTAAGAACCATCTTTAAGAACTAAACGAGAATATACAGTATTCAAATATAGAAATAAATAGATCACATAAACAAGTTTAATCAAGGAATGCTTGAACAAGTTTAAATCAATATGTTATTTTAAAGACTCTTGGTGTTCTTAGCATGTTCTTGTATCATTTTTCTCATGATGAAAGACAAATATAAAGAACATTTCTGAGTATTTCTTTATTCAAATTGAATCAGGAGGAGACAAAAAAAATGTCTGAAACAGTTTTCCTTTGTGATTGAGATTGAAATGGGGGTGGCACAAACTCCCTGCTCTGCTCCATTCTGATGTGTCCACTTGCAGACAAAGAGAACATGAAGGACTTTGTTTTCCTTATCTGAGCTAGAATCTGGATCAAAACTTTATGACTGAATAGCTCTGATATTGTCGGCCATTTTTTATGGAATGGGTTTCCATGACCGAGCAGCTGCATCCAAGACACACATCACCAAGTGCAATGCAAAGCGTGGGATGCAGCGGTGTAAAGCACGCCGCCACTGGACTCTAGAGCAGTGGAGACACGTTCTCTGGAGTCATGAATCATGCTTTTCTATCTGGAAATTTGATAAATCAGTCTGGGTTTCGGGGTTGCAGGAGAACAGAACATTTGGGACTGCAAATGGAACTGTATGGGTTAGGAATTGGATGAAACATCAGTTCATATGTGAGTGAAAGCAGGTGAGACAATACTTTTAGTAATATAGTGTTTCAAAAGACTTTCCTACATATGGTTCACAAAAAGGTAGTTTTACAAAACATGGTAACATCCCTAACAAATATTTTACTCATGTTTAGCTAAATAGAAAAAAAACACTAATTCAAACTAAAATCCCAGATATCAGACAGGATAGTCTCCAACCCGCTGTAAAAGCAAAATGAAATGGACAGTGAATTATTTCATTCACATCTTTTGCATCACAAATAAATCTTTAATTTATTTACATTCCAAAGATTATTGAAACGTGTGAACTGGTCAAGAGGAAGAAAATTAACAGTAAATTAAAGGATTTTTAGAACAAAATCTTTGTGGTTCAGTTTTGTCAATATATATATATATATATATATATATATATATATTATTAATATTATTATTTAGTCCATCATACTCTTATAGTGTAGAAGAAAGCCAATGCAGAGCATTATGGAGATAACTAGCTCAACCAAATTTAGAACCCACACTAAAGAAAAAAATCTACAGGATTTGAAACACAAAGAATAAAAAAAGACAATAAAGCTGCTAGAAGCAAAAACCCAGCATGAGGAAAACTGTGAAGAGGACTGTTGCACAAAAATAATGTTTACATAATGAATAAAATAAAGAATTTTTACAGCTGCTGAATCATATTTTTCATCAAAAAGTAATGGAATGATTACTGCATGAAAGCAGATTTTCAGCTGTTTCAAATACTGGAAGCATGGTAATGTGATGCGCCCGTGGTAAACCAGAGACCTCAGAAAGATACCTTTAAGATGGTTCAGCCTCCAGTTGACTTGATGACTTGTTGGTGGGCAAAGTCAACAAAGCAGAGACTGTTTGACCTCACTCTGCTCTTACTCTCCCTCAAAGCCGTAATGGCTCACACCTTCAGAGAAAACACTTTTTGATCACTGGCAGGTTCACTGACAGGCCCGATCCCTCTCTCCACCTCTGCACATACCAACAGTCAAGTCAAGCCTACTAACACTTGCATCTACCTTTTTCTCTGAATGCACTGTTCAAACAGGCCTTGTGGGGGAAGCATTTGTCACGGCAGAAAACCCCCATATAAAGACTTCTGGTGAAATGGCGCTCTTTGTACAACTTTATCAGATGCCTAAACTTTTAATTTGAAATTTCCAAATGACCTTGTTGAAAGTAAATGGTAAAGAAAAATACTTATGCAGACTTGTAATACCTTCTTAGATGTCCCACAGCTCTTTACAGTCACAGTCCCATTCACTTATCCACATACACACACGCACACACACACACTGAGCTTGCGATCTCCCAATCAGAGCGCAGCCACTCTACCTCTGCACCACAGCCGCCCCCACAGTCTCATTTGGTTGCTTATAATAATTTGACGATGTGTGTAATCAATTCTATTGTCACATTAAAGTCCCACTCCAACCATATTTCTATTGTAAAATCGTTCCCAGTAGTCTTTTAATGATGACTGTGCAGTTCTTAACCAAAAGCCTTTGTAATTTTTAAGACATGTTTTATGCCCAGTGGCAGTTGCCCATTGGGTATACGATTCTGGTTTGTGGCCGGCTTCTTGCCCCTCCCCATCACTGAGAGCTCTGTTTGCGTGCTCATGTGCAAGCTTATAGTCTCAAGCTAGCGTTAGCGGCGCAGAAATAATGGCGAACAATGTTGGATCAATTCACCCGTACACTTTAGAGCCAGATTGAGCCACAATTGCAATTCGCTACAACACAAGTGTTGAGCACTCATTATTTCTCGCACACCTAAGCGTGAGCGGGCTACGGTGCACACAGGGGGGAGAGGAGACTCTTTTACTCATAAATGTTTTTATATTTTTCTCTATTAAGAGAAAATGCTACAAGAACGCCCCTGCGACAGACTGGCGACCAGTCCAGGGGTGTCCCCTGCCTTCGCCCATGAGTAGCTGGGTTAGGCTCCGGCAACCCCGTGACCCCGAAAGAGATAAAGCGGATTGGAAAATGAATAAATGAATGAATGCTACAAGAACGAGTTAAAAACACAAAAAAGACCATTTTCATTGGAGTGGGTATTTAAGGGTTAACCCTAACCCACATGAAGGAGGGATCCTCTGGGTATTAAGCGGGGATGGAAAGATTCATTTAAACAATGATTCGATATTTGTTGTCGCTGATCCGATTCTTTGACTTGGATCCAGGACATCTTCAGCCAAAACTTCAACCAGTGTGACTCAGAGATACATTCTGTAGGCCCAGTAAAAAGGTCCAGATTTTCCATGAGATCAATGGAAAATACACAAAGGAATGGATCAGCAGGATGGGGGCGTACAAGGCTGGGAAGGAAAAAAATCAGAGTACACCCACGAGACTTTACTGCTCATCTGAATATGAATCGACAGAATTCTTAATTTAACGTTAGTTTGTAAAAACAAAGTGTCAAACAAAAAGTTAGCACAAGTTTTTGGAAAACGGCTTCAATGTGCTCACTCTCAATGAAAGAACAAATTAGAGTTCAAAAACATATGACAAGAGTGCTGACCAATATGAGGACATTTTAACTAATGTTAAAGTTGTAATATTAGCAAAAGTCTGTGTTTTCATACAAAATATATAAAAAAAAAAACCTCCAACACATGGAGTTAAAGAGCAGCCCTTAACAGTTATCATGCAACAGCAGAAGCACCAACAAGCTGGGGCAGAAGAAGAACCAACCTTCTGACGCGCAAGAATTTCATTAAGTCCAAACATGCTTGTCTTTCCTCCTAGATTAGCACCAGAATATATTGGTTTTTCAAACTTCTTTTTGCCTCACAAAACATCCCTATTGGGGGGTGAGATGGGATGCTGGAAAGGTTTCACTCTCACCGCCATCATTGCTCCTTAAACCATGAGCTACAAGTGCATACATGACTGCATATTTGTGGAGGTGGCCATGTTTGCATTGGCTAACACAAGCAGTTCATGTTAAGAACAGAAGGCAATACCCCAAAGTACTGACAAAGTTTTCAGAAAATATAGGAAGAGTTTTCAGTAAATAAAGGGGAATGGAAATGGTTGAGTGAAAATGTACTGGTTTGTTTCCATTTTCTTGCATGTTTTTTCTTTGAGAGTGGAATGGTTTTACGCTCTTGGTATCCTCCACCATGAAACAGGACAGACTGTTACCCCCCCGAGAACCACTTTAGGACCCAGTTTGGCATTTTAAGTAATTAAGAAGACCTTGAAAAAAACACCAAATTCAATTGGAATTGAACGCGCTCTCAGCTGAGGCTGCATTCGAGTAACGGTATCCAGCGAAGGATGAATATTCTCGCTGATCTATGTTGCTGTACATTTACAGCACAGTGATAAATGACTGAGGTGCCTTTTCAAGGAAAAACCTGCCATTGTTCCCCTAACAATCCACAATCTGATGCAGGAAGTGATATGCAGGACATAAATACAATGACCAGCATGGCTGTGGCTCGGCGACAAAGACCATGGCTCCACAAGGCAGTGGGAAAATGTTTCTTTGTGCTCTACAGAGCACTGGGAACGCACAAAGACTGGACCTAATTTAAGCATGAATTGAAAATCCGACAGCAAGTCATTTCACTTTTTAACTAATGAGTTGTTGCTGTTACTAAAAGTTTCACAGGGTAATCTTATAAGAGAAGGACACAATTTAATGCTCTTGAGATAAATCCTGTAGTTTTCAGAACACCAGGCCGGAAACTTTGGGCTCAAAGATGGAGAGTTTTGGCTTTGATTTTTGTTAATCCTGTTTGTCTCAAGTATTTGTGAAAAATTAAAATGAAATAGATTCGTCCTCTGCAACCTGCAAGCCCTCATCCGTTATTTTTTGGCAACATGGTTAAATCATGGCTTCTGGATTGTGAAGACCTGTTTTGCAGAACAGCAAGAAACAGGACACAATTCTTTTGATACAATTTAGAATAAAATACATCATAGAGCAATGCATTTTTCTCAAACATAAACTTCCAACATTTCTTTGCTTTTTTTTCTCCTCTTTGAATCTCAAATCAAGAAGCAGCCATTTGTATTTTGCTTAACTTGTCAGAGTATGGCAAGCTCTGTCATGTGATTGTCTGAAATGGGAAACGGAGAATTTTAAAAGCCAAGTCATTTTTATTTAGCTACAAACATTTTTGTCTTATCAAAACTTGTCATCATCTTTGCCAACAAGCTTAGTGCCTTAAAAGATTTATGCAGTTTCTTGTAATTATATCTTAAGCACTGATCTAACATGGCCTTGACATGATAGAACTGCCTAAAAAAGGGCAAGGAAGCAATCTGATAGGAATGCCACAGGAATTCCCCAGAATCCCCCTCCTTCTCCTATTCCACTTTCCCCCGTTGCTGTTCACAAATCCATACAGAGTTTAAACGTGTTGCACAATAGAGAGGGGGAGCTGTTCCACTGCCATAATGCAAGGAAATGCTACCTCAATGCAAAAAATGTCAGGACTACAGAGGCCCCCTGCTCCTGGAAACAATCAGTGAGGAAGCTGAGGCAGGTGCCCACCTCTTGTGAAAATATCCTCCTGAGACGTGGAGGGAAGGGCTGGGTGTGTCACTGTCAACAGCAGCAGGGCAATTAAACCCCAAACCTATAACTGCTCTGCACTTCAACTCACACTAGGCTTCTAATTTAGACAAAACAAAGGCACCTGCATGCATTACATAGGTGCACGGGTAAAAATAAACTAAACATATAGAATGCACTTTTTTGTTCTGGGGGTCAAAGACAGTTCATGTTGGGCAGTTTGTGCACAGCATCATCAGACGGCAGCATCGATCCACCACCATTCTACAATGCTCCGCTTCATGTTTCGCATGCAGACTTGCATTCATGCAGAATGTCAACCCACACCTTTACCTACATGCACATTTAAAGTCCTCACAATAAAAAGCTTCTATTTAGTTTAAAAACCTCATACTCAGTGGATGGTTTGCTTCCATGCTGCTTTGATGCATAAAGTGTGTTTTGATGGATTTGGGCAGGTTGGTAACCACACATACATACAGTGGAAATGTTCTACATGCTCTTCAAATAATGTACTAAACTATACCAAGTCATAACAAAACAGAACCACACTGCATTTAGGCCAGTAATTAAGACACCATGTATATAAAGCACATGTCCTTATCTTTGTTCTCTCATTAAAAACTTTTTTATTTGTTTTTCATGGTTTTAGTTTATCGAAGGATTTGATTTTTCACTCAAAAAACACAAAAGGTAAACCAATGTGAATCAGTCGTCTTAAATGTATCTTGAATTGAAGGACAGAAAGATAAAGACTGTGACCCAATGTGACTGTGGATGTAGAAGTGGGTTTATCACTCCCCACCATCTCCAGAGGGAGTAGCAGCATTGTTAATAAATGGTCATTTGTGTTTCACTGAGTGACAAAATAGAGCTGGAAATGTATGTTCCTGGCTTTCTTAGGAAAGTGGCAGTGTGTTTGTGTATATGTGTGTGTGTGTGAATAGGAGGGTGGGGGGTGTTTGTCATAAGGAAATGACACTTTCTCAGTCAGATCTCAGTCCAGTAGAGCACACTGCCAGCTACAACAAGGTAGTGGTGAAATTGGGAGTCGGCTAACATGTCCTGCTCCAGGCGGCCTGGTTCCAAAATCAAGGAGCGGTCCAGCTGGAGGGTCTGATAAGCACCTGCCATGGGATTACAACACAGAGCACAGAGTCCAACAACAGGAACTTTGGTCCTGTTTGACATCATTTACGGATATATCATTTGATGAAAACTAAGGACTTGTTAAGTAAACAAGTTTGGGTAAAAAACGAACCAAATGAACACCATGGACAGTGGATTTCACAGATATGTTTCCCCAAATTCATAACTGTAATAGATAAATAACCCTTTATACCTTTTATTTAAATGTTTGTCTCTTCATTTGGACACAACTTGTTCGCCTGCAGGGCCCGGTGTCTGCTTTAAATCTTTGTAGCGATTGCTTGGATGCTTGGTTGCAGTGACCAGTAAAGACACCAAATGGTCCGACAGCCCCCTCTAACCAGTGTCTCCACTCACCGAATGCCGCCTTCATGGCCAATAACTCACGATCCCCCACATCGTAGTTGCACTCAGCATTGTCCAGCTTCCGGGAATAGTAGGCACAAGGGTTGGTCTTAGCAAGTTGACTCGCAAAGACCTAGACGTTGAGAAAGTACTGTCCTGATGCCTGTGCTAGAGGCATCGACTCCACAATGAATTGGGACGTGGGATCCGGGTGGTGGAGTATGGGAGCCTGGGAGAACCGTTGAGAGCCTCAAAAGCCTGAGTGGCTGCAGGTGTCCGGTGTAGCCACTGCCGACCGCCTTTAAGACACATGGTCAAGGGTGCGGCAATGATGCTGAAGTAATTTATAAGTAATTGTTATTTTATGTTCATTTCTCTGTGGTCATATTTAATTTAGCTTTTTTCAGTATTTTTGTATGATCATGTCTTTCCCAAAATACATCAACTAGTTGCCAAAGAACAACCAAATGGTTTTGTTTTGTTTTACCAACCGAAAGCAAGTCTGTGACCATTTTGGATTTGTTTCAAAAAACAATAAATTGCTGCATGAAACCCCAGTTTTTGTGTCTTGGGAGGCAACATCACTTCTATAGGCTACATTTAATTTAATCTTATTTACCTTAATTTAACCACAGAAGTCCTATTGAGCTTAAAAATCTCTTTTTCAAAGGAGCTCTGTTAAATGAAAGACAAGAGGATCTTGTTTGCCCAAAGCTTTTCTTTCCTTGAGAATTTGCACGAGTGAAAAAAAGTAAAATAATTAGTAGTGAATTACTTTTTCATATAGGTAATGTGTAAGTAATTTAATTACAATTTTGATCCAGTAACTAAGTAAAGAAATCAATTACTTTTTATAAGTAACTTACCCAACACTGACTGTCACCCACTTGGGGACCATGACAGTGGTGTGTGTAATATACTGGAAAGAGTATGAGCTTGACTCATAAAAACGAGTCATTTAAATTATCTGAAAAATGAGTATCTGATCCATCTGGTTTTTCTAAAATGTTTGTTTTCTGAGAAAAAAAAGAAGTTTGAAGCAGCTAAAAGTCTTTCTCCAGTTCATTTCTGTGGAATAAGCATCAACATCCTTGTCAAATATTTTCAAAATGATCATTTTAAAAACCAGAGCCCTCCATCCTGCCTGACATTGACTGAAGCATGGTGAACATATACCAAACAGTATAAGGGAACACAAGAACTTGAACCAGTAACAAGTCCTAACAATTTCAATCAATTAATCAGACAAACAAAAATATATAAAAAATCTATCAGTTTTGTAACTGAACTTCATTAGCGCTGAAACAAACCTTGTCCACATGGTCAAGAAAGAAACGCAAAGGTCCTGTAACTCCCAGATCTTAATTACAGAGGAAAGCATTGGGAGAAGAAGAAAAGGAGACACGTCTGGACTTGAGCTTTTCAAACACTTTAGCTTTGTGGTAAAAACTCATTCCTGTTCTGACATTCAGTAGGTTTCTGATCAAGTAAATGGTATAACTATAACTCCAGAAGCAGAGAAAATCCCTTTTTCTGAATCTAAAAAAATCCTCTGAATGAGACTTCAGATTACACACCAGCTGGTATTCAACAGCAGAGTTACATTTACTGAGAATTACTTCATATTTCAGGTGAAGAAATCTTTCAAAAAGGTCAACGTGAAGAATATCAATGCACTTTATTCACAGGTAAACCTAAATATCTTTGCTGGGGTGAAAGCATGTGAACCATCCTTCACCTAAATGATAGTTTGCCTTCACTTCAGCTGTGGCTACAAGATTTAAGGTTAAGCTTCAATACAAGTTTCTAAAAGTACTTCTATTACAAAGTATGTGAGAGTTTCTCTGATGTTGTAAAGTTATGGAAATATGGAACTACTTTGATGCTTCTATCAGCTTCTTCCAAATGTTGGGATCAAACCCACTTTGTAAAGGCAAGATTCTTCCAGGTAAGGAGATTGCAGGTTGATCAAAAGGTTGGAGGAGACTGTTTAGGTGATCTATCCAGAAAAAGGAATCCTGTAATTACACTGGGACTTTGAAATATGCCTCACAGCCTCAATAATTGAACCACTGACGTTGTTCTTTCAGGTTAGATTATGAATTAGTAAAGCATTGATCACCAGCCCAAAAAAACCTACTGCGGTTGATGCAAACCGTCTACAGCATTAGTGTTGAAAAACCTTTACTGTGACATTTCAGAGCACTATTCAGCGTCTCCCTTTGAGCATGTCTCTCCAAGTCCAATCCTGCACGTAGGAGGAACTAAAAAGCATAACTGTCTGCTCAGCTGCAATCCAGTGTTTTAACAAGACTCATCTATTCTCTGTTGCGTTTGACATGCACCACACGTGACTCGACAACGTGCAGGTAATAATAAAAACCAGCAGAGCAAGCTGGTGGAAGGTATGATAAGAAATCTGATTGATACTCATTCATGTCATAGCTTTCTGAAGCGTCCTGTTCTTCATGGACACTGAACTTTCGCTCTACGGGTAGATGTTAGTTTTGCAGGATCTTGTTGGAAATGCTATATTTGGAATGACAAGCATTTTATGTCAAACATTTTATCTCTTGGCTGGTGAGAACATGTGGACTTGTGCCATTGATGCATTCTTCTAAGATCTTTGCTTATAATCCTTTTCCAAACTCCAAATGACTTTTGTAGACTAAATTAGCTTCAAGATGGTTATGCTTCATTCAACATGGAGGTTGAAGAAAAGTTCTGAACTAATATTTGACAGTAAAATGTTTTGACTTTACATTCAACACTATGTCTTGGAACATTTTACAAATATAATAGTTTTACAACAAGCACATGTAAAAATTGAATTGGGATCATTTTTCAAGAGATTAATAACCTTTAAGCATTTTTGGTTTCTTTTTCTTCTCTGGAACCCTTTGTAAGTGAATGATGGGGTTCTGGTGCAGCCTGCAATCATTCTGAAACTCTCTTTTGGACCCCTATCAACTCAGATCTGTTTTACTTCTGTGTTCTCACTCTTATATGGTGAAACTTATAGAACCTCTTTCTGCAGCAGCATGCGCCACACATGTGTGCTGAGATCACTGAGTATTTGTGTGGTGTTCCTGCATTAAGACAAAAGGCTGGCATTTAGGACAGTTACTGATGCCTGAAATAATGGATCAAAAACCCAAGACAGAAAATATCAAAAAGCAGGAAAGTCAACCTGTAAATCACACCTGTATTTTGAAGCTCAGGTTCCGCCGGTCTTTTGAGATGAAGAAAAGTTCATAGAGTTAATGGAAGACTTATCTAAACGTGCAATTGTTGAGCTCACTGATGTAAGATGTTACAGAGACACAAAAGGTCAGCGGCTCTGAAGTGCAAATCCCTTCAACAAATGACTCGATGCAGAAACATTTTAAAGATCACTACGACGATTAAAAAAAACAAAAACAAACATGTTTTAAAAATGCATAACCTTTTAAAAAACAAAATAGAAACCAAAACATAAAATACAAAAAAAAAACAAATCCAGAAGACAACATGAAATGTTAGAAAAATGAAACACAGGGAGAAACCAGAAAAGGTGGTGCTTCTCCAGGTCCATAAAAAAGAAAAACATTTCAGAAAACAAAAGTAATTTCTAGAAATCAAAATGAAACGTAACGAGAAACTAAAAAAGGTAGACACCGTGTGATATCGCTGATTGGACAATGTTTGTCCATTCTTTTAACGGAAAGTTATTTGACATGAATATTTGACATCAATACTATGGCCCCCGTCTATGGAACGGTCTGCCGGAGGACCTGAGGACCGCAGAGAACATAGAGGTTTTTAAGAAAAGGCTCAAGACCTATCTTTTTAAATGAGCTTTTAGTTAGTTTTTATCATGTTCATTTATCCTGTTTTTATTATTTTTATCATGTTTTATGATTTTACGTTGGATTATTTATAGCTTATTGGAATATTTTTTATTCTCATGTTTTATTGCTTGTTGCTTTTATCAAATGCTCCATTTTAATTTTAGATTTATATTTTATTATTTTTAAATCCAGTGCCTCCTCGGCTGGGTCCTCTCCCTCTGGGTCAGCTACGGTTCAGCTGTTGCAGCTCTAGATGGGGACCTGCCTCGCTACCTTGCTGTGGTGGGGCTGGGTCCTCGCCTGTGATGCTGCATTAGACTGACTATGTGGTTGTCCACGGAGGAAGAGGACCCAACTATAATGGGTCCACCAACCAACTTTCTCCTTGCTCAGCCTGTTTCCCAATGGGTTCCATCAGCTAAGGGGGTGGGAATTGTGAAAGGGGTTGGGTGGATTGCATGTGTGTGTTGGGGGTGGGGGTGGGGGTGGGGTCTACATTTTTATGGTTGTGCTTGTTTTTAATCTTTTTTATTTTAATGTAAAGCACTTTGTGTTATGTTTCATAGGAAAAGTGCTATAGAAATAAAATTTGATATGATGATTTGATTTGATGAAGGGATACTGGATATCATTGTCCAGTCAGTGATGCCTCTACCTTTTCCAGTTTCTCATCATGTTTAGTTTTTATTACATTTCATTTTGTTTAACAGAAATTATTTCTGTTTTTTGTTTTGTTTTGGTTTCTGGAATGTTGCTTTGTTTTCTAAAATGTAATCCTCTTTATTAATTACTCGTTACTTACTAATTACTTTTTATATTGCTTCTTCAATTGTTGTTGTGATCTTTAAGATGTTTTTGCATCGAGTGATTTGTTGGTGTGATTTGCACTTCAGGGCCACCGTACAAAAGCAATATGGAATGAAGAACATAGATGTCATGTGTAGATAATAATTCAACTTCTATTGCAAAAATCCAGCGACTAATCTAGAAGACGAGTCCAGTGAAGGCAGTAAACCTCCAAAGCTGAGTTCATAAAGTGATGTGTTGGCAACAAACAACAAAGGCTTCGATGAATAAAGCAAGTTTCCATGCTTTCTCCTCCCTTCTTTCTTCATCTCTTCTTTCCCTCTTCAAACGACATGTTACTTTGACTTTCCCAAAGAGCAACCAGTGCTGCTGTGTGCCCCTCCCACTCTGAAGAACTCACAGTAGTGGACCTGGCCTCAAGCATCAGCCGTACCCCACTGCAGTTAAGCAGATGTTCACTGCTGTTCACTGCATGAACTGTTGTCGTCTGTGGTAAATGCTGTAAATGAAATTACCTCACCACTGTCAACTAATGCAAATGTCCCTTTGGTTTAGTCAGTAAGTTTTTCAAGTTAATGAATTTAAAATGTTAATGTGATAATGAAGACGTGTCCTTTGAAGTAACTGGAAAATTTCCCGTGACTGCACTCCTCGCATTTGCAGAAGATCAGCTGATCTCACTTGACAATTGACAACCTAATGACTGTTGCCCTATCAGATCCTTTCAGATCAAGAAGGATGTTTACAACAAAGAAGACCATATTTTGAACTCAGAAGTATCCTCAGCTGAGCAACTAGACTTATGACACTCTGACAGTCCAGCAAACAGCTCACTCTTACAAGTCCAGACATGGAGACACGGAGACATGGATAGACGATGTTAGAGGGAGATTAAGGGAATCAAACCTATTTTACTTATATTAACTAAAAAAATAGCACTGAGATGACTCACTTATTTTGTCTGCTCTATTACAGAGCTTTTGTCCTTTAACAGATCTTCCGGTGTTTCTGTCTGTCTCATTTCTTTACTCTTAGACTTCACAGTCCTCTTTGGAATCAAAGCAAGAACTCCAGCTACTGTGGGAAAACCATCCCACAGCCTTTATTGTAAAAGGTCATTTACAGTATATGCAGGGTTGTCATTTTTATGTCCTTGGAAAGTTAGTGAAAAATTCAATCTACTGTAAAGTATTGGAAAAGTCAAAACATTTTGGATATCAAAAACTTGAAAAACTAAAATAATTCAACATGAGATTCAAATTTAAATTTTGACAGAAGTTCAACCTCATGCTATGGGTGGTGGGAGTTTACGTTCCCATCGAGCAGGCTGAGCTGTCAGTTCAGTACACGGCGCCTTCAGCTTGCTATTGGACATGGATAATGAAATGCTACGAATGGCTTTTCAAGGAGCGGTATGAACTATGGATCCTGAAAAACCCTGACCAGAAACATGAAACATGCAGACTTTGCTTCGAGTCCTTTAACAGAAGCAGCATGGAAGAAGCGGGGCTGGTGAGCCACATGAAAGGGAAGAAACGACGACGACTGCAGAAGCCAGGGGGTCAGGGAAGTTTTCAAAACAGGTAATGATGGCGTTACTATGGAAGACTATTGCATTCAATCAAAATAAAACTACAAGCAGCATTTATCTGCTCATGAAAGCTATGAGATGATCTGCAATTAGAAGTTGAAAAGCCCCAATGTGTCCTGAGGTGATGCAGAAAAGGAGTTCCAGACGGAGTTTGCCTTGATGTGAGGATGCACGTGAAGCTGCACCCAACACCCAAAGAACACGAAAATACGAGTTTCTATGTAAATCATCATAAATAAAGAAGGGACCAAACGCTTCCAAACGTTACTGCAGGTCCTCTACACCAACACAAATGGCCGTTGATGTGGCAGCCTCCATTTTAACAGCAAGGCAATGCTGTTAAAATGGATAAACGTCCGTTATTCACTTATGGATCCTTTTTTAAATCTTATGCCTTAGCGTTTATAAAGTTGAGAAAAATCAGCAAGAACACGAGTGTTGTTGCTTGAGTTGTGTTCTTGCATGTAAAGGCCGTCCACAGAAGAGCAGCGCTTCAAACCCCTATCCAACATGCGCCCCGCTGATAATGGGAATTTGATCATAGAGAGCAGAGCGGGTGGCAAAGGTGTGTATGGGGAGGGAGGGGGTACCTTTTGTGAGGAACTCTTCAAAGCACCAGCCCTCGCATTTGTCCATTGGAGCTCTTTGTAACCGTATCCTTCACTGTCATTTTGTCCCCTTTATTTTTAGGCAGGGGTATTATTGCTTCCATACTCCTCACATCCCCTTGGTCTTTGTTTGCAAAGATGCGGTCAGGTTTTAACCTTTTTTCATCTTGTTCTGAAGTATCTTCTCTGCCCCCTCCTCCACGTTGTAATGGATTACAATGACCAGCGAGTGCTTCCCTAATTCCAGGTCTCAGTGGGAACAAACAGGAATCTGGTTTGCGCTCCATCTAACTGTGCTGCATCCAGAAATCTCTACGATGGAAATGTGGCTAAAAGTGAAGCCATCACCAGTATTGTCTGTATGACTTTTAAAACTGTTGCTTTATAAAAAGCATCTCTTTAGTTGTGCATGAATTTTATTTCTATATAGTGAGATGCTGCTTACTGTCCCTCGTTTTGCCAAATGCACACATTTAAATCAGTAAAGGATCACTTGACTAAAGTCACAGACGCTTTTGTTTTTGACATGTGAAGCCTTGTAACTGATCATACATTGGATTTAAGTACATTTTGAAGCCATCTTATTTGAATTATACATAGTTTTTCAGCAGAAGCATGGATGCAGGTGAAGGGTACAGAGCTCACTGGGTTTTAGGACGCAGCCTGACAATCTGTAGTCCATCACAGTTGCTGCCCATTTGTCTTTTAGGTTGGCAGTCTGTGTGTTCACTCCCTACCCTGTGGTACAACAGTGAATACTACCCCTCACGCAATCCTTGTTTCCTTCACATTAAATAAATGACCCGTAGACCAGAGGTCTAAGCTGTCAGGAACATGCAACTCAGGTTTAGTCAGCTGATTCACGGCAGACTGATCGCTGTTGAACAAAAGCCACAGTCACTTTGAAATGCTGGTATGAATGCTGAACCGTTTTGCATTGGTAAGTGTAGCTTTACTGTGTGTCCAGCTGTTCTGGTGGGGACAGCTGTCGAATAAGAAGGACGTCTTTTATCTGGACTTTTCTGACTAAATCCTGGCTTGAACTGGTACCTCCCCATGTGTTCTCCCTTCAAACTTGGTTCTTAGAAAACTATCTGTGCTGTTTGACAAAGCTCCACTTTGCATGTGTATGTATGAACATGGGCATGTAGACAAACCACTGAGAAATCCTTAGGAAATGTTTCCCTTAGAATGAGGCCACATTTGTTTTTAAAGCTTGCACAAAAAGAAAGGACATTAGTACAATAAAAAAACACTGAATTGGATTCTAACACTCATGATGCTTAAAGCTCTGATGTCTTTGGAACAGCCTCGGTTGTGATCTATCTGATTTAGAAATAAACTGAACAGTTTGGTGAACATGGGGGAGTGGCCTTGCTGCTTCTCCAAGCCTATCAGATCCAACTGATTTCACTGATTTACCCAATCGGATTTTAAAGTCAAAATTCAATTAGCTGTCACACACCCAGGCGTGCGAGATTTATTCTCTGCATCTGACCTGAGCCCTGGGGGAGCAGAGCGACCACTGGTCCTGATCAGCTATTTGGTCAAACACCACATGATCCCAAAAACACCCACAAAAAAAGGGAAGGAGTAAATCTGTGACAACTATCTATGAGAGGAAGGAATTCAGCTTCATCATTTCAGGAATGGATCTGCATTAAGTGAAAGGCAGATAAAACTGTGGACAGACTGGGAGTTGTAGGTCATTTCTGCGTCCTTAAAGGCCACCTGTCTGGAACACCTCAACATGAGGCTCCATAAACAGTACATTTCTACCTGATGCCCTTCCTTTGCACCCAAAGGCAAACAGATCTGACCTTACAGAGAAACACATCGTCCTCAATACGTTTCGACACTTTTTGGACAGCCTTGAAAAGTGTAACGTGTGTGACAGACCCACGCATTGACTTCCACATTTCTAAAAGCTTTTGGAAAACAATTTAAAACTACAACCGGGAAGAACAAATGTTATATTTGCTGACAATATCACCCTTCAAGAGACTTTTACAAGAAATTTAAGAAGATGTGAATGAAGAAATACAAAAATCTGACTGTTTCTCATTTAAAGCTTTGGAGGCTTGAAGGAAATTTCCAACCTCAGATCTGGGAATGAAATGACTGGATTTACACACCATTATTGTTATTACAAGATTAAAGTCATTTATTGCAGTGGCCTGAAAGGTTAGCCGTTACTAAGGAAACACCACCACCTGTTGGAGGCAAGAAAAATGATTACCAGTGCATGTGTTAGGTTTTTCTGCATGAAAGCGGATTTCGTTAAGTTTGATTTAATCCTATGTTCATTTTTGTGCTTGTTTTATATTTATATTCCTTATCCATTATTCATAAACATTCTCAGTCAACTGTTTTAAGATTTGAAAAACTGGTCAACTCAGCTTCAGAAAAAAAAAGAAAAAAATGCTCAGATTACAAATTCAAACTAACAAAGCTGAACAATGACACCTTTTCCTTATCACCTGACGTTGGCAGGAAGATGCAGAGCACCCGTACAAAACCTCTGCATGCATGCATGAGGACAACATGCAAGCTCCACGCAGACATCCCAGCTTGGATTAGAACCAGGGCCTTTTTGCTGTGAGATGAGAGCACTAACCACATTGTGCAGCCCCTATAACAGGCACACTGAAACAATAATTATATTTCTAATATAATAATAATAATACTATTATTATTATATCATTATAGTAGTTACTCAAGTAGGTAAAGTTTGAACGCAGACAGATACGCAGTGCCACTAATCACCACTAGATGGAAATCACTGACTGTTCTCTGATGCGTTGGTGGACTAAAAATGCTGTTAGTTTATTAACATGACAGGCAGATGATCAGGAACAGGAATGACATACAGAAAGCAGACAAAAACACATGGAACTGGGCCTGGATGCCTCTCAACTGTCAGCTAAAGGGACAAGCAAGACAAGCATGAAGCAACAAAAACAGCTTTTAGAAAAAAGTCACACAAACCACTTCAAGAGCAATGCATTTCAGTTAAAATCCTGACAGGTAATACAAAAACCAAAAAGGAACTAAGCGCAATAATGTAAGCTAGTCTTAGGTTGATCGGATTTTAAATAGTTCAATAATTTGTTTTCAAATGTTTAAATCCCAAATAACGTAGCAGAGAAAAGTATGTTTGATTCTGTCAGAAAAAAGTCCACTGAATGGAGAAGTCTGTGAAGCAGTTTCTGGACGCTTCAATGGTCAAAGATTGCAAACAAAGTACCAAAACACAAAGTAACTGCATGTAATATGTGTTTAGTTTACATTTAGTTATTCAATGCTGACCTGGTGAAAGGTAGGACCTTTGGAGGGAAAGACAAGAAAAAGTTTGAACATGCAGGACAATCAATCTCAACACTAAGTGGACATCATAGAAACCCAACACACGCAGCAACAGCACCAACAAGGGCAGCAAGAGAGCAAAAAATATCCATGACTGATTTTTACTTTGAAGTATTACTACTGAAAATTAGTATGTGTGCATGTATATGACAAAAGCACTTTTGTCCATAGAAAGTATGAATAACAACACACCTGCACAAATAGTTTTCTATTCACACATCATCATTTTGCTAAAAACCATCCTCAACCCAAAGGCAATATCAGTCTGTCTGGGTTTAAACAATGTCATCAGTGAACTATGAAAGCAATGACACGGAGATTTTTAGACTGTGTTGACATTTTCTATGTCTTGTAAAAGCTGGGTTGTGAGCACTTCTGTTTCAGCCAATGTTACAGTTGTTTGGTTCAATAAATGGTCTTACCAAAACATAGGTTTTTTTGGTTGACGTGAGCCTCCAGTATTTCCAGACTGAAAAGACTCCTATTATTACATTGTTTGGTAGGAACCTAAAGATCTGGTCAACAACAATTACAGTGTAACTGAAAACACAAGAAAACAAAAGTTCTTTTCAACAGACTGGCTCAGTAACGTTTGGATTGTGCCTGACTCTTTCAGAGCCTCCAGCAGTTTTTTGTGATTGTTGCAGCCTAAAATCCCTGATTTTGCAGCAGCTTTTCTCAAAAGTTGCGACAAAAGTTGTGAAAATGTAAAGTTGCAGGGTATGCAACAATTTGTGGGGTTTGCTTGAATTTGCGTTAATAGTTGCGATCGTAACATTGTGAAATCCTGGAGGGTCTGTGGGGGGGGTCTGCTCATGGCCTGTCATCCGGAGCCCACAAAAAGCTGTCATGTTTTCTGTGTCAGGAGGTCCTGCCTTTGTATGTGACCTTTGGGTGGTTTCTAATAATGTGTCCATACTGGGGGGGGCAGCATGCGAGGAGGAGGTGATGGTATGTTGGTGAAAGGCACGGGAGGGGGGCTGTCTGTGATGCACTTTAATTGCTTTTCTTTGCTGAGTGGGAGGAGCCGATTGGCTTGTGCCATGAAAAGGACCAACCTGCTGCCTCCAGGGAGCGTGCTCATACGGTGTGTGTGTGTGTATGAATGGAACATCTGCTATGGTAAATGCCGGAAGGAGTACATGGAAGGAGTTCTGTGTGAAGGCACGAGCTCCCTTCTTGCTCCTCCTCCTCTTTTTTTTTTCCAGCCTTCTGCTTCACTGCTCCAACAAAAGGGAGGCTTGACAGATGTGACAGTCCTGCACCAAAGACTTATAAAGGAGGCAGGAGAAAGCAAAGTGGCCATCTGACCAGGCTTTCTGACCTCTGAACTCACTCACTAACTAACACAGTCCTTATGAAGTCAGGGAGGTGCAACACTAGCTGGACTAAAACACCCACCCTGGGTTTTGACTTGTCTGTTTAGATATGAACAAAGTGTGTGGTAAGGTCACACGCTGGTTTGCATCAGGTCAGCTTCAAGCTGCTTTTTCAGATGTCTTGTCACTGACCATCTTGGCCTAATATGATGTCATCCTCTTCATTTGTAGTTCTTTTGCTTGTTTTCCAATCGTCTTCATAAAAACAGAAACATAGCTGCTTTATTATCATCCATCCTCTCACACACAGGGGAAAACTGAAGTGGGAACACAAGAACCAATTCTTCTGCATTTAGATTTCAGAAGCCTGGAACCAGTCTGCTCTTCTCAAAGTGTTGCATGTTTGTGTGTTATGGTTTTTGACAGCATGCAGAGAGTTGGCACAAGACTGTCTTGTCCTCCAGACACAGAATTGCCTGACAGAGTGAATTTGTCTTCAGCTCCTGCCTGTGTGGTCCCTAAAGAGGCGCAGGCCGAGTGCCCACACCTCAACACAACGCAAAGACTAACAGATTTGCTGGGCTTGGATGATTCAGTCAGACTGTTGCATGAAATGACAGCGTGGATGTCTTTCTCTGTGCTCAGGAGCTTTAACAGGAGCTTTGTTTGGCGACTCTGTGCTGGAGTGTAAGGCTAGCATCCTCCGTGCTCAGGATCTCATTTTTTCTGTCAATTCAGACCTCAAATCATCAACCACAAACCTTTCTATGAATTTTCACAAGATGGAGGTCAGAGCAATTGGTCTGTAGTCCTGCAAGTCCTTGTTTAGGTAGAGGGATGATGGAACTGTGCTATGATTTAAGAGTGGTTGCAACAGTCTGAGCTGGTTTGGACATTCTTTGAGTATCCTGCCTGTCAGCCTGTCTGGACCTGCTGCCTCGTGTGGGGTGGAGGTCACCAGGTATGCTTTATAAGACTGCATTTCATGTCGTCTAACTGACTTCTGTTCAAAAATAAAAGAGAGAAAAATCCACACTTAACCGTGCCGTGTAAGGTGTCCCTTTCCTCTTGGGACAGCGTCCCCATTCCAGGTCCCAGTCAGTGTATCTAAAAAGACATCAAAGCGAGTTAGTCGGTCAAAATGTGTTGCTAGAATAAAATACAACTGTTTTGATGACATATTTAACTAACGTTGTCAGGATGGCCACACATCTGAACAGTCACATTTTATCCAGTAATGAATCAGCACAGCAGCTGCCCCCTCAGAGCACAGACAAAGTCAAAAGAACTCAAGATTTCCAAGTCAGTAATGTAGAAAGAAGAGTCTTCCTATGTTAGTGCGGTAGCTGGGTATTGTCTCTGCTTACTGCAGACAGGTACCTTTGCATCCCTCTGATGAAGCTTCCAGCAGAGCACAGGGCCACAGCAACTAGAAATGACAAACGTCAGAGGCCAGCGAAAGCTCGGAATCGCAGCCAAACAAACTCAAATGACACACAGAGGACTCAACGTTCTACTTTGCCTCCTGTGTGGAAGGATAAACAGGCTGTTGATGCACTGGATTCAATAGAAAGTAGAAAAATATGAAAAGAGCAGTTTTCACTGCAACACATTATCAAGAGTATTTTCTTTGACATATGCAGAAGATAAAATCCAATAGAAATACGTTTTTTTTTTACAGAGTAAGAGATCTAGTGGTGTTTTGCAGAACAGTTTATTGTACATCATAGACTAGGTTTGCTAAAACATTTCAAAAACTTTGTGAGTTAAATATTTCAAACTTGCTGTTACAAACAATAAAAAGTTTACTTCTTCTCTTTTGTATTTTAGAGGCGGCGTGTACAAGTCAATGACTGTTGATGGAACATGTGGTCCTGTCTGGTTTCTGGAAAGCTCTTGTTGACTCAACTGTGGTCATAAGGTTTTATACACTCACACAAATGTGTTTTTCATTTTTTGTTTTTGCATACCTCACACACCCTATGTGGTCGGGATGCAAAGCTAGACCGGTTGACCTCTTATTGGAAATGTTCCAGGTTCAGATCCCATCTTGCCTGCCCATGTGTCAAGGTGTCCTTGGGCACTTTTCCCAAAGTAATCTCATGTTTCTGTTTATTTGTTCCTTTCATGAAGAATACCACATTACAATTCAGTCCCTGCATACAGTGAGTCCACACATCTTCATGACTGGAAAGGAGCAGTGAGAAGAAGGAAATGCCTCTGTCATTTCTGCTCCTATATCACATCTTAAAGAACAAGTGGGAAACGAAACATGTCTTTAAACATCAGTTGTAGCAAACAAAAAATTATTATTAGATGAGTTTACAAGCTTCTTGTTCAGCTTGTCCATTTTTGAAAAAGTTTTTTATTTCCTCATTTGAGATCTTCATGTTCTTTCAAAAGGGAAACCCATATGTGCAGGTTTTAAGTATCAAGAAAAGAAAAACATTTTTTTTTTACATTTTTGAAGTTATTTCAGATATTATACGGAGAGTGTTTTACTTTGTCACAGGTTCTCAAGCAATGTTTAATGGGCACTTTCCATAACACAGGATTAGCAAACACTCGCTGGCCCACACTCACTGCTGTCCATGAAAGCAGGTTCACCAAGCACAGCCTGTCTGAGGAATGTTTGATTGGATTTGATTGAAATGGTTTATTTCAAGCAGTAACAGCAAGAAATAGTACATAAACAGTACAATCAACAAAGGATTAAATCCACACAAAGACATATCAAACACTGGATAATTGTAGATCGCTTGAAGAGGAGTGGAAGGAAGTGAACTTATATAATTCCATCCTGCATTCGCCTAACCATTTACTGTACTTATGTTATCAGTATCTGGTTCATAACTTCTGATCAGACCTGTATATCTTACCAACACAGATTCAAGTCATCAAGAATTCTTCTGCTTCATTCAATAATTTGACAAGATGAAATACATAATGATAATGACACTGGACATAAAATGATTTCAGAATTCATCATAGCATATGCAGGTCAAGCATCTAAGTTTAAAATAAGTGCAGGTTATTCTTCATTAGAAAAGCAATAAAATAAATCAAGCATCAACTTTTTAAAAAAGGGAATATGTTTATCTGTAGAAAACAATAATGATAATAATAACAAAATGAATATAGATCAGAGATTAAAAATATGCGCAGTTTTTTTTCATTTGAAAAATCAGTAGTTATAAATCCCATTTTAGTAAACCAAGTGAAGTGATGATAGAGATCAATCATTTTGACAATCATTAATAACTGATTCAGGAAGTGTATTGTTGTAATTCTATGCTGATGCTGTGTAATAAAGAGGTCCATATTCTGTTTCGAACGATACATGGAGAGTAACAAAAATAAAACAACAATTAAATAATAATAATTTATTGAAAAGAAGGATTTTATTCCTTCTTCTGCTGCCTGATTAACAGCTTTTCTTCTGGGTTTAAGAGAGTTTATGACGTTTTTCTTCAGTGTTACGTCTGCAGACATTGTTTGTCAGGGTCCTTGTCCCTCTGCAGCTGATACTGCAGCGAGCACTTTGTCTGGAGGTCAGAACTCTGCTGGAAATCAGGGTCACAGTTGAAGTTTAGAGATAGTGGAACCAAGCACCCTGATTTTCTTGAAATTCTTCGGCTATTCTATTACTCAATTTATTTGTTCAGACGACTGTGATCAAGCACTTCTTAAAATCTCTCACATTGTTGACAACAGTTGCTTTAGATCGCTCTGGATGACCAAGAGGTTTAACGAAGATCCTGCAGTTCATCAGCCACATGTTTAGTACACAGCGTTTTAACATCCTGGCATGTTTGGCGATTTCAGTTTATCTTTTTGTGAAATGATCCAATTTGACATTCCACGCTGTCTCCTGGATTAGAAGCAGCACCGCTGGTATTGCAACAAATGGTAGCTTTGGCAAGTCTTGTCCAGAGTTTGGTCTGCAATCCCATGAGAATGACATTTTTCTGCCTCTTTTCTTGTTCCATGTCATCCACTCTTTGCTCCAGGATGTTGACCTGGTCATCTCGTTGCTCATTCTGAGCATGCAGTCTTTTAAATTCCTCCAGGAGTTCCATCAGAGGAATTAGCTTAGCTTGAATCTCCAGCAGAGGAGTTAGCTTAGCATTGATTTCGCCAAAAGCCTGTTTGATGTCTAAGTCGCCATTCGTCACCAAGTTCTTCTTTGGGGCCATGGTAGTGAAGGAGTTACTGCTTTTCTTTTGCTGTAATTCTGATATAAATCAGGTTTTTAGTCGCTTTTAGCTGAAGATTGCTGACAGAGCTGCAACGTGTGTCCTTCTTACTGAACCAGAACCGAAATCTCTGTTTGTTGGTGAAATGTAGAAATGTAGGAGAAAGAAAAGGATAAACAGTCTTGACAGCTTTGGAAGCAGCCCTCCTCAGGTTAAATCAGACATCTGTATGATGACGGCCTGACTCATTACATAAAGACTGAGATACCCCCTCTTCAGTCCAACATGGCCCCTTCTCTACATTCTCCCTTCATGCTCTGTGCATGACACATCCCATCTGTCTGCAGAAAACAGAACGCAGGGCAAGCCTGCATTCATGCATCAGCGCACAGGCCACGAGACAAAACACACATGCATGCATTAAAACAATTCTTTACAAAACAACAAAACTAGCTAACTAGTGTTTCAATTCTTGTCCAAGCACACATCATCATGATGACTTGAAGTACAACACAAACACACACAGTCCTCACAAAGTCACACAGGGCTGACAACAGCAGGCCATATTTCCAAACATCTGCACAACTTTTGTTTTCTGTTCTTTTTACTCAGTCAGCTACATGGTTTCTATTTTATTTTTTTTAGAAAAGCCCATCATTACGTTGCACCAGACTTTTTTAACAACCAAGC
This sequence comes from Adrianichthys oophorus, assembly GCA_036245035.1. NCBI lineage: Eukaryota > Metazoa > Chordata > Actinopteri > Beloniformes > Adrianichthyidae > Adrianichthys > Adrianichthys oophorus. Next base: position 28,908,391 of record BSAI01000101.1, read on the forward strand.
ATTTCTCTAAAAACACCTTGGACTCAGAGAAAAAACACTCAAATGCTGAGACGCAAAGGCAAAAGCAAAAACACAAAATGTGCTGCACAATTGCGCAAAGTCACAACCCAAATAATAGAATTTGTAGCTGAAAAAAGAGGGCTGCAACACAGCTACAAAATGAAGTTACCCCAGTGGACTGAGGGTTGTGTGATTGTGGATGAAGAAAAAAGGAATTGAAGTAAATCAAGAAAGTTCTTTGAGTCCAAGAAACACTGCTGTGTGTGTTTGTGTGTCAGGTGTTTTGTTGTGTGAGCGTCTAAAGATAGTCACTGTTGAATGAGGTTTCACTTGTATTACAATTAAAGTGTGATTTAGTACACTATTAAACCTCATGTAGATTTTCTTCTCTGAGATTGTTTGTCATCATTTTCCAAACTTTGTCACTTTTCCTCCATGTTTTCCTTTCACCTCCATGACTTCTATGGTCTGTCTGGGTAAAAACCTACCAAGTGAAATGAAAAGAAATGAAGTTTATTCTCCAAATTTTAAGAGGTTTATAGAAATCTGTTCCTGGAAGGTCCTGAGCAGAACTGTAACCCCAAAGGAAGTGACGCCAGTCCAACACTGGAGGATTTCAGCTTCTCTGTTTGCTCAGCTGCTGCCGTTCTATTTCTACAGCAACAGGAGGGTAACGTTGACGACCACGGCCATGTCCTTTGTTTCAGGAACAATTCAAGCACAAAACTGAGCTGCAGCTCCATCCCAACAGTCACCAATCAAGTGAGAGCTTCTTTTATTTGCCTTGTGTCTTCAGCTGAGGAGAATACATCGTTTTTCTTATGTCACGTTTGAGAGGATGTCTTTGTTATTTAACATTTTTTTCATCTTGCCTCTGTCTTGAGTCCTCCTCAAACCTTCAGGCGTCATGCTGTTAGAACGATTGTGTTTTAAGAGTGTATAAATGTCCCTTTTCAAAGCGAGGTGGAGCTCTTATCATCTCCATCGTGAGGAACGCTTCATTTCAGACAGAAGAAAGAGAAGATAGAATGAGTGGAAATTAAACAGACCAAGATGTGAAGAGGGATGAGAAAACAAACAGGACTTGAAAGAACTGCTGGCAGCAGCAGGTTTATTGTAAGAATGTTTACAGGTTGCTAATAGATTCCCATGATAGAGCCTGACTGATAAGGAAAGAAACGTATGGGTAGAAAATATTTTTTATTGTAGATCCTGGTATGATATTGATTTAAGATGTGGTTTCAAAAAATCCCCATAATTGCTGTGGCAGTCCCAGTCGCTTTGCTTCCTTCCTTGATGGCTGTGGAGGCGTAAGGTGCGACTTGGCTCTGCACAGACAGACACGTGTCAGAGATCGATCGCTTTTATCCTGCTGTCCTGATGTTGATAAATGAGTCTTCAGCTGTGCAGCCGGTAAGGATGTATGAGCACAGCCCTCCAACCACTTTGATTCGATTTTGCTGCTGAACTCTTGGAGCTTCCCTGCATCTTGAAAAATAAGTCAGATAAAAGGAAGATTAACATACATTTGAGGTAGTTACAGGTACAAACAAATAGCCACAAAAATCCCCACAGTGAACCCATCCACACACGATGAAGACAAAATGAATCTCAGTCCCAGGAAATGTGAAAGGGTTGTCGGCAAACACTGACACTGCTGCAGGATCTCAACTTTCACTGAAAACTGAAGAAAGAGTCAGTATCAGGGTCTGGTGGTGTAGAACCCAAAACCCAGGAGACCAAGTTTGGCTGCAGAAACTTTAACATTTACTAAACAACCGTACACAAGACAAACCCAATAGCACGATATAAATGTGACAAAGCAGACGACCTGAAAAGCAGACACTTAAATACATTGAGGGTAATTCACTGAAATCAAGACAGCTGTGGATGCTTGGCAAACTAAATCTGGTGTGACTGACAGAAGGAAAACAGCAAAAAGAACATGACCAAAACATGACAAAAAAAAACCAGACTAATGCGCTCCATCCTCACAGTCAGAGAGAGAAGCAACAAGGAAAACAAAAGAAGCATGGTAGAAATAAACCCTCCATTCCCCTCTGCCTGCCTTTCTCTGATCTGATGTTGATGATCAAAGAGACATCCATTACGGTAAGAAAATGTGTTTTTCACTTAAGCTGTAAACGTGGTAAAATGATCGCATGTCAATTTTAATAATGATCCCCAACAGTCCTCAAAAAAGAGATTTTACAGGTAATGGGTTGACCACAGTCCTCTATTGAGCAGATGGAGTTTGCATCAGAATGGGGTACATTTGTGGAACTGCTCTCCGTGTTACTGCTCCGTTCTATTGCTTCCATATGGCACTGAAAAAAGCTGAGTTCAGGATTCAAAATGCCAGCTTGCTTGCAGGAGCGTGCGTGTTTGTTTGTGGGCATTGAGCCCCCTGAACATTTCCCTGCACATCAAGTTAACACGCTGAGCTGTTACATAACCAAAGCCCAGAGGAGATCTTCATTCAGACCCGAACCAGAGTCATGCAAGGAGGAGAGGTAGGGAAGAGGAGCAAGGACAGGGAATTACAGCGAGAAATAAAGAGATAGACATATTTATACTAGAGGCCAAAATCTTTAAGTACAAGAAAGTGAATTTTAATATTTTAAATGTGAAGGTCTTTGTTATGCTTTTGGTTTTTCTCTTTGAAACATGCTTTTATTCTTTTTTTTTTATTCTGTTTCTTGACAATGAAAAGTGCTTTATGAATAAAGTTTGATTCGAATGGTTGAACAATAACCTTGAGCAGAAATAAAACAAAAACATTTTCTCTTTAAACCATTAGGATCTGACTGGAAACGTGTTTGACTGCTTTATTAGTGTGTCTCATCAGTCTTTTTCAGGGAATAAAATCTGTGTTTCTTCAAAACTAGAAACAACAAATGAATAATGTATATGTGAAACAAAGTATTTTTACCAGCATTCTAAGACATCATTAAAATATTCATGAAGGGACTGATATTCCGAATATAATTTACATCTCTGCATGTGTCATTTTTCTGGGAATCGTGTTTATGACAAACCTGAAAGAACAACTGTCTGTCTGTGTGTGTGTGTGTGTGTGTGTGTGTGTGTGACTGCGGCACTGCTCTTTAATGAATTATGTGACACTTCTTTCTTGAATTTCAGAAAAGAACTTTCCATTGCAAGAAGAAAGTAAAATGAAAGGAGGTTTTCACTTGACAGAGATGGAACCAGAAGGGCAAAGAGTGAGATAAATGATGGAGGACAGGTATATCCTCCACATCACTTCAGAGTATCCTGCTGTGAGAGACGGTCGCTGTGTAGAAAAGAGGAAATGTTGGTCATTACGGGAGGAGGCAGAAGGGCCCCAGTGTCAGACACATTTCCTCTGTTGGCTCATTAATCATCTGTTGACCTTCAGAGGAGACAGTCAGCTTCTCAGTCAAAGAGTAAAATAAACACGATTCAGTTTCCCTTTTGAAATCACCCGGCAAAAAACTCCAGCTTTCATTTACTTTAATGTATTATTATTATTTGAAACAGAGTTTTATAAAGGCCAAAGGGGATTCAAATGGTTTTTTCTGCCTATGCTAAGAACTATCGTCTGGTGTTGCAATTTCTGAAAGCATAAATAGCAACAATATGTCTTTCAGTAAAAAAAAAATGTTTTTAATGAATTTAAAGCAAACCATGAATTGAAATGTCATCTTTAGTATTGAATAGTTAATTGCAAAATGCATTGTCATTTGACTTCTGACATCAAAAACCAATTAGCATTTAAAAGGTGAATGATTTTACTTTTATTTAAAATTTTATTTTAAATTATTGTGATCTTTAATATTCAATTCTAAATTGCAAAAAGTATTTTTTTATTCCAAGAACAACATATAAATTGAATTGTTAATTGCTTAGTCTGTTTGGTTTGTCTAGCAACCAGCTATTGATTATTTTATGACTGACTTTATGTTTTTTGTGTAAATACCAGAGTAAAGCCCACTGAGACGGCTATGGTTGTGATATTAGACTATAGAAATAATGTTGAATTGGACTGGACTGAATTGAATTGCATATTACTTTGAATTATGATTCAAAAACATCCCAAAGCTGATACACAGACTGAAAATGACAAACTCTTCTTTCACTGCAGTACTTTTATCTGCCCAAAGCTAAAAAATAATTTTAAAAAAAGTGAAAAACAAGAAGTTTTTCAGGTGAGATTAGACGAGCTTTATTGTTGCTTTAGAATCTTGTTCAGCAGGAGGAAAACAGCCTTTCTCTCCCTGGTTTGATGAAGATCTTAAAGTTCTGGTGGATATTTTGAACCATATTACATCTCTCTCCAGCAGGCAGATGTATCCGATTTTTTGACCTGATCTTCAATTAGATTCTCAGTCCAGGAAGCTGCTGCATCTTTAGAAATCACCACTAATTACTGGCAACATAAATCCTCCAGTAGAAACAGCTTAAATCAATTAGCTTGCACTGTGGACGGCTGAGCTGGATCTTTACCACTTTTCTCACGATCGTACTGAACTGTGGGGCGCCAGTTTGATTGCTCACCCTCCCTCTGAGGTTTCTTTCTCCTCTTCTTCACATTCTCTTTTTTTTGTCCATTTTCACCTTGTCAAGATTCTTACAAATGTTCAAAAACAAAAGCTCTTTCTTTTTTTTTTTTTACTACAAATGCAAATGGGATGTCCGAGGGGAACACCGACCTACATTCAGTTCAACTAAAGATTATGAAGATCAATGGAAGCAGCAGAAGCAGATGATGTTCGGGGTCATTTGGTTTATCTCATATTTATCTCAATTTTATTTCTTTTGCACCCTAAAAACTAAAAAACAATATAGGCCTGGAAATGGATTTGGTATTCATTTGAATAAAACCCTTTTATCGGATGATTGTGGTTTGGTGAGTTCTTTGTGTGTGTCTGTATTAACATGTGAAGGTACGTCCAGACATGGATGACCCACATCAATAAACGTAACACAGTCAACAGTGTTCCTCCACTCAAAATCTGGTTCCTTCAGCCTGTAGAGTCCAGCTGAGGCAGATGTTGACTGTCAGAGGTGACCTGCAGCTCAGCTCAAAACACAGAATTCTAGTCCAAGGTCAGCTGCTAACTCCACTGTTAACTACTTATTCTGTTTAATCCATGTTTCTAACAGCCAGACAGCACACTCAGCAAATATGACAGTAACAGGAGAAGGGACGCAGGTGCATTCTCAAGGAAAACCACCAATTCAGCATTCAACATCCACTCAGCACAGCAAAAGTAATCAGCACTACACCTGTAAACCCAAAGCTGAAACCAGTTTTAAAAATGTCCACTTGTATGTCTCTGGTTGTCTTTTCCTTCTTGGTAATTCAGTGGGAGAGTACCGATTCATTTTAATAACGATTCAGTTCAAAACATTGTTTGTGGTTGCTACTACGATTCATATTTGATTTTGGTTCATTTTGACCGATCTGATTCAATGGCTTAAAATGAATCCAGAACATCTTCCTCCAAAACTTCAACAGTGTGACTCAGAGATAAAAACCTGCTACTGAACAGTGAAGTTTTCCAGATTCTTGTGTTTCTTCAAGATAATCAAGTGTAAATAAATATGTGTACAAACAAACAAGTAAACAAGAGTGAATGTCAAATCCATTCCCATTGGAGTTTGATCAAGTTCATTCTACTGTTGTTTTTCCACGTCAGAATAATCCAAAGGAACATTATTAGAACATTCTAGTAGACATGCCTCAGACATCTGGTTGGATGGTGGGAATACTGTATGTTTCATGGTCAGTGTTCTGACCAAACTTTGACACTAAGGCTCCATGACTGGATCCAGGTGTCAGATTTGGTCTTTCTCACATTTGTGTTCCTTGCTGTTCTGGGACAGAATGCTGAAGCCCCGAATAGAAAGAAGCACGTGACATCTCTGAGTGACTCATCTTCCTTCCACCCAGTCTGACCTCAGCAGCTGCACACACACCAAACAAGCTGCCTGTTCGCCTCAGAAAAACACATTGTTCTGCCTAATGAGGGAAATGAGAGTGTAAAGGGTATTTATTCATTAAGAAGGAGGCAAAAGAGGAGCAGGAGGGGGAGAGATTTCACAGCATGTCTTCAAAGCTCATAAAAAAGGTGAAGCATTTTGTTGCTGATGCAGATAACCTTCCAAACCATGAATCATGGGAGACCGCAGAGTTACCGTAAAACAAAGAACAGAAACATTCTTACAACGTCTTCCATCCTCATAGACATGAAAAACGGGAACCAGCCAACATTAATATGAAGAATATGTAATCTAGTATTTTCATTTTACACAGATATTTATTATGATATTATGTGAAAGCCAAAATGGCAGAGCAGATGTTAGGATTATCTTTGGAGACTGAAAATCCCATTTTTGGATGGCGAGCTCTGGAAAAGTGTGCACTTCCTTTCCATGCTTTTGCTTCTTCTCTTTGTTCTGTGCATCTGATAAGCAGACGAGTGGACAGACAACACCAGCTGTAAAGATGAGCAGATGGAGGAAGACCACAACAGACTCCTTCTAACACTCAGATTTTGGCAGATTGCCTTTGTGTCATTTCAGAAATGTTCACTTCTTCAGTTCACAGCTAAAAACAGTGTTCTGAGCAGTTAATGAGCTTTATTCTCACCCAAATGAATACATTTTCTCATTCAGCATTTTCATGTTTGTGGTTCATCTTTGAAGTTCAAAACTTCTTTATTTTAAAGCTGCTGCATTGGTAAATTCCATCGACTACGAAAACAATGTGACAGTCAATGATTGGTACGTTGCTGAAATAAGCTGGAACAGGCCTTCTCAGATAAAGTCTGCTGCCATTGGCTACCCAAAATCAAACGCCTCAGACATTGGATGTCAGACTCACATACGTTTACTGAGGCGTCTGATTGGTCGGTTTATGACTTGAATAACTTGCAATTAAGAAAAATATCTTCCAAGAAAATTAGGGTTAGAAAGAAGATGTTAAGACGAATGCATCAGAGAAAAACTGTTTTTTCTGAAAAATTAAATGACTGAGTAATAACTGTCTGTTTCTCAATGGAGGTCAATGGGACTTTGGCCTTCTTGCAACCACACGAGAGGGGAGGGGTTGAGCTGTCCATTGTTTTTAACCGGCTATGCCCCCACTGCGCCAGGTAATCAGACATGCATTGTATTTCCTACATAATGATATATTTATTCATAGAAAAGTTTGAAATGTCCTTCACCTGTTGCACTTTTGGAACACCTACAGTGATACCACGACCTGGGTCTTCTTTTTGGGATTATCAGAGTTCTTTTTTTTCTTTTTAAAACTAGACCAATATTAAGCATGTTATGCTATTCTGCTGTTTCTGCTATGCCATGTTTAATTGTTCACTGCCCTTCCCAACATGGCGTCAATCTTTGTTCATATATGTCAATGCTAACAAGCTGGCATGGTGTCTGTCTTTTATAACTACAACCCTCTGCAGTCGGATCAACCCAAAAACCTGCAGCAGCTCTGAGGGTCATCCCCTGCATGGGTGCACGTGAATAAGGCTTTACCTGAGAGCATGATCTGTTAGCACAGCACACACAGCTCTGAATTTGCAGAGCTGATTCTGTTATTTAAAAAAAACGCTTCTTCTGAAGAACCTCATGAACACATCGAGCAGAAAAACGCTGTACAGCTGCTGGAATAATTGTGTGAGCCAATGAACAATATGCATCTTAATATCATATTTTCAGGAAGCACTAAATGCAGTTATTAATTTGAACATGATATAAAATGACTCATTTCACTGTCACACACTATGAACCTCCATACGCCTCCTCCCCTCTTTTTCTCCTCTTCTCTTGTTCTCTTCTCTGTTTCTTCCCCGACTTCCTTCTCCAGACAAGTTTACCAACTGTCATGCAGATCTGAGCTTGGACAGATGGTCACAAACACAAAGTGTTTACTTGTACGCAGCTCCTAACAAAACGAGCAGATGCCTGCAGAGCTGCTGCTCGTTTCCAATCATCATGACAGCAAAGCAGGCTCAATGGGAGGAGGAGACACAGAAGAAAGCCACTCAGGAGTTGAGTTTCCTCACGAGATCTGAATGGTTTCTTTTCCAAAACACACGAGCCTTTTCTCCGTGACACGCCTCCACTGAACATCAGGATCGGCTTCATTTGGCTTCTTTTGCCTTTTCTCCAGAGTCTGCTTGTTTTCACCGTCTGTGGAATTGGATTTCATTTGTTCAAGAAAAACCTGTGGTAGAATGAATGCGCTGTGCTGCACTTGCTGGGAGCAGCCAGGCGAGAGAAGCAGGAAAGTCCAGTTTCTCTACCATCTTATGGTCAGAATGACTAACCAGAACGGAAACACAGTCCAGGTGCGGCTGACGGACAGTGAAGCACAACAGGAAGCATCTCTTTTAGGAGGAACGCAGGGTGTGAATAAAATACAAACAAATTAGCTAAACGTGGAATTAGAAAACTGCAAAACAAGAAGAAGTCAAAGAGATTTGTTTGGATCCAAGATCATTACATTCAAGATAAAATGAAGAATGGGCACAGTGGAATGGACCAATGGAGCAGCAGAACACAGCTCAGCCTCAACAGCAGGCAGCTCCGAGATCCAGATTGTGGAGCTGATCATGACTGCTGAGACATTCGGAACCAGGTGACGATGGACAGAAAGGAGGGCTGGATAAGCTCAAAAGAAAGATTTTTTCATTTTAAAGGGATGAAGTTTGTTGAATAGAGTGACTGTGAGAATTAGCAACAACCCACAGAGCTGCTGCAGAAATGTTTCCACGGTCAGGAGACTTTCACGACGCAGTCTGTGCTCTTGGAGATCAGCTTTGGTGATCTGACAGTTTCCTACAGCAGAGATGGACGTCAACAACAATCTTCCAAATGAAGCAAAAGCACACCATCATCATCATCATCATCATCATCATTCCCCTCACATCCCGTCAGGAGTCGCCGAAGCAAATCAGCTTTCCCCGATCCGCACTTTTGTTTGGCAGAGTTTTACAACGGAGGCCCTTCCTGACACAACCCTGTAGATTATCCAGGCTGGGGGCCGGCACAGGGAGACCCAGACCCAGGCCCCCACCCCCTGTGGCTACAAAGCTCGGTAGTAGCATGAAGGCCTTGCCTAAGGACCCACGCAGGTTTAAACTCATTTTCTGACGGATGTCTGCCCTGACCAGACCTGCGTTCCTTGGTTTGAGACCAGCAGATGGAAACACAGGAGAGCGCCCCCATGTGGAAGCAGTAACCAACGGCATGTGATGGTCCCAGGTGGCCTTCCATCCATGGACCAACCCGAATCCAGCTCATAAAAATGTTTTTTTTCTCATCCTCTCAGGTTTCTCTGTGTTGACTTTTATCCGTTTGACTTTCTTTTGTATACACCTTCACAAAAACCCCAAATCTGCAGCTCATGAAAGGTTGTGTGGTTTTTGGGAGCCTCTGCTGTGCTGTAAGGAATGGGACGGGTCATCATTAGAGATGCTGGACTTACATTAAAAATGCACTCATCCAGAGGTGGTCTCTGGTGGAGCACTGGCCCCCATCCCTTTCCCTTCACCCCACGGTGCACATTAGTGTGAGGCTCCACTGAGATGGAGCTGTAATGACTCACTAAAAATAGATCTGTAGATTTTTGGCTGCTGTGGAGAGCTGTCTGAATAAATTGTCCCTGACAAAGGATGAGGATCTCCAGGATGTGAAAGTGCTTGCAGAAGCAAATCGATGTTTTCCTGTCTCTAAACTTCAGGAGCATCATTCTCTGACATGGAAAGAGAATCTTATGACCTGCACTGACATCAAATTTCATTTTATCCAGATTTTTCAAACAAAGGTGTTTATTCAAGCCCATCATTAACTTATCTTAATAATTTCCTGCATACATTTGAAGAGATGCTAATGTATTTAGGTCAGATCCTGTGATGAAAAAGTGGAGGAACTTCATTATTTGCTTATAAGACATAATTACATTAAAGTTTTGCTCAGAAGCAGGATGAGTAAATCTTTGTTGCTTGGGAGGAGGCACTTAGGGAGAGACCCAATTCCCTCTTCTCACTGAATTACTGCGTAGACTTTGCACAGAATATTCATTAGCAGCTACTGCAATTCTTTCTGAATATTCATTAATGTAGGTGGAACATGAAAGCAACAAGAGACAAAACATGGCGGACCAAAGGAACCGAGTCTCAATGTGGGGGAAAAAACCTCTTCTTTTTTCACAGCCAAAGCCTTTGTCAAAGTGGTGACTTCACCGTTTCTCATACAAACATTTAAAAGAGGAGGAATGTGAATATTAAATATATTTTTAAATATATTTTTGAATGTGAATATTAAATATAAATGTTTAATAAGAAGGAAAAAAATTGAGGCCCTGTGAAAAATATGTTTGCATGAAGGACTTTGAATTCAGGTTAACTCATGCAAGAAATCTGAGCTCCTCCCACAGACTGGCAGGGGTCAGGGGTCATGCTTCCTTCACAACAGAAAAACTGCTTTGAAAGTCCATTGTTGGCTGATTAAAAAAGTGAGGAAAAGCACATTTTTAGGCTGAGGATGTTCACGTTTTGGATTATTTTTTTACTCAATGTGTGGTATTTAAATATAAAGCAGTTTTAGAGCTTGGATGATTGATCAGTCTCTCATTGAGGAAAGAGGAGCTTCCCCTCGTGCTGTCAGCTTTCTGACTAATTCATGAGTGAGCGTGAACTCACACATTAGTCTCATTAGGATGAGTCTCATCTCTGAAGGAGGCAAACAAATGCGACCTGTGATTGCAGGAACCAAGCAGCTGCTGCTTCAGTCAGAACCAAAGCAGTTCACATTGATTGATTGAAGCCTTAATTATAGACAAAACAGAAAAAAAATCACACAGATGTATCAAACTCATTCCAGAAATAATGAAATGATTTGATAAAAAAAACAAACAAAAACATTCACTTTTTCTCAGACATCAGTCTGTCAACTGAAGGGGGGGGGTAATAACTTTATTACTGACATATCAACTCTTAGATCCATGTATTTTTCCATAGACTTTCCAGTGCTCAACACAGCAGCAGATGAGGTTTAATGAGGTTTTTAGTTTTGTCTTTAGAATGAAATGCATGATTTTGATCTATGGGTTTAACACGTTGTTAATTCAACAATAATAAAACAATTGTCAAAGACCATTTTGCTGCATGTCCACATCTCACCTCTGAAAAGCTCTCTGGTGGATTTTATCGTGCTCTCTCTTCTCCCTTCTTCTTCAAAGGCCACTTCTACAAAGACACCAAAAAACATTCAATTCACCAAATAAATACAGCAAAAGTAACAAACAAAGAAGTTGTTGGGCCTGGTCTCCAGCTCTGCTTTCATTCTGTGCTCGGTAGGTGGTGAGGTTCATGTCTGAGTCAGGTGTCTTCATGAAGGGGGCGGTCTCACACAGTAAACGTTTGGGGTCTGTGAACACATAGAGAGAAAAGAAAACACAGATTCAACATTCTCAAACATGTTTTTGACACTCATGTCTTTTTTCACCATGTGAAACATCCAGATCTATTTCAGAGCAGCTTCTTTAGCTTTTTTCCTGTTTTAATGGCATTTGCTCGTATAAATCCTGCAGCTGAAGCAGAACTGACTTTCAGACCGTTAGCTCGTCTCTGCCTCTCTGACACTCCTTCTTCTCCAGCTCCTCATTCATTTCCCAGACTTTTCCTTTGTCATAGTCTCACATACAGCACGTCCTTTTACCCTCTGAAGTTCATGCTGGGTTCTCACTGCCAGCACACAGCAGGGGGCTGCTTTAACAAAGTGCTTTACCTTTAAAGAATGACAGACACAAAAACCACAACCATCAGACAGATGAGTCAGCAGATCGCTTCTCGCTCTGAGGTCTGCTGTGTGACAGCAGGAACAGGAGTCTTCATTTTGTGTTTTATAACTCAATCCAGAGAGGTCAACTTACCCTGAGATTGGTCTCAACAGTTCAACCTGCTTTGTTTTCTGCAGAGTTTGTGAAACTTGCGCATTGTCATCTTAAGAGTGAATAAAAAGATTCAGTTTTAAAAACATCGTGATTTTACAAAACTTCCAATGATTTACAGCATTTGTTGATCCAATTTTGCTCACTTTGATTTGGAGAAGGAAGGACCTATGGCTCACATCATGACGCCTCACAGTCAGAGGCTGACAGGGTCAGCAGGACATCTAGAGCGCCTGGTGGAGGTCAAAGAGGAGGGGCTTCTTTCAAACAGTGACAGATGGATTCCACCTTTGGACACCTGATCCACCCAGATGTTTCTTCTGATGGATCAAACATCATGCTGACACATGAAGGAGCTTCTGTGCTTTTGGTATTGGAATCAAAGGCCCAACTGTTCCACTGAAAGCAGATCTTTAAAGTACCTAACAGCCTCAGAGATGACTTTGAGGTGGATTACGGTTGATGAAACGCATCTTTGAAATTCCAAAACTGATTATGGACAAGAGGAACAAAGTTCCTGTTGGATTAGAACCAACAGAGGAGTTTAATCTAAGATAAAGAGAGCAGGATATTCCCTCTGAGGATGTTTAAGTCTTCATCGAACTGCTCTGAGCAGGTGTTCGGCCTTTTCTCTTCTTCCACATTTTTATTCTTATCTACATTTTATTTGGATCACTAAAAGATGGTAGAGCTTCTTTTTATAAGTAATTAGAACTGTTTTGGGTAGTTCATCTTTCACCTGCAGGTCAGTTCTTTAAATTGAAACAGAGATACATTCTGTATGCTGACTGAAGGATAAATGACTGGATTTTAAAAACATATAGCTAGAAAAGATTTTTGATTGAAAATGTTGTTTTTCTAAACTTGATTTCTTGATCAACTTCCACAGTCCCTTTGTTTCCATGAACACCGAGCCTTAAACAATGGCTGTTTGGTAAAATAATAATGTAAGGGATGCATTTTTATAAGTGTCGAAGCAACTGAATCGTTTTTGCTTTTGAGGAAATGTTTTGAGAGCCAACCCCTCTTAAGGGACTGTTTCAGAGCTCAGTCTGGAGGTGAGCCCAGTCGGTCCAGTACTTCTTAACTGTCCCGCACAAGCTCAGGCTCCTCAAACTCAAACATTTTCAATGGAAATCTATTTTAAAAAATACCTGTTGTTCAAACGCATCCATTTCAATAAAGACTGAGTTGTTTCTTCTTCACTATGAGTTTGTTTCTCAGCAGAATCTTTTAGATTACATCAAACTTTACTTTAAAGCAAGAAAAACATCCAAAACATTGTTGGATTTCTTTTCCTGTGGCAAAGTACACACATTTACAGTGATACAGCGTCTCTGAATAAATGTGAAAGTTTTATCCCCAGCTTAACATTGCTGCTTCAGCATTTTTGATCAAAATGAGACTGAACATTCCAGACTTCTGTCAAACAAGACAAAGTCTGATGAACATCTACGCTTTCGGGTTTGATGAGACTAAAGCTCCTCAGGGCTGCACGGTGGCACAGTGGTTAGCGCTCCTGCCTCACAGCAAGGAGGTTCCCAATTCAAGGGGGGGGACCTTTCTGTGTGGAGTTTGCATGTTCTCCCCGTGCATGCGTGGGTTTTCTCCGGGTACTCCGGCTTCCTCCCACCGTCCAAAAACATGCTTCACAGGTTAATTGGTTACTCTAAATTGTCTCTAGGTGTGAGTGTGTGTGGGTGTGTGATTGTGGCCCCTGCGACAGACTGGCGACCAGTCCAGGGGTGTACCCTGCCTTCGCCCAAGAGTAGCCGGGTTAGGCTCCGGCAACCCAGTGACCCCGAAAGGGAAAATGAATGAATGAATGATGAATAAAGCTCCTCAGTGGGATTTGGATGGTAAACTAAATCAGAAATGTTTTCCCTTTTTATCAGACCATCTGCATTTTATGTTTCCTAAAAATGAAGGAAGTGCATTTTAGCCTAAAATGCTTGTTTTGTGTCCAGATGAAGTCCGTTACTTTTCTTTACATTTTAAACATTTTGATTTCTTGAGACCTAAAATGAGCTGTTCTGTTCCTTGCTGCTGTGTCTGATGCTCCTCCCTGCCATCACTCTTTGCACCTCCTTATCTCCAGCTACAGTTTGCCTCCAGCCTTCAGACAGAAGAAGAATGATAACTTATAGATGACATTGTGGCACAGAATCCTGCAGGGTGCTGTGAGTCTGAAGAGGGTTGATGGACAAAGGAGGAGGTAGAGCCATGAGATTCACTGCAAAGTCAAGACAAGCGAGCATACGCCGCAGAGTTTGAACAAGGCTGCACGGACTCACGCCTCATAACACATGTAGCTCCAGTGCAATGGGAGGAGTCTGCAGCAGTGTGCAGAGCAGCCAGTCACGAGGGGATGAATGATTTATCTGCAGAGAGGGATGCACACAGGCAGCTAAAAAAGCTGGATGTACAGCTGCAGAGCAAAGGAGGAGGAGAGGGACAGAGAAAGAAAACTCACTGCTGTTTGAACCCAACAGACCAGACAGAGAAAATGTGTTTTTCTCCAGCAATGAGACCGTGCTGGCTCATCCAATGAAAATGCACTCATGTCATAATTTCAATTACTTTATGATAAGAGACTTATGTAAAAAGCATTTTAGGGGTTCATGTGGAAAAGTGCTTTAATAACGTTCAACAATAAAAAAAAGTTTCAGAGTCAGTTAATAGAACAAATGTTTTACTATTATTTGCATAAAAGTTTTTCCTGCATCTTTTCCATACATCATATCATTCATGAGTTTAATTGAAAAACAAAGAGCTTTATCTTTTTGACACTTTAATACCGTTTACATCATTATTTGGAACACACTCGTATTGGAATAGAATGGGGAAGAAACATCCTGAAGCAGCATTTCTGGGAGTTACATCACTTAGACTTTGAACATCAAACCTCTATTAATTGGAGGTTGTGGACGAGCGCTAGGTAACACTTGAAAAATAAAAGAGCAATAATCCCTTCCTGCCGCGCCATACTTATCTGGTGTGAACACCACCGGCCGAACGCACGTGCACGAGGCCGCGTATTCTTGAACATGCCACATACAGCAGTGTGTACGTACCTTAACACATTGTTGGAGCAGTGAATGCGCCGCCGGTCTATAGAAAGGCACCGAGGTATAAGTTCATTAGTTCAGCATGTCTGGTAAACATTCTACACTGTGTTGAAAAGAAGTTCAAATAAACTCATGCGTCTTCCGAACAGAATAAAATAGTCTTCTTAAAAGAATAAAATAGAAATAAGTAACTGTATGTGTGGTTTCTGGTAAATGAACACAAATACAAACTCAGTTTGTAACTTACATGAAAAAACAAAATTCATGACTCATCTTTCAGATTGAAATCACTTGCTCGTTACAAACCATGATTGTGAACAATCCATGACACTGTCGGATTTCAGCTTTTCCAAAGGGGGCGGAGCATACTATCGACTCTGCAGGGTGTCTAAACTTTTGCACACACCACTGTTTTGTTTTCTGTTATTTTGAAAGGGTAAATGATGGAAATAAAGCCTCATTTTTTGACACATTAAAAGAATGTCTCATATGTTCGGGTTTTTTATGCGCAGTAATCGAACATTTTACCTGGGGTGCCCAAACTTTTGATCCCCACACTAACCACCAGGAGCAACGTGGGGTTCAGTGATTTGCTCAATCTTCCAATCAGAGGTTGACCGCTCTACCTCTGCACTTGTCCAACTCTCAAGCCACTGAAAACACCAGCTTGTATTGTAAACCATCACTGACATCTTCAGTGCAAGCAATGGAGGAATGTCCAGCGGGGGGGAGCACAGGGAGCAGAGGAGACATGTGATAAAAGGCAGCAAAAGCTTTTCCTCCAGAAGAAACATTATTTCAAGGTAACTTTGACCTGCATTTCATTGACCTGTGACTCACTGATGTCCAAAAAAAAAACTGCTACTTTTATTTTGAACTTGTTTAAAGTGTCATCTGAAAAGTCAGCCTTTAAATCGTTCCTAAAATGAAAAAGACTTTAAACAGCTCGTATGCACTCATTTAGGCTGGTCATGACTGAAAGAATGGAGGTCAGCATCAGGAGATCAGATTCCACATCCAGTGTGCTTTTTCACTTCACAGTGAGTGCACGAGTGAGAGTGCACGGCCACCCCAGAGCAGGTTGGAGTATTCAGAGGCAACATACATCCATCGGGTGCATCTGCGTGTGAGGATTACTGTCAACAACAAATCACAACACGTCTCCACTGGACTGTCCTCTCCATGGACAGGTCAAGCCCGAGCTGCTTGGCATTTGAAAAATGCCTGCATTTTAACTCACATTTTGCTATCAAATCAACGAGAAGGACATCTGACCTTTAAAAGAAAGGAGTCACATGGTCAGTGATCTAAGAAAAGTCAGTCTTTTATCATTGACTGAAAAGGCCACAGTTAGAACTGGGGTCATAAAAGCATCAAACAGCTCCTGTTTTAAAGCATAAAACTATATTATTTCCCATCAAAATTAGGATTTTGTCATAAGTGGATTCCTCTGATTCAGACACACTTTTAGCTGTGTAGTAAAGTGTGTGTCTGTCAGAATAATTCAGTAAGGGAGTTTTCA
Organism: Adrianichthys oophorus; assembly: GCA_036245035.1. Lineage (NCBI taxonomy): Eukaryota > Metazoa > Chordata > Actinopteri > Beloniformes > Adrianichthyidae > Adrianichthys > Adrianichthys oophorus. The sequence goes on from BSAI01000101.1 coordinate 28,924,934, forward strand.
TTTCTTTTTGCCATCCAAAAACAAAGAGGTCTTCTGAAGAGTCACGTGCATGCTCTGTTTTTACAATCGGTGAGCATTGAGTTTCACACAACCTAAACTGGACATTACTTAAGCAGTGAGGACTAAAGCAGCTTTTCAAAGAACTGGATCAACCTTCAGTCTTTAAAAACCCACTCCAAGGAAAATGGATTTTTTTGGTGTCCTTAACATGTTTAAGCATTTGTAATGATGAATAACATATAAAACTGAGTCTTTCTGAGTATTTTTATATAAATCATAGTGAGCTGATTGAAAAAGTTTGTAGTTGTTATGTACAAACGTCTATCTAAAAACGTTATCGTCGTAATGAAAACCACTGGGAACACATTGAAAACAGATCAAAGATGATCAGAGTGGGATTTTAAACTGTTCTTAGACCTGAAGTTACCGTGGCAGCATGATTGATGAGGCACATCTTCACGTCTACAAGACAACCCCGTCAGCAGAAGAACAAAGTCTCAGTTTGATTCCAAGCAAATGACAAGCACAAACTGAGAAAGACAGAACAGAGAACATCTCTTTGTGGACTTTTCCGCCTCCTTCATGTTACCTCTGAGCAGGTGCCAGGTGTTCAGCCGGCTCTCCCCCTCCCCTTTGTGGGTTTCTGTCTCCTTCTGTTTGACTCACGCCTTCCTCACACACACATCCATCCATGGAGTGTGAGATGGCATAATAATTCAGAAAAAAAAATCATTTACATACAGACACACCAAAACACCAAAGACACACACACAGGTGAGCTGCACAGCTCCCGTCGTGTAATTAAATTCTGACTCCCACCTGTGAGATGGAGCTAATTACAGGGCTGAAGGGGAACAAAACACATGGGGTGTTCACACACTGGTGTGCACACACGATAGATGAAATCGGCAAAGGTTTTGTGTAATGCAGCTCTGTTTTCAGCATCTGGGTTTGGCTGTAAACCTGCTGTCATTCATTCCAGTGTCCCACTGCTCTTTGTGTTGAATGCAATGCTGCTCCTGAATCACTTTCTGCTTCTGTTATTAACGTAATTTCACATATCCAGCACCCAGAAACGACTTCCTGCATTTCATGTCGTCTCAGCTCACTTCTGTGAAGCAAGCGCTGAAAAAGTGTGTGGGCTGCTACAGAAAAAGCTGGTGAAGGCAGGAACGAAGAAACGCGTGTAAAAATGGAAGAGATAAACACAAAAACCCTCAATGTTTGCGTTACAAATACATTCACTTGTTACATGAAACAGAAAAAAGATTGAACCCCCACTAATTTGCACATTGGCTAAAAGTATGCTAATAAACAAAGATTGGTTTCTAGATTTAATGGTCGAATGCCTACTTTAAAAGTAAAAGACAGTAACATCAAAACATCAGCTTCTCTCCAGTAGTTCTGGGTTGTTTCCCCACTGTTCTCCAGATTGTTTGTACCGCCAAGAGATCTTTCACGCAGCTCCAGGTGGAGGGAGATTGTCAGGGATCTTTGAATTTCTTCCATTTTTCTAGTAATTGATCCAAAAATTGATCTCTTCTCTCCAAGTGGCTTGATTATTGTAGATTGTTTCAATCCAGTCTCGTCTAGGTCTGCAACTGTGACCCTGGTGTCCTTTGACAGCTCTTTGATATCAGCCATGTGTCCAGGCAGTAAGAGCACATCAGTATGTAGGGAAAGATGCAAGAATGTGAAAACATGCCACCAGCTTAAGTCTACAATCACCAAAGAAGTTTTGTTTACCTTTGACCTATCAAAAAGGCCATCATGTTGAATTTCCAAAAAAAGTTTTTTAAAAAAGTACCAGCTACACATAAAAACTCACTCTAGGGAGTTTCATCTATCATATCCTAACTTCTCGAGCATCATTGGTTAGCTATTGTTCAAAAAACGTTGCAATTAGAAATAGTAGATTCTGAACGGCGTGCGTTTTCAAATGTGGCATTTTCCTGCTGCTCGCAAAGTTTTTTAACGGAATAATGTGAAAATTCAATCCATGAATCCCTGGCTAGAGGTAAACAAAAATTTACAACCTAAGATATGAACATCTTACGAATGTGGTTAGCAAACAATCTCTGTTGCTAAGGATATTCAAAATTTAACTTTTGCCAATTTTTCCGAACCTCACCTTGATCTGTTCGGTAACCCCAGGTGATCAAAACATAAAATGGTTGCTATGGAGGTAAAACCAACAGAAAAGCCGCCATTTTGACAGAGGTGCTTTATTTTTAACATCAGTTTGTCACATCCAGCCTGACAGATGCAGATGGGGAGAGGGGGTTAGGGGCGCTTGGCGGCTGCTTATCAAGTGAATTTGGATCAAAGGTCTGCGGCGAGGGCGGGTAGCCCTGGCGAGCCACACAACGCTGCTCCCAGCTTCATTTTCCTATTTAATCCTGTTAGCTAGAGTTGTTTGTGCATTTGTTATTTAAACTGTGTGCAGGAGGCATAGTCATAAGGAACATTTGAAATGTTTCTGTAGGCTGAAAGCATGAAATACCTGCAGTTGTGTGTGTAGGTGTGTGTGTCTGTGTGTTTGGGTGTCATGGCTGTCACAGTGGCTGTCTCCACAAATGGGGATTCGGTTATTCGGTAATGAATTCAATTCCAGAGACAGACTCATACATCAAATCTAAGGTTAGAGCACAAATCTCATCTGTGGCTGCAGGGAAACAACCCAGAGCCTCACAGCTGTCTGTGAATTTTTGTGAGTTACATTCTAAGCCAAAAATCACTGTAGATTTATGTTTGGGAATCAGCGGACGACACGAGTTCACCGTCTGTGGCTTCAGACTGTGGCTGACTGTACAATAAGAAGGCTGGCCGGCTCCACAGCCAAGACTAATTTCTTCCTTTTCCATGCTGTTCAGACTGATTTGATTCAGTGCCCTCAGCAGTGAGAACAGAAGGCCTTTTTCCCAAATCATGCAGAACTCTTTCCCAGATCCAGCACTGACATATGACACTTTAATGCAGCACTCACAAACTGCACCAGAAGAAGCCTGTTCTCAGTGACATGCAGCTACCAGACTGACACACACAGTTTACAAATACTCTCCCAATTTAACATTTTCTTTAAAAGAATGGGAGGAATGGTGACCTTCGTCTTTAAACTGCAATAGGACGGTACTCGTACCCAGTGCAGCTAAAGGGACACTACAAGGGGCCCATGATGATCAAACTGACAGCAAACAGAACAACTGTCGACACATGAACGGCACTCAAGTGCAGTGAAAACTGAGACTGTGCATGCGGAGCAAATGCTTCATTTACCCATAACAATGTTCCCATCAATTACAGTATTACAAAGGGTCTTCTTTACTGGGAACAACTTAGTTTGTAGTTAAAAAAAAATACATGACTAGATTTTACTGTTGATTGTATAAGATGAATAACATTATGAATACTCCTAAATAAAGAATATTGTAAATGTTGTAAAACGCTTTACATTCACAGTCCCATTCACACACTGATGACGGCTCCGCTGCTGAACACTGGCGCCAACCTCCCACTAGAGGCAAGGTGGGGTTCAGCGTATTGCCCAAAGACACTTGGGCAGGCAAGGCAGGAATTGAACCTGAAATCTTCCAATCAGATGTCGACTGCCCTACCGCTGCACCACAGCTGTCCCAATTGTTCTATTTGAATACATTTGCATCACTACAATGTGCATCAGAATATTTAAAATGTTTATAACTTTATTCTTCACTAAGAACAAATTCAGCAGCATATAAACGCCACAGTAGGAGTGGCTTACCTGGCATTAGAAAACCAGACTGATTAGACTGCTATTTATTTGCATGGTAAAAAAGTTTGGTCCACTCTTTTGCCCTCCACACAGGTATTAAACCCTTAAGATCCAGGGTACAGCTGGTTTATGTTTGCCCCACCTGCTGTTCATTACCTGAATCAGGTTTGGTTTGCCCAAAAGAAGCTCCAAGCGTTAAGGGTTAACTGAAAAACAAGCAGGTCACCAGCGCTTGAACTGCGGTGGGGCATCTGAGCAATTGATGGTCCAAATGAAGAAGTAGGTTTTCCTCCTTTAAATCTCACCTATGGGCTAAAGATGCCATGCACATTCTCCAGTGTATACAGTTACAATGCATTATTTTTACTGAATGACCGCATATTGGAAAACTAGGAGGCAGCAGATCAAATGAGGGGAACATGGAGGGATTTTAAAGTTAGGAGGAAGTTTGTGAAAAGGGGGTAGCCTAAGGAAATGATTGCTAAAAGAGCCCACAGACTCTAGCTCATACAGACGTCACATTAAGAAATAGATTATCAAAGCTAAGAATAGTTTTTCAGCATCACAATCTTTTTTACACTTATCGGTTTCCTGCCCTTGGAAAAATCTCACTAGATCATGGCCGTATTTTCTGTTTATTGTGCAGGAAAAACCTGAACATGACCCTCATCATAGCTGAACCCAGAAGATGGTGGGCAATCCAGGCGCTGAGGCTGCATGCATCCTTTCATCTGTTTATTCTCAGTGGAGGTTGCTGCCTGCAGCAGAGATATTGTTAGCAAGAAGCTCAACGGCAGAGGAGCTCCAGAGAGGTGGAAGACTCGCTCTAGGCCAAGGTCTCAGGAAATAATTAGGATGAAGGCGGCAAAGTAACGGGAGGATGTTGTGTTGGGGAACGGATACGGATCGAGGGGCAGGAAACTTTGACATGCTGAGACAAAAAAATGCAGTGCAAAGAATGTAAGGGTGGAGATTACAGGGAAAGGAACGGGCCTGGAAAAGGTGTGTGAATAGGAACATGGTGAGAAAAAGTAAAGAATTCATGATGTGACAAAGGAAAGGTGGAGCAGAAAATAATGGATCTTCTGGCAAGTCAAGACGCTTTAAAGCATTTTTAAAGGTTGTTCTTAATCCCCATATTGGGATGGCTTCATGTACACATTCACACACATCAGTGATCAGCTTGAAATGATAAATGGTGTGCACCTGTACAGCACTTTACTGCCTTGCTTTAAGGCCCACAGTTCTTTACAGTCACAGTCCCATTCACACACTCATGGCGACACTATACCCACCAGAGGCAATGTGGGGGTTCTTTGACACTTTGACACATGGCTGGGCCGGGTGGGAACCAAACCTGCAATCTTCCGATCAGAGGTCAACCGTTCGGCCTCTGCGCCACGGGCGCTCCATCCAGACTGATCTACATCAGGAAAATCAAAGGCGAGACAAACCAGATCAGGACTGAAAGAGAGAGTTTGGGAAAAGGAGGAAAGAAAAGAGATGAAAGTTCCAGATTTCAAAAAGACACCCATTCAACCATCAACTGTAAGCCCTCTTTATCCTCAGTGAAGTCACTGGGATCACCGGAGACCTACCCAGGCAGGCAGGACACGTGTGAGTGGAAACCAAACCTCCTTCTGGGGATGAAATCAGGCATTAAATAAGGAATACCTTATTTTTAATGTTAGGGGTTTCCAAAGGGCAACACCCCGCTTAAAATAACATTCAATAAGGAATAGAAGTTCCATTTAATGAGCTAACCAAATGCTGTCTGTCATTCAGTCTGTGGATTTAACAAAAATAAACCCAAGTTCAGTTTGGGCTTCGCTCCATGTCTTTCTTGCTGCCCCCCTCCCATGGCTAACTGCTATAGAAGTCTGATGTCAGTGTTTCGGTATAACTTGGGGGGGGGGCTAAGACAGACAGGCTGCGTAGGTTAGCTGCTCCTGGGAAAAGAACCAGCAGTGGGAGGAAAACGGAAAGATGAGCTGACAGAATAATTACACGCTCTCAGAAAGCAGGAAATTATTTTAAGGGTCACAGTAGAAGAAACTGTAACCTGAAAAAAAGACTCAAAGGGCCGAGGGGGGGGTCACCTTAAGGGTAACTAAGTTTACCAAAAGGTTTCGGTTCAGTTCTAAAACGCCTGCTTTTTCAAGCTGCTTCAGATGAACGACACTTTGACTCTTCTTTCAGATTGCTCCAGCACGAAAACAAATGGAAATTCATGATGGCCACGTGTACAGTGGGGATTGAAAGTTTGGACACCCCAGGTAAAATATTCTGTTATTATTATATGCAAAAAGAACCCAAGGAAAGATTAAAAACCCTCCTAAAGGCATCAGTTTACAGATGAGACATTCTTTTATTATGAAAAATCAAATGAGGCTTTACTTCCATCATTCATCCTTTCAAAATAACAGAAACCTAAATAATGGTGTCCTCCGTTTTCTGCCCCCTTCTGAAACCTCAGACCTTCATTTTGATCAGATTTACTTTCAGTCTATGACCCTGCCAGAGCCCTCAGGTGCAGGTTCTGATGGTGGTCTCAAAAGTCGGATCATTTCAGCACCGTGGGTTTCACTTGTGCTGCCTGAGAATGCGAGGGCTTCATCCACTTTTTAAAGAAAACCCTCAAAACTCCTCTTTTTAACATTACTTTTAATTAGTTCTTAGAAGATCTCGTTTTTAAATTAGATTTTAAGGACTGATCGTTTATGTGGGATATGCATGCGTGTTGTTTTTTTTTTAAATATGTATTTATGTAAAGCACTTTGAGGTGTTCTGTAGCACAAAACCATATCATATAAATAAAGTTGAATTCGTCTGAAAACCCGTTCTTAAAGCCTACTGTGGTCAGGCTGTCTTTGGTTCAGGTGGGTTAGAGAAGGTTGGTAGGGTTCCTGCTGATGTCAGAATGTTCTCCAAGTTCATCAAAACCTCCTTTTATGAAGTCGGCATTTCTCATGTCTGTTTCAAGAGGAGGCCTGAGAGCAAATTCAGACTGAGTTCAGGCTGAAATGATGGAAATTCAGACAGAGACCTACTGTCTCCCCTCAAGTTCAGATCCAGAAATGTCACTTTTGTGTTGTTGCTGATCCCATCAATCTGATCAGTGACCTAGAAATGAATCCAACCACACAAGGTTTTTGTGCGTTCATACAGGTCTTTACTTCAGCAGCAGAGGCACATGTGATCATGCAGGGGTTCCACCCTGACAGGTACAGCAGCGATTTAGCAAAGACCATTCAAGTCTCGTCATATGATCTTTGAATGTTCACAAGGAACTCGAATGTTCTCGTTTCCCAACAAAAATATCAAATAAAAAAACACACTTTCTGAACTCCCATGTTCAACTGAGGAACATAACGCTGCAGTATCTGCACGACATCCCAGAGGTCACTGTGACCCTACAATGACCTACAATGAAAAAACTGAAATCCAATGCAATCAAAATCCTTTTCTCATATAAAGAGTCACATTGAAGGTGGGAAAACAAGCTGTTAAGATGAAAAGTAAAACAATGTTTCCACAATATTCACTGTATTGTTTTGCTATCAGATATTTTTAAAAAACTGATCAGAAATGGTAAAGAACACTGCTAATTCCTGCAGGGAAACTACAGGAAGTTAAAGAACTTATAAATAAACAAAGTGCTGATGCAAAGTTTGAAAGATAGGCCTTTTTTTAAATTTGGAGCTAAATAACACCTTCAGAGTTTTAGAGAAGTGGTAAATATCCATGCAGTGTGTTGTAGTGACCACCAGTAAAGCAAACCACTGGGGCGCCTCCTGCTCGGAGATTTTGTGTCTGATAAAAAGAGATTATGGACTTGTAGTTGTTGAAGCTGGAGTGGCTAGAACCCATCGTCGTAGTCTCCATCAAAGCCATAATCTGGAAGACGAGAGACATAGAGTTGCATTAGAGGAGCATTCAGTGCAGAGGGGTGATTGTTGTCCCAAACAACGTGGAAGCTTTCGATGCAAACATTTCTGTATAGTTCTTTACACAAATCCAGTCCAAAGAACTTGATTCTGTGACCAATGCATCGACAAATGTCTGAAGGTTTCATATATGTGACCCTAAAAACACGCTCTGACAATGAATTTCATAACCCTTTCAACATTAATTTAAACACTAAAACATGAAACCAACACTGCTTTTCTCTCTTCAGGCACAATAATCAGCTTTTAGTTTGTTTGAAATGAAGAATCTCATTGTTTTATGGATGACATTTCTTTCTTTTTTCAGTTTATCAGCTCTGGCAAAAGTATTTTTCAAGCTCTAATAAGTCTGCTTTTGAATGAAATTTTAAAAAGACTGGTATTTAATTGAATCATGAATCAAATTGTAACCCTATCAATCTAATCAGTTTATTGTTTTAGCTGAGTTTTGAGCTGATTCATGAGATCACCGGCCCTCATTTCAGTCCTGTTGCTGTCGCTTTCAGTGGAAGGGGTGTGCTCTTTTAACAAGCTCACCCCTGATTGGAAAGAGTGGTTGCCATAGAAATGATGACTCAGACCAATCAGTGCTCACGGGCGATGTCTGGCTCCAACAGGGCGACGGCCCTAATGCAGAAAAAGGGCGACTGAACTGAGCCAGAAGCGAGTCATTTCCTATGGGTGACGCCACACTCAGTCCAGTTCTTATATACAGTCAACGTTTGGTCTCATAATCCTGTGTCAATGTGAATTGTTCAGTCTATTTGTCTTTGAATTATAACTTTTATCTTTCTTATACGGACAAACTTGAAACGAGCCATTTTCCTTGAATCTAGACTGCTAATGGAGCCAAGCATCATTAAATATAATAATCAACATGAATCCACAGTGTATGCAACTTTATTAGTAGCATCCCCATAACATTCTTGGAGCCAGTCGCTGAATATTACGCAGAGTATCGTGGTGGGAACAACTGGGAACTGCCTTAAGAAGGAAGCAAATGGGTTTAAAACCCAACGCGACTGAGACGAGCGACTTATCATCCAACAAGAGTGAGTCAGAGATGGATGTGGTGGAGAGAATCCTGTCAAGTTCCAAAATAAAACATTGTTCAGAGTCAGATCGTAGTTAAAATAGAAATAGTTGAAGTTTGTGGTCCAGTACCAAGTGACCCACGGGCGGGTATCGCTCTGCGGCCTGGAGATTACTGCTTCAAATTACAAATGTTCAAACCTGCAGCCTCGTCTAAGACGGCAATGGAACCAGAATTGTCCTTCGACAGCTGACTTTAAGACTAAGTGTGAACAGGTATCCTCTCTTCTGTCAGTTCTCACAGAATGACCTGACCTTCAGCCTTGGTGAGGAGGGGGGCGGAGCACAAACCAAGACATTTCTCACAGGAATCATTTTAGTTGGTCGGGATGTTTTACTGCAGTGCATTCATGAAGCTTAAAGTTTAACAGCCAGGGATGATGGGAAAAATGTAACTTAAGCGAATGCTCATTAAAACGTAGAAGGAGTCTGAGAACAGAGGAGGCCCTGAGCCACAGAGGCTACTTCCTTAAAGAAGGGACTGTTCACAGTCCAGACACTCAGCGTCCAACTGAGGACTCATTAAAAGAACCATCAGCTTCTCAGTTAACCCGAAGCAAAAAACACTTAGACCCCCACCCACTCAATAAAAAATACTGCAGCTTAACAAAGACTTGGGTTGAGTGGGTGATTTTTCTTTAAGAAAGCATCCTGTTCATGTTAAATACCCTTACCAGAATAAAAATGCTGAGTTAACACAACCCAGCTGCTGAAAAACACACTAATTTTACATTTCTATTCTATATTTCTACAATTAAATATATAAAAGCAGATGATTACATTGAAAGTAACAAACAAATGAGAGACAGAGGAAAAACTGAAGGAGACAACATATTCAAAGTTTAGCAAAAGCCTCACCATACATCTACAAGTTCCTACGACTCAGTGAGGTTGACTTTAATAAGCTGGAGCACTGAATATGTCTAATAGAGAGAAATGCAGCAGCTCCTGTGATGTTCAGCTGAACTCAGTAAAATATAGAGTTTGAGGACAAAGGACCTCAGCATGAATAAATGCAGCTGATTTATTCTTGCTATAAGCTGTCATAATTAGGTGAATAACAGGTATAAACAGCTCAAATGGCTTAACTTCTGTAAAAGTTAATATTTCATGTTTGTAGTTTAAATCTACAGCTGCTGCTCATAACCCAAAACCTGTAAGGGGAAAAGACGGCGTCAGAGAAAACAGACCGGTGCCCCCCAGGAGATCCATGGCACTGACACAAGTGTCCTCCTCTTCATCCTCTTCCTCATCAGCCACATCATTATAGATGACTGGTCCGCTCTCCACCACCACCTCAGCGGCTGCGGCTGCGGCTGCGGCTGCAGAAGGCGCTGGCAGCGGGCTGAAGATGGAATCCTGGGAAGACTTTGAGCAGACCAGGATGTCTAATTTAGATTCTCGTCAGTGATGATGAAATGAAAAACACGAGATGAAGGCAGTTGTGATTAAAGCAAATCTCACAATTATATATCTATGTTAGTACAGACATGGAGGTCAGATTTAATCCTTTAACCAACCAAGACAAAAACAATTCAAAAAAGATTGTTCTGCTGCTTATTGCTGGGGAGTGAGGGGTGTACACGAAGTCAGCGTTTTTATTCATGTTTTCTGAATGTGCTCTACCGTTTGGTTGGATAGATCAGAAAAACTGAAACATCATCATTTTGAATTGTTCCAGCTTTGACATAACCTTAATCAAGTTGTCAGAAAAATGTGTGAAGCTACGGTCACACCAGGCTCAGAAATGTGGGTGTGAGCGACCGCTTTCAATCAAAAGTCAACGTAAACGCACCTTTCAGGCTTCCACGTTCAAAACTCTTGTGTTCACGCATCGCTACACACGTTTTTAGGTTTGTTTGAGGTTCTACAAATAAAATGTACCACAACCAAGTCAAAAGTTAAACGAGCCGAACATTGACCAATCAGGGACTTGGATTTGGGAGTGATGTATGGGTAGCATCCTTTTTAAAATGCAGAAGTGCCAACCAGTTAAAAATCAATTATGAAAGAGAAATGAATGTGGCTTATACACGGCTGGAATTCTATGATACCAAGTCTTTCATATATGGGAACAGATGTGAAGGAAAAACCTGGAGCAGAATTCACCAGATTTGCACCTACAGGAACCTCCCTTTCAAACCGCCTCCCTGCAGAAGGACTGTTCCTGCTGCTGTTAGGGACGCAGGTGACTGACGGTAAACCAAAAATGACAACAATGAGAGGAGAGGTGACTGCTGCACGCCTTTGTTCCCACGAACATTTTTCTAAACTCTCCAAAGACAGAGAGCAACGGACACTCAGATTGCAGCCTGTAAACACACGTGTGTGTTTACTAGAATGTACAACATCAAATGTAGAAGAAAAAATGGTGTCCCAGTGTCCCAAAAATGAGCACAGCATCCTAAAGCCACCAGCGGCAGAGGACCCTGGTTTTTCATCCCCATAGAGCAAAGGTCGAGCAGGTTTTTTCACAGTTCTCATGATGAGCTTTTCACATCAGAACCCACACCCTTATCTGTGCTGCAGGTATATGAATATTCACCATCAAGCAAACCGGCAATGCCATCCTCCTCAGACCCCCACCACTACTAAAATGACATCTACATGTTTTGACTCCTTTCAGCCGGGATAATTATAAAGCTGAGGGGTGGCAGGTCCCCAGTGTGGTGGGGAGATGTTTCTGCCCCCCCCCCCAACAACAGCCTGATGGAGGCCTTGCTGTGGCGCTGCAGCCCCACTTCCTTTTTCTTTCAGATTAAGGTAAACAACTTTAGGTTAGTATTTTATGGAACAATTCTTAGTCTTACTTTTAGTTCTTTAAAGTCCCATTTTACACGAACATTGATTTTAGAGAGAAGTTTGAGAAATCACTCTTTTTTACTCAAATCATGTCGAATCGAATTATAAACTTGTGAATCAAATCGATTTGGTGTTTTGGCAGAGTAGAAGGTTCACACCTCCTCAAACTGGTTTGCTCTTTCAGATCTCTCATCCTTCTGGAAAATCCCCACATCTCTGGCTCAGAGTGGAAGGTTGTGTGTTTAATGTGGGATTTAGACTCTGTGATGGCTGTATTTAGCCAGAAGTAATATTCTCTCTCCGACACTTTCTTTTTTTTTACTTCGCTTTGAAAAAGGAAAGAGTAAAAATTCACACTTTTGTTGTAGATTGCTGAGCGGGACCTTGGCATGCAGCTCACAGAACACATTTCTTTTCACTTTGGCGCTGTTGCTTTAATGAAGTGGAAACATTACATAACACAAACTGTGAGCGAGGAGAGCCCTGTGCCAATGGTGAGGTCTATTTGTTTCCAGTTCCCATGGGGGGGTGAGAGGGTTGCTAAGTAACAAGCCTTGTTAACCCAGCCCCTTGTGGTGGTGTTTTCTTCCCGGTTGACAGGACTTCAGCTCCCTGAGCTTCTGCATTCAGGACGGGCCAGGAACATATGATCCAGGGACAAAGGCAGGGAAAGATGAAGGGATGTGGACCAACCAGGGTCAATACAAACAGGACAGAACTGTTTTGAACAGAAAGCATCACAGTTTGGGTCACAGCTTCAGATTACTCCAAAAACATTAAATTTCCTGGAGAGAAAATATCGACCTCGACTGCTTGGATGGATTTCCTGACCCACACCTGTGGACTGGATGAGAAGTTCTCTGAGAAGCCACTTAGCCTTGAACTAAAGCACGGGATCAATGGACAGTAGAACAAATCAGACATTACAGGAGTTCACCCCAGGGAACAAAATAATTCTGTTTTCAAATGAGATGGTGGAGGCAGGAATCCTGCTTTACTTTTCTATACTCTGATGTGACCTTTTAAATGGTTTTTGCCTTTTGAGGATTTCTGAAAATTGCAGGACCAGAGTAACACAATAACTAAGAACATGAACTAAAGAAGAGAATCTCATACACCCTAAAAATGTGCTTCGCTAAACTTTTCTTAAAACAGGAACCTCTGTTGTCAAAGAGCAGACATGCCAACGTTCTAACAAGAAAGAACTTGACATGAACTGAGACAGACTGAAACGAGAGCCTTTTGTTTTCTTTTACAAAGGTAAAGTGTGTGCGGGGGGGGGGGGGGTCTTCAAAGACAGCCCTTCAGCTCACCTCCACTGCCTGCTTCTTGTTAGGCTGCCTGCTGACAAAGGGTTGCAGTCTGCAAAAAAACAACATGAAAAAGAAATCACATTACTTTTATTTCAGAGATACTACAACATGATAACATGACATTGAGCAGTTTCTTTTTTAATAGTACTTGTAACCTTTCATAGATTTTGTGAACTTGAAGCAACAAGAAACAGATCCTGCAAGCTGTCACTTAAAAATTGAGGTTTGCAGTGTTCACCATTAAACATTTGGCTGAGGTTTAATGTTTGGACTGACGGTAGCTATAACATGCTTAGCTACGTAATGGCAAAAGCACCAAACACTGAGTAATAATCAGCATTTCATGTTTATTTTCACAGCATGTGGATGTTAAATGATAACAATGCAAATAAAGTTTCACAGAATTAATCCTCAAAGTTTTTGATGTCAATAACCACTAGTGTTAAAAAAAAACACTAATATGCTTTTCAAACAAACTCCTCACAGAGAAAAATGCATCAACTGAAACCAAATGTCTGGAAAAGTGGCTTTTTTCACGTTTTTCTGTGAGGCACTTTCCAAATCCTAACAGACAAACACTGCAAAAGAGATGAAAGACTGTAAATGACAAGCAGATTGGCTGTCTGACTGCAATCGTCTCCTAGACAGTGGAAGAGATAATCAGTCCTGAAAGTACCACTGGAGGAATTCCTAAGCAACCATCTGAGCCCAACATCCCAGTGGCTGGAATTAGCATCGTTCCCAGAGGCTGCTCACCCCCTTTCTTTTGTCCACACAGCCAAGTGCAGAGCCTGCTCTGTAGGCTGACAGTGAGAGCTCATCTCTCTGTGACAAGGCCAACGGCGCTAGTAAGCTTTTAATTAGTCTTCCTTAACCAGGGGGAAGGAAAAGCAGGAGAAAAAGAGGAGAATGTGGCATCTTCACCCCCAACGCAGCAACCCCCTCTGTTCTCAAAGCTCATTATGCATTTTCTTTCTGCCTGGCAGATTGCTTCCTGCTGAGAGAACTGTTCAGGGAATCCAATGTGTATTGATGACCTCCTATCCTGGGCCAAGCATGAGACCGCTGTGGTGGCAGAAGAACAGCAGGGATGAAGACAAACGGCAGGTAGAGAGTGGGAAAAAGTCTACAGCAGAGGTAGAGAAAGGCACGCTGTGCTGTGGATGAGACCAAATCAGGAGAATGACAAAATGTGGATTAAAAAACAAAATGGAAAGATGGCATATAGTAATGTGCCAGACTACAGTTGTGCTCAAAAGTTTCCGTACCCTGGAAAAAAACTGTGATTTTTTTGGGTCATTTCTCAAAACAACCAGACTGAGACAGACTGTAGTTTGTGTGGACATCCTACGGAAACTAACATATCACGTGCACACCCCTTGTGTGTTTGGAATGCACATGCAGTCAGTAAGGAGTCCTTACTCACACTTTACCAATGACTAGAGTGTGTCATAAGGGCACTGGATGACAGCATCACCCGTACGTAATAAGTGTGTCTAACTACAATTATCCTTATGAGTACTTCACAATACACTTACCACATGCATGACAGCTTTACATTTTTTAGCTTAATTTTTATTGAATCTGTTGTAACATAAGCATAACTTCTTTCTGCAGCTCACTTCAGTTTGTGTTTCCCTACTGTGCTCGTTTGTTTCATGCTAACATGTTAGACGTTTACTCATTGGCAGTTTACTCATCTAAGTTAGCTGTTTGAGCCTTTTTAATCTCTCTGCTGATTGCAGCTTTTCTTTGTTTTTCTTTTTGAAATCAGCGTCTTTTGCTTGGAACCAAGAACATGCAACAAAAGAGAATACCTCGACTTTCAAACAATAATCCAATCAAAACCATAAAGCAGAGGAAGGATGAGGCGGGGAAAGAGATAATCTGCAAACTGAGGGTTGAATCAAATTAGTTCTGCAATGAGCCAGGACGTAAATAAATGATGATAACAATCTCTGCTTCTAACTCAATTTTTCAAGCTGGGGATTAAATCCTCGCACATGCACACGCACACACATTCACACACAGCCTACTTCAACTCTTCAGGACAATTTATGCAGGCACAATCACAAACACACAAAACACTACCGTGGCCACACATACTTTTCTTGAAACAAAAAACACCCTAAGTAACACTATTTAAATAAAGATTGATTTGATTCAATCAGTGCACTGTGGCTGATGTGCAGTCAGACAAAAATACATGCAATTAAAAAAAAAAAGAAAAGAAAAAGCAGATTGTGTTTTCTTGTCCACTTCACTGTGCAAACACACTCTGTTTGTCTCCGTTTCCCCCTCTCTGGTCACCGGCAGGAGCCATCCCCGGACTAATGACTCACTACATCTCCCAGCTGCCTCAGCGTGTAGTCCCTGGATCCCGCTCACCTGAATCCTATTGACATTCACCCACCTGAGACTGAAGCGGCGCGGCGCACCGAGCCTCGCCCAGTGTGAAGTATTGTTTGCGCTGTATTGCCTGCCTTACCAAGCGTCATTACTCTGATCTGACATTCTGTTTTCCTGACTCGGTTAATGCTACGACTCGGTTCGTTTGCCGCCTGCCCAGACCCACGCCTAAACTACGTTACATGCAACTCCGATGCTCATTATTGACCTCTGCCTGCCCGACCCTGCCTTTGCTTCACGGACTGGTGTCTGACTCCTGCTCTGTCAACCCATGTGTCCAATAAAGCCGCTGCACTTGGATCCAGACGTCTGCCTGCCCGTTTGTAACACTTGTGCATGGTATCTGATTGTTTCTGCAGCTTCAGAAAGGTTTTGTGTGTAGAAATACACTCAAGAACACACTCACTACAATCTGAAACAGACACTGGAACCCACACTAATGCTGTATTTGCTTCACTAACCTGAACACCAAGCTAGGGATTTTTTTTATGAAATTGGCTTCAAACATGTTAATAATTACAATACAAACCTACAGATAATAGTAATACCAATTACAACAACAATGAAACAATAATACCAAGACCCATGTTTACTATTTAAATCTTTTTAATGCCCTCATCATTATTATTATGCTCCCTAGTATTCATCACATATTCCTTCAGTGTGCTAAGTGTGTATATGATATTAATACTGTTTGATATTTTACAAGATCCTTTAGTCTTAATAATTTTGATTGTATAAAAACGTGATTAGTACGCTCTGTATGCTATTTTGAGGATGATCCCGACCGCCCGCTTTTGTATCGTGGATAACACATGTAGTGTAGAATTATAATTATTCCTCCATATTTCATTACAGTACATGAAGTGGGGGAGCAAAGTCTAGCTAACTGAAATGTAAAAAACCTGCAAAAACAGACATATAACAAACAAAACAATGAAAAACAACACAAATAACTTCCTCCTGACAACAATCCCGATCTACTACAGGTCTGATATCTGCTCAAAAAGTCATCATCGCATTTTAACAGACTGCAGTGAAAACCTTTAAAATCACTGCTGCATGTGCTCTCTCACATCAGAAAAAACTTCACAGTAATCTCAATGATGGACCTAAAAATAAAGGTTCATGTTCACTTAACGTTGCAGAAGTAGAGCGGTTGACCTCTGATCAAAAGACCGCTGGTTTGATTAAAGCCCTGCCCGCCCATGTGCTGAAGTGTCCTTGAGCAATACACTGAACCCCACATTGCTCCTGTTTGTTATAGGTTGGTGCCAGTGTTAGTGTGTGAATGGGACTGTGACTGTACATCACTTTGTGGCATCTAAGAGGGTAGTAAAGCACTATATACAGTGCTCAGCATAAATGAGTACGCCCCACTACATTTTTCAGGAAACCTTTAGTGTCCTTCAGAATCAACATTTTCTATGAGATATTATACTACTAAATACTTCCACAAAAGTGGGACGTTGATTGTAAACAAGGTTTGTTCATTTGCACTCACAAAAAAGTGATTTTCCTAACTAATTCATTCAAGCCCATGTTGCAGAAAGGAGAACACCCCAAGTCTAGTCTGAGAAGAAAAACTAAACTCTAATGAACAGACATTCAACCACAGGTGAGTCTAATGATTCCTTTAAGATGTGTCCAGGACACAGGTGACTCTAAAAGGGCATTACTGAACAAAGAAAAGCGCTTCCCATTTCATGCTGTCAGAAATGGATCCTCACTGAAGAGAAATCAATTCTTTACACAAAAAGTTGAGGGCTACAAGAAGATCAGCAAAGCTTTACATATCAGTCTAAATACTGCAGCAAAAATGATCCAAACATTTAAGAAAGATGGAAGTGCAACCGTCTTTCAGAGACGTTCAGACCGTCCACTGAAGTTAACATCTAGACAGGAACGTCTTCTGGTGAGAAGCTTGAAGAAAATCTCCATGCAGTTAGCTAAAGCAGCAGAAAGCCAAACTGCAGTGTCCCGTGACACCATACGGCGCATACTGCAGAGGAATGACATGCATGTGTATCGTCCACAAAGGAAGCCTCTCCTAAAGCTCATGCATATAAAAGCAGAACTAGATTTAACTAGGACCCATGCTGAAAAGAGGAAGACTACTGGAACTCTATACTCTGCAGTGATGAGACAAAGATCACTGTTTTTGGAATGAATGCTTTTATAACTGTATGGCATCACAAAGGTTCAGAGAAAAATGCATGGTGCCTACAGAGAAACATGGTGGTGGTAGTGTCCTAATGTGGGGCTGCATGAGTGTTGCTGGTGTTGGGGAGCTGCATTTCATGATATCATGAACTCAACAATGTACTGAAGGAGAAGATGCTGCCATCACTCCGTGCACATTTCCAACACGACAATGATTCAAAACACACATGGAAAGCTACTGTTGCATTTCTGCAGAAGAACCGGGTGAAGAGGAGTGAATGACCAAGTATGTCTCCTGATCTGAATCCAATCCAACACCTGTGAGGAATTCTGAAGCAACAAGTTGAGCATCTCTCTCCATCCAGCATCCAGGCCCTAAAAGAGATTATTCTGGAAGAATGGAAGAAGATCGATGCTGCAACATGTCTCCAACTTGTTCATTCCATAGAAGACTTGGTGCTGTCCTTCAAAATCACGCTGCTCAAACAAAATACTAGATGCAGTAGTTTTTGATGCAGGGTGGATTATTTTTTTGCTTCAACCAATTTGAGTAAAACTGAAGTTTTTGTGATCGAAGTTACTTTATTCACCTTTATTTCATGTTTTGGAGTTAATTCTTTAAAGTTCATTAAGTAAATTAAAACTCATCTTTGTGGAAAGTTTGGGAATTGTCCTTTTATTCATTGCGCTACTGATTCTGGTTAGTCCAGTTCATGTTAAAGACAAATGAAGACAGTTGAGGGTGGTAGGTTCCATGGCCCCAGTGTGGTCCTCCACTTTTATAGAGAGCATCGTTCTGCTCAGGTGAGGAGAGTCTTCTCAGATCAAGGGGAGATTTTCAACTGATGCTGCTGAAGGTTTACATGTCTGACACTTTCAGAGAAGTACACTGTGGTGTTTAGGAGAAGCGCTTCCAAAACAAACCAAGAAACCTGCGGGTCAGAAACACTAACCAGAACATCAACAAGGCTTCTCTGAGGTTTAGTAAGGAGGCAGGAGCATTTCCTTCACCTTCATGCCTGTGATATAAACAGAAGCACATGCATGGATAAAGCAGCATGTTTGGTGAGCTGGTAAGGAGGCCATTTACTCAGCGCTGTGACAGTTTTGAAGGAAAGGATTTGTGGGTCAGCGAGTGCCTGGATGCGCACTGCGGCATGGAGCTTTTCCTTTGCAGATATTTTGGGAGCGTGACTGGTCTTGTGAACACAGATTAAAGATTCAGTGAGACAGGAGGCTGTTAAAGGCTGCAGGCTGCTCTCTCACACACACTTTCATATAAAGAGCTGTGAGACGAGGAGTCCAGTGATCGGTTTAGGGAAGGACCAGTTTTGTTTATTTCATTTATTATTTTAATGGGTTTTATTCTGGTTGTAATTAACTCCTGCTCTAATTCAGTAAACAACAAATAAAACTGAGTTTAAAGTCTGATTTGACTTCACAGACATTTCAAATCAAGTTGGATAGAAACGTCTTTCTTAGATTTCAATTAAAATGTGACCAGTAAAATCCAACTGCTGCAGACCGGATTAGCAACATTTTTTATTTCAGACTCTTGAAGTGATTCTTCAGTATTCTCTCTGGAGTGAAACCAATCTTTGGTTTCTGTCCTTCAGGATGCACTTTCAGACCCTTTCTTTAGTCTGCATTAAAACGCAACAATATTGTTGGAATTTTTTCAACACATTGTGAGCAGCTCATCTTGTAGATCCACAGAGAGAATTACTTTATTTACATATTTTCTGCAACACTGAAAGAGTTTTTCATTATTATCAGATTCAAATGAACTGCTTTGTATACCTTAAAATAAGTGTCAGCACCTCGTGTGTTTCTGAAACCTTACTAATGACAAAGATGTTAGTCTCTCTCCTTTACAAATGTCTGTACTGTCCAGTCACATCAACACGCAAAACAATGACAAAAAGTCTCACAAATCTGGTGCTAAACTTCAACATGGTTGGCTCATGCTTTAGCTGAATGGGAACCATCCTTTACATGGTCTGTCAGCCCTCCTTTCAGCTCCATTTGTGTGTTTTATGAAGAAAAGTCCTCTAAAAAGTCCTCTGGTTCGTGGACACTTGGTGGTGCAGCCAGTGGAACTGTACAGTTTGGAAAGGTTTCTGTTTAAGCACACAGTGAAGCTTCCCGTTTGCTTCACTTCAGCGTTCGGAGGGACTGGAGCTTAAATGAAACAGTCTGCTGCAGCCAGATTAGATGAGTACTGCAAAGTTAAAACATAACACGTCACAGTCAGACCTCCTTTGCATGTATACATACCTAAAATTATTCATCCTCCTGGCAAATTTGGACTTAGTTATTTTATTCAAGCAGCACGTTTCTTCTATATTGGAAATAACACTTCTCTCCCGGAACAAAATCAGGCAATGCACAGGCTGCATTACTAATAAGACATCACAGCATCTTTGGAAACCGGTGTTCAAACCGACCCTACAGGTGAAAACTAGCGACTGGTTTGTAGACAAAAAAGAGCTTTCTGAGGATCTGCAGCTGCTGACTGAGGCTGCTCACAAGTCAGGAGAAAGGGCTCTAAGCCAAATCCAAATATTTTCAAGTTCCAGTGGCTCCAGTGCAAAATGTTATTAAAAAATACAAGGCACTCCACATTGTGGAGGTTGTGGTTGGAAGAGAACAGTAATGCTTGTGCCAGGGGGACAGTGAGAGGTGAAAAACTCCAAGGATCACCATCAAGGCCATCCTTGTGAATCTGAGCTCTGCTGGCGGAAACATGCAAAGGCATGCAGCCGTACCGTCACTGCACCCCACTGGGTTCCACAGACAAAGGCGAAGGCTTCAGCCCTTCTCATAAAATGCGTTAAAAGCTGGTCAGCAGTTATAGGAACTGTTTGGAGTGAAAGGCAATACAGAAATTAGAAGTAACAATTCATTTTAACAACAACTCATTTCATAATTTGTGGTTGCTGATCTGATTCAGAGTCAATTTTGGTTCATTTTGATTAATCATTACACCCCTAAAACCAACAAAGCTTCCTGGATCAGAGGCAATACATCTTCAACTTGAAAAACCAAATCCAGATGTCAGTCCTAAACTTGATCATCCATGGAACCATCCTGGGTGTTTAAGTAATACACAATAAAGGCTGGACTGTTAATATTTTTTTGAAAAGAGTATGAAGGATTTTGGACAGATTGTGCTTCACAATGACTTCTCTGTAAATTGCCCTTTTGCCCTTTTTGGTTAAGTAGGAATCTGCCTTTTGAATGAAAGTGGTTTAAAATTATATATATATATATATATATATATAGATTGACATGTGTTTGCATCTAATAAAACATGGCAGAGACAGAAATAAGGCAAGAGAAAAAGTTTGCATGTTGTATTGAAGATTGGCTGCAGACTAAGTAGGTCACTCAGACTTTCGGGTAGAAGTGAGGAAATTGAAATTCAGCGTGAAGCTTTTGTAGAGAATAAGAGCGCAGCGTGGCGTAACGAGTGCTCTTAGATGTGTGTGTCTTACCAGTGATGGCTGGTGTGACCAGAGGGGAGGATCATTGTGCTACACACCATTAATCACACAAGTGGGGAGTATCATACTCTAGTAATCTAAACACACACCCAGTCATACGTCATGCAGATCAAAGAGTCAACATCAGACTTTGTGGCGACAAAGTCACACTTTGTTCCTCAATTAAACTCAGGAAAACGTTAGTGCAGGATGTACATTTGTAATATAACCTGGTGATTTAGAAATCTTTTGCCTCAAATAGCAATTTCAGAGTACACTGCAGCCCTGTGCTCGGGCAGCTCCCTGAAGGGACACATCGGAAGCTCCTTCGTTTCAGAGGCTCCACAAACTGCAGAGGACCAGCGATGACAGTCCATGACGACAATGCTCCACAGCAGAGGGTCACATGACCGCTCTGCTGGTGAAGTTCATGGTAGATCTTAACAAAAACAAAAGCCAACACTGAAAACTACAGACCGCCACAGCCTCCACATGACAACTTCACTGTCACACATTCAGACGGCTCACCAAAGCTTTTCAGGAAATGTGACTCTCTAAGAGCCAAAGCAGCAGCATCCTGTGTCCACAGGATTAAACATTCAAACTACTGCCATTTTTACATTTATTTTGTGTGTCAATAACTTCTCAAAAGATCAAACTGGTCGTTTTTTGTTATAGTTACACTTGCATGAAGTTATTCTGTAATAAAGGATCCACATCAAACAAAGTTTTTCCCTCTGTGAGTCAAATTCAGTCCTTGAACTTTTACTGAATCACCACAGAAAAAACCCAGCATGCATCTCTGAATGAGTCTTTCAGCATCAGTCATGCCCTGATGAGTCGACTGAAGCCTTTGAATCATATAAAAACAGCCAAATATGGCTCAACACGGAGTCTGAAGCTTTTCTGGCTTTTAGACAAGAATCTAGACACTGTAGTAATGGAAAGAGTCTGTGTCCACTGAGAGTCCATTTACCAGCAGGAGAAACAGTGTTGGTGAAAAACTGATCATTGGTGTTAGATAAGCTGACATCTGAGCACAATGTTGATTTTTAAAATCACACTAGAAGTTTGTTTTTTTTCTTTTAAATCTTCTCACAGCGCTGTCGGTCTCTTTTCACATTCATACAAAATGTTTCAGATATCATGAATGCAAACTTGCATAACAAACAGCCTTTTTACATCAGGTGTTTTCTCAGAGGAGACTTTAGTTTTATTGTGACAGCAGTGATTTATCTGACCTCACTGCTGTCGCTTTAGAAGGTCAAAGGTCAAACGGCCATCAACACAGCAGGCCTGCAGGGGCAGACTTTCTGTCCCCGCGGTAACCATTCACCGCCGCAGGGAGCGGCTCCCGACACCCAGTTAGGCCTCTGCGTGTGTGTGAAGAGCTGCATGTAAATCACTCAGGGAAAAACAAAGGAGCCATGTGCAGCGCTCTCATAAAGCCGCTCTATCACACATGACTGCAGCTCAGAGACACGCTCAGCCAAACAACCCGTCACTCACCGTCACTCCCCTCTGTTCCAAAGCTTTGGTCTTTTCAACATCCACTGATGAATATTGACTGGAGCGCAAGTTTCACATGAGTTTTAGCGTGGCGTCCCTCCAGCTGTATCATGTCAAAACATGCTCCATGGGCACAAACACTGAAACTCTTCTTTATGAAGCTAGTTTTGATGCTGTTTCTGAAGAGCAGAAGACCTTCAGACGAATATTTATTCAGAAGTTTAACATGTTAATCACCAGACACTGACAGACCCTGCAGCTATGCGGCAGCGGCCCGTCCTGCTGACTGGGAATCAGATCCTTTCAGAAGCTTGCCCCACATTTTCATGTTGTTTTCTGCAATGATTGTAAATCCCATGAATTCTGTTTTATTTACAGGAGAGAAAGATCTGTCTCAGACTTAAAGAAAGGTGTGTAAATGAGTCAATGGCCTGGACACCAATGAGAGGAGTCTTCTCTTTCCAGATAGAAACATAGAAAGACGTTCACCAGTTTGTGAAGAACTTCCGTTTTTGTCATAAATGTGTGAAGACTTGTCAATTATTAATCTGCATAATATTAATGTAAATGATATGAAAGGACTTAGAAATCTGCATCATCTGTCCCGCTCGCTTACATCCCCTCACAACCTCAACCTAAAACTGGATCTATCCAGCCATACAGTGAAGCTGCATGATGAACATGGGTGTTTCGCTCCGTTTTTGTTATTATTTTCAGTTCTCTTGCTCGTCTCTTGACTGTCTCCATTGCTGCGCTGCTTTTCCTGGATCCTTCACCTCTTGCGAGGAGGTCACAGCTCCTGTTTTCCCTCTGGCACAGTTTCTCCTGGAACATCTATATTAAGCCAACTATGCTGCATTTTGAAACCTCTGGTGATTGTTAAATCCACAAACAGGCGGCTGAAGGTCTTGCACTCTAACAAAAGCTGTTGTAATTTTTGTTTTTGTTTGTTTGTATGAATGTACTGCGATCTAACACTTGTTGGGGGACGACTGATTCAACTAGCTTTCAGGAGAGTGAACATTGTTGCAGCAGAAATTGCTCATTGCAGGACGTTGCTGTTTAGAAATCTATGATCTATTTAATGCAAAACGTTTACCAGAATGAACCAACCAAAGACAAACTAGCCCAAAGAGCCCACATCATGCTATCCGTAAGCCCTTTCTATATCCATATATATAATTAAATATAAAATGCTACCCATAGCACACTAAAGAACGGATTATTTATGACATATGAGTTTTTTTCGTGAGCTCTTTTCCAACCTGGAAGTAAGACGACTCGATCTCTGAAGCTCTTTCGCTTCTTGTGGGTGTCGTCCATTGTATGATGTCATCCTAGAGTCCGCCTCTGCAGCGTGTCTGTAGATACCACAGA
This sequence comes from Adrianichthys oophorus, assembly GCA_036245035.1. Classification (NCBI taxonomy): domain Eukaryota; kingdom Metazoa; phylum Chordata; class Actinopteri; order Beloniformes; family Adrianichthyidae; genus Adrianichthys; species Adrianichthys oophorus. The sequence continues at coordinate 28,948,782 of BSAI01000101.1, forward strand.
GGAGGAACTTGTTTCAGAGCCTGACCACTCTGCGGTTGATGGTGGTGGTGGGATAATTTACTTCCAACACCTCTAAGAAGCTGAAGGACTTCAGGAAGGCTTTTCCCCTTTAATCATTACTGAAGACGGCATGATGAAGGTTGAGGACTTTTGTTTTTTGAGAGTGAACACTGAGGAGAATCTAACCTGGAAGTGGAGTGTCAGCACCTATGAGCTGGAGTGAAGACTGTAACCCCCAAGGGTGCTCCAGGGCAGCAGACACCATGAGTGACATTGTGGGTGTATTTTTATAGGTGCTGCAAAGTAGACAATCTGATTGACAGTACATGTGCACGGTGCAGCAGGTTTGCAGAGGCTTGCAGAGGCTCAGGGTTTCTACAGGGTCACCGACACAGTCCAGAAGATCAGTGGACGCCTTCTCCTCACTCTGGAAGAGGCAATCTCAGAACAGAGTCCAGCGCATTTCACAGACCAAACACATCGATCAAGGACAAACAGACTCAGCCAGCCTCCATCCACCCTGCAGCAATAACTACACTTACACAACACTTATTTAGCGACAGAATAGAATATGCATTGGACAGAAGAGTGTACGGTTTTTTTCCACTCGTTTAAGTTGATGCATCTCTTAAATTTTGAGCTGGTTTGCATTGAACTGTCAAGCTCTTTATTTATTTTTATTAGTGAATTAGTGTTATGTAGGGGGTGTGTGTCTTGGAATACTAGCGGCTGAGGTGTGTGTGATAAGAGGAGTCTCTGTTTGGACACTGCTGGGAGATGGAGAGGTCTCATAAAGGAGAAACAGACCAGTGCTGGGGCTGGTGAGGCATACATGAAATCAGCCACAGCAACCAGAGGATAACCTTGGTTTTCTTCTGCACTTTCTTTTCCTGCTTTTTTGTAACTTGTATCACCTTGTGGCTGTTTAAGATAAAAACATTTGGACAGTTAGAAGCCAGGTTGCATAAAAAAAGGGTTGTTTCCCAATATTGAAAGGTTTCTAGAGGGAAAATTCTGACTTGTGTGTCATACAACACGTTTGAAGGTTTCCTTGTTGTTTTATAGGTTCTTGTGGACCGCTTTTAACACTGTGTTCATATAAATGAGATGAAATGTCATTGACATGCCACCGGGGTAAATAACCTATTACTGCACAAGGACTACACTGGTTTACTGGATTTACCATCATGGTATTTAGGAAGTGTAACAAGCTGAGCCAATGAAAGAGGTAGAAGTTTTTAAAATGGCCTCTTGAGACAGACTACTAGAGTGAGTCAGATTCCATAAACCCTCTGAGGACAAGTAATCAGAACCTGATAAATTACACAAGAAATTCATGTTCAAATAAGAGGATGCAGAAAGAGCCTGGTTAACATAACTTCAGTAAGTTTTCTTCAGGCTGAGCAGCATTATAAGGTGACAGTTACTCCGACAGATCACATCTTCCAGCCATCTGGCTCTTCTCACTTCGTCGCCACTGTAACCCCCTTTCCTGTATTTTCAGTCAGTCACCTTTGTCACTCACAAACTGAGCCCCTAGCCATTGTGACATGCAGGGTGTGGCGTAAAAGGATGGATTTGTCGCAGTGTGTACTTCTACGGTCAGGTCAGTGTGAATAGAGTAAGACTGGAAAAGAAAGGCTCACCTGCAGCACACCTCTCTAATCACTGTAGGAGGGTCTGGAAATGGAGAGAGTAGAAAGCTGAGCTCTGACATGCTCCCCTGGAGCTGCACCCACATACTGGTGACGCCCACACACCATCAGCCGGAACAGGAAGTTCAGGTCCCATCCCTCCCCAATTCGGCCAAAAAAACACTCCTTTTTGGTTGAAAAAGTCCAATTTAAATGACCAACAAAACAGTAAGGAGTTTTTTAGTTTTCAGCTTTAAACCTTTAACGCTGGATATTGTCTCTGTCAAAACCTACTCTGCCCTTTGACATATTGTCGCTCACGCATGAACGTGCAGCCGACAAACCTGCAGCAACTGTGTGATGCTGTTACGTCAATGTGGACCAAACTCTCTGAGGAATGTTTCCAGAACCTTGTTGAATCTCTGCCACTAATAATGAATGCAGTTCTGAAGGAAAAAGGGTCCAACCAGATACTAGCGAGGCGGACCTGATGAAGGTGAGCGAGAGCGCGTCTAAATGGAGAAACCTTTTCTCCACAGAGCAGGTTTTGAGATTTTTCCTGTCTCCCTGCTTGATCTTGTTTTGTTATCTTTGTCCAGCAGACACATCCATCTCCACACAATAAACCACTAATGAGTGCCCCCACCTCTGAGCTCCACCAACACTCCCACCCAGAAATAGAACATCGGCCGATGGTTTGATAACCACTGGATTCCTGACATTTGTATCAGCTCACATGACATCCAGTTATTTCACTTTTTTCCAAACGTCTAAAGCAGTCAGAGAACGAATAGCCTGTTATCTCTGTCAGCAGTTAGAACAGAAAAAGATACTCAGATGATTGAAAAAACATCATTAAATCAATATTTAAAGTCCAGCTCACCTGAAAAACACAATTCTGAGGCATCATGACCTGAATGACAGAGACTTCTCACCTGTGTTTCTACTGATGCAGGTAATAAGCGTGCTGTGTTCATATCATGGTCCCAATCACAAAGCTCGTATCATTAAATGTATGTTTCATCTAATAATCTCAGCCCCCTTCCTTCCTTGATGTCACTTTCATCAGCTTCCTTCCTCTATTCTCACCCTCCCCTCCTCAGTCACCCATTGGCTCACCCTTTCCTGTCACCACTCTCGGTTAGGCGATCAGTCTCTGCCAAGCTTAGCAAGTCGTTCCTAATCAGCTTACTGCCAATGAGACTAAGCCTGAGCTGAAAAGACGATTGAGGGAGGCCGTTCAGCCACTAGCTGACAAATGGCAATAGCTGGGGGGATGGTGTCAATATAACACTGCATTAAGGGAGAATCAAATATCAAAATGAAGCTAGCGTATCATTTCTGGGCTTAATAGAGTGAAGACCAACTTGTGAGCAAAGATAAAATGGGACAAAAGAAGAAGTACCTCAGGCTTCCAGTCTCAAGGAAACATTAGAAGAAGCCTTAAGCTGCTAATCTGGACTGTGACCTCATGATGCCACCAACTTTCACAACAGCAACGACTCTTAGTGTCAACATTTTTGGCTGCAGGCTGAGATGTTATTTTTCTTTTTTACTTCATGCAGCAGTTAAGCTGTGGATAAGAACTGGGAGCTTGTCCAAATGTCCCAAATTTTGAGCTCCCTAAATATTCTAGCCCTGGTTCTCCTATTAGTTCCAGTGCAGGGTGTGCACCAGAACAAAGGCCGGGCTGCTGAAAGCTCTGTGGATGGAGGAGGCTGCAGCGGGTAAGCTGCTCACACAGCTATGAGCAGAGCCAGATGTCCAAAATCAAAGAGAAGTCCTTTCTCAGTGCCTCGTGAGAAATGGGTTTGTCTAAGGTTGGGGCGGAGCTACTTAAAGTTAAGACCTGAATGTATTTGAATCCTCTTTAACAGTGCTCTGGTTAGCGCCTTTATGTGGGAAGCTGCTACGACTTCATTTGCTTCACAAGGAGATAAACTTTTAAGAGAAAGTTTATGATCTGCACAGACTGGATCTAATCAAGCTTTAATATTTTGTAGTAACCTTCATTTAAACGAGATATCTATCTCACATTTTATGCTCGTCAATAAATCAAAAATCAAACTTTTAGCATTGCTGAGACACTCATTCACTTGACATCATTTATCAGTAGATATGCTAATTCATAAAATGATTTGCTTGATATAAATTCAACTTCTCCTTATCTTTTTGGGGCATTCATGGTAGGTTGTTGAAGTGCGCTGCTCCTGGTGGTTATAGGTTGGCGCCAGTGTTCGGCAGTGAAGCCTCCATCAGTGTGTGAATGTGTGTGTGCGTGGATGAATGGGACTGTGACTGTAAAGCGCTTTGGCGATAAGACATTCAAAAACAGAGACAAATGTGAACAGTATGTTTGATTTACAGCAGGTACATTCAAATGTCTGCCACGGCACTAGCGCTGAGCATCATCTCTCAAAGGAGACGTTTGCACTTACATTTTTTTCCTGAAAAGTTGTGCACAAATTTGTATTTTTGAATACGACTTTGTCTTTATGAATCCATTTCTTATCGACAGCTATCTTAGCTCATAGATCCACAGCTCCTGTGTAAAATCACCACATGATTCCCCAAAACTGCTTCATCCGTAGCCGCTCACATGTATAGCCTGAATCAGGCGCCAACGTCTCCTTTGATAAACGATGATCAGCGCTAGTGCCGCGGCAGAAATCTGAATGTCTCTTGTCGTGTTATCAAATAAAGAAAAAATGTTCCAACAGCTTATTTGTTAGAAGGTTTATTTTTAAATACCGCTGTGCAGGCTTCTCACATACGTCTCTGTATCTGGTTACACGGAAAGCGCCCGGCACTGCTGCGACATCATCCAACTGTGTGTGTGTGTGTGTGTGTGTGTGTGTGTGTGTGTGTGTGTGTGT
>BSAI01000101.1:28953301-28986230 GCA_036245035.1 Adrianichthys oophorus
GTGTGTGTGTGTGTGTGTGTGTGTGTGTGTGTGTGTGTGTGTGTGTGGTGGTGGTGGGGGGGGGGGGGCTCAGAGGAAGGGGGTTGAAACCACATAAAATCAGACTCCCTCCACTGCCACGGCTGGCTCCTGAACAACAACACCCTCCTCTGTCAAACGCGTGGAAACTATAGCATGAACGTCACATTTTCCTGTTTCCTTTCTGGTTCCTGAATGCTCTGCAGACCTTCGGACTTCCTCATAACACCTGGCCCAGCACGCCGAAGGCCCCACATGGGAAATGGGCTGAACGCCTCAGAGGGATGTTGGCAGCAGCGCTCATCTGGAGGGAAAACTGCTGAGGTTTTCTGTGGGACTAACTTGGGTTGTGGGATAAAATTTGATTTCTGCTAAACCAACAAACTGTTGTCGTGGCTCCGCCTCTTTTCAAACCAAGGTCAAAAAGAACAAGCTTTGTGGAAAAGAAGAGATGATAGAGCAAATAAGTATAAAGAGCAACCAAGAAGGAAAAAAATGAACTGCAGAGCAATTATTTGGGCTATTTCTGGAAGACCAATTTTCCACTTTCTAGTAGAGGGGCAGGGAGGGCCTGTTTGGCAGCTGTCTAAAGGAGATGAAAAAACAGAAAGAGGGTGCACCAAAACAAAGAGGGACAGTCAATGTGTGCATGGTACATTAGAACCGAAAGAGTGCAGTAAAGTGAGGGCAGAAGAGCTAGAATGTCTCCAAAAAGACTGGGTCAGTGGGTGGATAAAACAAGAATGAAGCTACGAGGTGGGAGGTGACTGAGCTGAGAGCTAAAGTAAAGACAATTACAACAGGGGGGAAATGGGAGGCTGAGGCTCTGCAGACTGAGAGTCTGCATTAAGATGATTTCTGAGGCTTAAAAATGATAAAAAAAAAGAAGTCCCAAAGAAAAATGAAACAAATATAAAACAAACTGCAGATGAAGATCTGACACCAAAGACATCCCAACTATGAAAGGCACAGAAAGTTATAAACTTCAGAGGAATCGACTGAGTCTTTTATTCAAAGAAAGAGTTGCAGCCTCAAGGAAGAAATGATACCTGGAATTTGCTGTGGTGAAGAGGTAGAGCGGGTGACCTCTGATCAAAAGATTGCAGGTTCAGTTCCCGTTCTTCCTGCCCCTCTATTAAAGTGATGAGGCTGTGACTGTAGGCCTTAAAGCAAGGCAGTAAAGCTCCTAATACTCATCCACATGTACAGAGATAGACAAAGTGTCAGTGACATCACCCATAGAAAATGCCTTGCCTCCGGTTCCAACAAAATGAAGCCAATTCAGTCGCCATTTTTCCGCAATACAGACGCTGCCATGTTGGAACCAGACGACATCAGTAAGCAGTGATCGATCCGAGCCGCTCTGAGTCATTTCAATAGAAATCTATGGGATTTTGGCTTTCTGGGACAAGTGGGCACTTCCTGTTTGGAACGACTGTCAATGTAAGTTTATGACATTTACAATAGTATTTATAATGATTGGAAGAGATGGCAAATTAGACAAACTTTTGACTTGACTTTGAACAGAGATTTAATTTTTTTACTGACTTGATGGCCTAACACACTTCTCTTAAAGGTGAATTTTTAAAGTCACTGCTGTTTTTTTGGCTTATTTATTTACATGCATGCATGGATGTGTGTGAGTGGGATGGTGAGAACAATATCTGATTATGTAAATTTGACATTTTTGAATCAAATGACAGGCAGAAAAAGTAGTCCATTTTCATTTTCTCCCGTGTTAAAACAAAAAACCTCTTTTTTAAGTGGTCTGCTCACTTCATCATTAGCAAATATTTGACCAAAAAAGTCCATAACAGCAGCAGAACTTAAGCTTTGCTTTTATAATCCTGAACGTCACTCTCCAGGTAAAATAACTGTGTTGAACCACTGACAGGGTTTGTAAATGAGGCTGCAAAGATGGAATTCAACAGAGCATTCATATTTGAATAAGAAACTTTGCAGATTTAACTAAAATATAAAAGTCAGTCAGGAATACATAGTTTTGTGCACTAAAGTCTTAAAACATCTTAAAGAAACATCTCAGCCCCCTTAAGGATAAAACAGACACGGTAGGAAAAGATTCGTCCTGAATACAGAACCCGAAATCATCATTTATGCACTGCATGCCGTGTGCAATGTGTCATTTCAAAGACAAATGACATATTCAAGCAAAAACAAAGAAAGAAAAGCTTTGGATGGCAATAAAAAAGCAGCATCCACATGCTAAACTTTAACGCTGTTTTGCAGCAAAAACTATTCCATGAAAACATGACAACCAAAGTCTGCACACACAACTGTGAAGACATGAAGCTTCTGTGAAGCTTTTGTTGGGCATCCTTTTGGGAACTGATTACATGTTTTCCATCTGCATCTTTGACAGGCAGATGAACAGATATTATCAGAGCGTTGTAAAGCTTTGCTCATTTCAGGTCAAACGGTTTTTGAAGTTTCCTTTGAGGCTGGAATCGTCCTCAGTTTCTCCAACTGTATGACTGCTTTCTGTCCGATTCTTACCAAACTTTCCTTTTTCTACCCCCACTTTGTGTTTATTTTCCTCCATCCCTCAGCTGTCCTCCTAATCCTGCGTGTGCCCTTCAGTTAAAAGCTGCAGCTAAAGTCTGCTGGATGACTGCAGTAGCAGCCTAGATCCAGGCTTAAGGCTTTCACAACTCACTAACAACTTCTTTGTCTTCCTCATACACTCTTTCATCTTTTCTGCTGACGTCTGCTAAAGTGTTTGCACTTCAGCAACCCTGGTGTAAATTGATCTCACTCATAGTTTGGAGGTTTGAATGGATGTGGCCTTGTGGAAGAGCGTCTACCCTGGGACTGGAAAGTTGTGAGTTCAAACATACGGCCGAGTCACACCAAAGACTGTAAAAATGGGATGCATTGCTTCCCTTCTTGACAATCAGGATTAAGGGGTTGGATAGGGCGCGGGCGGGGGTCTGCGCTCAGGAGAAACTGAAGGTGTGGCCCCCACCCAAGAAGAATATCATTTTTATCATAATTTGGAACACACTGTAGTCAGATGACTAACAGTAAATGTTTCCAAAGGAGCTGCTTCACCTGTTCAGTAGCTTCCATGATGCAGGTAAAAGAACACGGATAAAACAGGAGATCTATCCCCATTTAGCTTTGCTAAAGCCAGTACCAGTCCATGTTAGTAAAGCAAAACCAGTTGAACAGAATTCAGAAAGGTTAGCCCCAGACGGCCATGCCTTTTCTCTTTCACTTTGTAGATAACTATGATGACTACATCAACTGGAACAGAGACCTGGAAAGTCCCACCAAACAGTCATGGTTCAGAAATAGCCGTTTTTCATGATGACTAAGACTTTTTTATAAGAAAAAGTTGACATTTGGTTTTTACAACAGCACGCTTTATTTAATTGTCCCATACTGGAACAATCCCAGGAGTTTAACAAATCTGAGCATAAATCTACTTAGACGTGGTTTGGATTGCCTGCTGGATGGCCTACAGACCAGTCTGGTCCCCGTCAGATGTGCATCGTGTCCCTGAGAAACGCATGAAGAAAAGTGTTCAGTCATTCAGCGCAGGCACGTCTCACTTCAACTGGGAGAAGGCAGCATCTATTTGGAACTAGATGTGGGTGAAGAAAAGGCAAAAACACACAGTTCCACTTTCCTGGCCCTGTGTGTGCGCACAACATACTGGTTTGTTTAGTCAGACTATTGAAATCATTTAGCCTGCAGCCTTTATTTTTGGGCAGCATAGCTTTTGCTTTTCCTCCCATTTCTCTGCTCACAATTAAAAAAGCTCAGCTGCCACCCCGCTTTACATTTCTCTGCTAAGAAGTTAACCCCACTAAAACAAAATCAAGCAAAGAACAGGAAACAAGGTCCAGTTAGATCAAAGCTGAGAAAGCAAACGCCTAGAATCTGTGGGCGCAAAGCCCAGGTAAGTTGGAAGGAGCCGCCTTCACACAGGCCTCTGAACAAAGCACAAAGGCTGCACTGTTAGCTGGCCTTCTCCTGCACTTTCAGAGGGCTCCCTGACCCCCCACCACCACCACTTTTCAGTCGGCAGCACAACAACCTTTTCATGGAGGAGCAACAGGTCAGCTCCTCAGGACCTGTGCTGAGAGGCCATTCTGAGTTTTACAGCTCCTGTCTGAGATCCTTCTGCTGTTCTAAATCCATTTGCACAACTAAACCTCCATGGAGGGAATAGAAGATTAGCACTTCTCTTCTGCTCGTTAGGTCCTGTGGGATTTTCTGCAGGCGACCGGCAGAGAGCTGAAAACTGCAGGGGGAGAAAACATTGCTGTGCATTTAAGATGACAAAGTGTTGAGTTCAGCAAAGAATGGGTAAATGGACGGAGCCTGTCCATTCAGGGAAAGACAAAAATACAGAGAATGAATGATTCAAGCCACCGATTCCCATCAATGATTCATTGACAAGATGGGAATGCATTTGGTGAAGAAAAACAGGTCAAACACCACCAGACTTTTCATTCTTAAAAAATCAAGACTCCAGCCAGTCAAGACCATCTATGAGGAGATCTAAACCTCTAAACCTTGGTGGGTTTGCTGGTTTTATTCATGAAGTTTGTCTGCTCTCCAGGACAGGGAGGGTCCATTAAGACAGCCATCAGACAATTGGAGCGGCTCAAATCCAGCAGCCTCTCAGCTGCGGCCCACTTTTGTTATCCGTTAAACACAAACAGTGCAGTCAAAACAACCACACTGAGGCTGGTCACATTATAAAAACACTGATGAGCTCGAGCTTAACATTTTTAGTGAATCTTTTTCCATCTGCAAATGCAAAAACAGGAATAAAACACATGGTGGAGCGGTCGACCTCCGATTAAAGGGATTGCAGGTTCGGTTCCCACTCAGCGCGCCGAAGTGTCCTTGAGCAATGTGGGCAAGTGTCCCTGCCCACATTGCTACTGGGGGTTGTAGGTTGGCACCGGTATTCAGAGTGTGAGTGTGTGTGACTGAGTGAATGGGACTGTGACTGTAAAGCACTTTGGGCCTTTCATAATAGTATGGTGGGAAAGCAACATTATCAGTTGTTAGTAATAAATAAATCCATAAAACTATAAGAAAAGTCTCTAAAATAAAGCAGGAACCACAAACTGATGGCTAAAGCTCATTGTTATGAATGGCTGCTGCTGTTTCCAGGATGCTTTTCCACACTCACAGACTGTGAGCTGAAGTCAAACCTGGAGAGTTGTTCTTCTTTAGCCTAAAAGCTCTTTGTTTCCAGTCTCATCTGTCGGTGGGCATTACGTCTAAAAATATTTCATTTCACTTGAAGACAAAATTGTGTCATTTTTCAAACTGCACAAATGCAGCACATAAGCATCATCTCAGAGCTCAGGACAGGATTTACGTGGGCACCACGGAGCACAAACAGAGGAGTGCAGCTCAGATTACCACAGCACCAAAAAGAGGGGAACCGGAGGGGCTTTACATCACCTACACAGCTGCCCTTTTACAAGCCCTTTTCTGCTTCAAGATGCTACCTAAAACCAACAGTAACTGAAGGAGCTTTAAAAACAGAGCCATGAAAACCAATTTTCTCTAAACACCAAACGAACTGAAACCCCGTCTCCGTGCAGCAGAAAACCCATTACAGCAGCCTGAAAGGCTCAGTGCGGATCTGTCCAGCAATGAATCTTTGAAAGGGAACCACTGGGACAAATCCTGGCAAACGTGCAGCATCTCTGAATAAAATGAGAATAAGCCAGGGTAGTGCAGAAGCAAGCTGAGCATCTGTCCTTCTGCCTCCTCTGATTATTTTTAGAGGCAGTGGGGTGGATGAGCCCTGTCCCCCTTGTGAAGAGAAGCCAGAAAACGCTGTTTTTTTGGATATTAAAGAGAAGCTGGAACTGGCCAATCATCTGTCCCTCCTTGATTCAGCTAAGCATGCGTTCTTCACACGTAAGATAGCTTTAAGGACCAACAATGGGCTGAGGAATCCCAGTCACCACTGCATTCAGATTTGTGAGCACAAGCTTTTATGTTTCAGAGAAATGGTGGCTGCTGTCACCACATAATTCATGCTCACATGTAGAAAAACAGCATCAAATGGATTTGAAGTGAAACATTAAACCTGCAGCAGATCCCCAGCAACACTACCTCAGACTGAAGGACACTCCAGCATGCTTTAGGTGTATCCAGCCTCCACCTACCTTTTTCCCAAACTGCTGAGCGGTACACTGAGGCCCATCTGAGCTTGGGCTGATTTGGTGGTGCGTCGGGTCAACCTGGTACCAGATGACTCATTCTTTGCAGACTCAACTTTGGGTGCTGGGCTGGTGCTGGGTTTGATGTTCAAATCCTTCAACACGTCATAGTTGATCTTGGTGGAGATCCGCTTCTGCTCAAGCATTTTCCCGATGGCCTCATCAGCTGTGCTCGCTCGGATTTGAGAGCGTTTCTTTCCTGAGCTCCTTGGCTGCTGAAAAAAAAAAATAAAGGTGAAATACCCTTTTACAGAAATTAAGGTTATTCAAGACTCTAATTCAGGTCCCAAAATGCAGAAATTTGTCTTTAAAATCAACAAATATGTATAAATATGAATCATGCATCAAAGGGGAAGTGGCAGACAGAAGCTGCAGCTGGTGTGGAGGGTGGCACTGCTGTCTGACTGCGGATCCTGTCTGGGAGACATGAATGGGCCTGATTATGCAAATGCTGCATGAATATGAAGACATCCATGTGATCAACAGGCCCAAACTGCGTACCAACAGTCCATGTTGCTGTGTGCTGGGAATAAACAAAAACTCTCTGCTCTGTGTGTGAATGCCGCTCTCACTCCCTCTGGTCTCCGTCTTTCTGGGAGAACCTCAGCAAAAACCTTTTCAGGCAGACTTGCTTACCTTCCTTTCTTTGTAGATCCCCAGCTCCTTCTCCTTTGCTATCTTTGCTTCCTTTTCTGAAATCAAGAAACCGTGGGGGCATATCAGTTCTGAGACTGCAAAAAGAACACTACTGTGGGAAATTGCCAGCAAAAGCAGGTAGTTTGAAGCAGGAGTTGAACCTCCGGCTGATCAAGTTCTGAGAGTAGACGGTGCCTCTGGGAGCTTACCAGTTTCTGCATGCAAATGAGAGTCAAAACTCCACCTTCAAATGCATGCCGCTCAGACATTAAGGTGCATCCTGAAAGTACCTTTCTGCTCTTTGAGGTAGTCAGAGTTTTCTACCATCCAGAGCGCCGTCTTGATTTTGATTTCACTCTCACTCAGCAGGTACTGCAGAGAGGCAAAGGAAGCAACTGTTAGGCTGCAAGGAAAGAACGCAGCTCTTTCAATGAACTCCTTCAGTCCTGTTATAAGCATGTTTATCTAGTACGCCAGGACACATTTCCATCTCAAAATCAAAAATGTTGTCCTGTCGATGGGACATTAAAAGGCTAATTTATGACTCGCTCTTGAAGTACCGACACGGTGTGAAAGCCCGCTCAACCCTTTCAACAAACCAACACAACTGATGAAGATCATCCAGTAGAAAAATGGTTAACGGTCTGCACTGATACGTCCCCTATGTTCTCCAGAGCACCTCTGTTTACATACTAAGTAGGGCTTTAGTCCTTCATGTGCCATGTGGGTAACACTGCTGTTGTACGCTGAATGAAAGGCTTTTCCTCTGTGAACGCTGCCATCATGTTCACCCGCCTCACTTTACTGAACGTGGGCGATCAAAGTTAAAGCACTTCCTGTTGCCATGACCTTTGACATTATAACTGATCTCAATGTGTTACAGCCATCTCAGTGACTGTGATGCACTTACAAAAACCTTGTATATTTTTAACATCAAGAAACATAAACACATTTGAAAGACTTGTCGCATAAAAACATATAATCCTGTAAGGAGGGCAGGTTAAGAAGAATGTTATGCAAAGTTTTGTTGTGTTTTAGCAAAAAGTTACAGTCAAAACAGAATAAACAGCATTAAACTTACAGTATGATAAAGTTCAGACTTATCGAAGCAACATTTTATGTTCAATCCAGTATCAGTATAAGCAATATTTAATCAGGATTGCAAAGCCTGGCTGTCTTTCAGGGCTGGGATTCTGTTGGAACTGACTGGAGCTCATTAGGCAGCAGGTACACACCAGTTCGATCTCGCTGTCATCTATCCCGCTCAGGTCCAGCTCCCCGCTGTCAGCAGCGCCATCTGTCATGAAGACAACAAGCAGAACAGACACGCTCACAGAATCTGCTGTGATGCACATTTTCACTGCAGCTTCCCATCCCACAGGACAAAGCAGGAAACATGGGCTTATCCAGAAAACAAAAACACCCCTCTGCTGCTCACGGAGACAAACATCCACATTCAACTTCCATCAGGGGTGATCAACAAAGAAAACATGCGGCCACCCCGATAAACCCCTAACAGGCTTTAGCATTGTTTAAGTGGATCTACCTGAAAGCACTTTTGTTCCAATTACAAAACACTTTCAAGATTGAGGCCTGCTTTCTGCTGAGGAGCCGAAACAGCAATTTGCATTTTTCATGTGATGCCTGAGATGCTCTCCGGCTTCCGCCTGACTCTGCCTCAGATGGAAACGATTGCAAAAAGGAACAACAGACATTTGAAAGTGCTGATGAAAAGAAAATAGCATTTCAATGCTCACAGTCAAATTTTCGGAATGACAGCTTTGAAAAGATGGGAGAGACTCTGATAAGTAAACAAAGGATTTGTGGAGCAGCTGCTGGCTTTGACAGTAGAAAACAATCAACAGATATCAAGCAGCTTTCACTCCACAAGATCCTCTACGGTGATTTTAGCGCCTGTTCTGCAGACTTCAGAAAGTCAGTCAAAGTAGGACAGAGAATCAGGCTTATGACAATCATTTAACTTTCAACAGTTTTCCTTCTTTGACATTTTTACAGCGTCGTGCTTCCACAAGTTCAAAGTCCCCACAGGGTGACAGGCTTCAAAGATGAGCCACCTGAGTCCGCAGGATGCTTCCTCTTCATTAAGGAGAGACAGGTGCTCGAGGAAAACACCCGCGCTCACAGGAGTAAGCGCCATTCTCTGCAGCAGAGGCTGGGATGGTTAATCTGGTCAGTGCTTTGGGTTCACAGCGGAGATTGCTGCCTTCTAAAAAAAGAAAGCGCTGTGGAGGAAAGAGACGGTCAGCCGCTATCTAGCAGGCCCAGCCCTCTAAGAACTTCCTCTGCGTGAAGTGTGAGGTAAGAGCTAGCAGAGATAAGAGCGGGAAGAGCCCTGGGAAAGATCCAGCTCCTGGAGACAAAGAGCTGAAAACAGCAGTTCAACCCAGGAGACTGAAGGGGGAGGGAGCAATTACCTACTTATTATTCAGCCGATGCTTTGATAAATATACGCTTGCTAGTTGGATCCAACCAGCCACACAGTTTTAGTCAGTACAAAAGAATGTGCACACTCAAGTTTGAGACGCATAAACACGCTGGATTATGATGGCGTCGCTGCAAAAGCTTGATGCCTCTTTACTGTCACCATTTCATCAATGATATTTGCTACATAAATGGTTTTCACTTTAATCTGCTGTGCAAATCTCTGACATCAAGAGTTTCTCCTTTAGAACTCACATATGTGTGTTTACCTTTGCTCCGTTTAATTTGCTTTTACGAGGAAACATTCAGCACCACAGTGACCTGGAAACTGCTTAAAGCTGCAGCGCCTGTTTCACCTCAGAGAAACCAACCGAAAATGAGAACTTTGTGAAGTAGCTGATGAGGAATGTTTGGTGATACAGTCAAGCACAAAGCCTGAACGCCTCCTCTAGCTCCACGCATCAATACGGAACTGTGGTACTATTGCTTGGTTAGTGTCACGGACGCCACCAACAAAAAAAATAAACCAAACTTTACAACGGTTCACCTCCATCGCATCATACATCTCAGCCCTTCTTTACGCTTCCTTGATATGGTCAAAAATATGGTTTGCTGGCGTTTCAACCATCTTATTTTTTATTTAACAGATGGGTTTTTACTGCAGAAACATTCATCATTTGATCCATTGTTGCTTCGTAACAATGCTTGTTGTTTCTTTGCTCTCAAACTTAGTAGAATAATTTAGAAATTCAAAATTTAACAGAAAATAAAGTAAAAAAACAAAACAAAAACACGCCTCTCTTTCCGCTGCTCCCCACAGCAATGATGAAGGATTTAACGACAGGCATTAGAAATATGTGACATATTCAACAGAAACTTTGATGGTAGTTAAACTAACATGATTATTTCTTAATAAAAACTAATTTTTCATTTGCAATAACAAAACTTAGCTGCACTGCATCTAGAAGAGTTAAATAAAGAAACTATATTTGTTTGAGTGCTGAAGAAGAAGGACAACAGCGGCATGAGAGCAGGAACCAAGATAAACAAATAAAAAGACAAAATAGCATAAGGTCCCTCTTTCACTGCGTTTGTATTTGAAATCCAAAAGCCTAGAGTGTTTGTGGAGTGATGGACAGAGGAGTTGTGTGTTTTCAGCAGGACCAACCACCATCTTCCACTCTGGGGTTCAGCTCAGTGAGACTCAGCTTCTCCCATGCCTTTACAGAGGGGGACAGAGCTGTACGCAGTGACTCTGCAGGAAAGGAGTCTGCATGCATGTAGTTAGGGGTCGAGTGCCTTGACCCGCCAGCAACCTTCACATAAACCACAGTGATAAGAGCTTTGCCCCAGCTTGGCTTCTAGAAGAAAGCAAAACATGAGCGGGAAGGCAAAACGCTGAATTTTACTGCAGTAGAACTCTGCTGTCAGCTATCACTTACAGAAGATCGTTTCTTAAAGGTTTACTGGTTCTGAGCTGCACAGTCCTGCCTTTACGAAGCCATTTTCTGACTTTCGGAGATTTCGGGGATTGAAAGTTTGGGCACCCAAGGTAAAATTATTATTGTGCATGAAGAACACAAGAAAAGATGAAAACATCTCCTAACGGCATCAGTTTACAGATGAGACATGCTTGTAATATGTCAAAAAATGAGGCTTCATTTCCATCATTTACCCTTTCAAAATATCAGAAAAAAATGATGGCGTGTGCAAAAGTTTGGGTAAAAGTTTATTGTATTCACCGCCCCCTTTGGAAAAGCTGAGACCTGACAGTGTCAAAGACTGTTCACAATCATGGTTTGCAAAGACCAGGGGATTTCAATCTGAAATATTAAAAATAATCTGAGTCATGTGACCTCGTCCCAAGAATCAGCATCATGGGTTCTTCCAGCAGTTGTCCAGAACAATGAAACTGAAAATGGTTGATGCTCACAAAGCAGGAGAAGCTCTAAGAAGACAGCAAAGCCCTTTCAGATGCTGAAATCCTCTGTTCAGAATGTCATTAAGAAATGCCACTGAACAGTGGAAGTTAAAGCAAGATCTAGAAGACTTTTGATCCCCATTGTTTGATTTACAAATACCTCATGTAAACTACTATTCATCGTTTGAATATGTTTCCAGTCAAGCTACACTGGACTGAAGGACAAAGCCGATTCTATTCAAGCGTGTGAACTATATATTGATACAGTGATGAGGAGATAAACTCTGTGAAGTTCATTTGTGAATCTGGTTTGAAATCAAAGACACGGTTTATTGTAGTCGGATTTTATGACTTCATTCTCTGAAGAGGACATAGATAAAGGGAATTGTCCTGTTTTACTGTTGCAGGAATCCTGTTGCTATGTATGGACCTGCAGAATGCCTCAAGTGTGAAACGGGATGACAAAGACAGACAGAGCGAGTTCCAGCAGCAGAGCTCTTGCCTGCAGTTGAAGGAGGTAATAAGGCTCCATGCCAGCTCTGCCCGGAGAAACGACCAGCCAGCAGAGGCAATAAATCCAGGCAGAGATCCTCAGAGACGCCGGCAGACTGAGCGCACCCATTACAACTTGACCTTCTCGGCCTTGAAAGAGCCCAGACAGAGCAGACGCCCACTCAAGCACCTGCTTCCCCCCACCTCAGGCTTTAAGAATGGGGCGAGGAAAAACATATTCTGACTAAATCTGAGGAACAGTGAGGCTTGGAGGCCCGATACCGTCATGGTGTTCATCCTGGACAGTTCTCCTCGATAAAGTTTTTGTAACCTTCTCTGGAGCAGGGTTTACTCACATTCTCTGTGTTTGAAACGCTGTGAAACTCCTCAGACCTCTGGTCTCCATTCCTGTTACAAACTTTGGCTGCACTATAAACAATAATGATACAAGCAGGCTGTAAGTGTCCTTTGTGCTCATATGAACTCACCTCTGCTTAAGTGAGCAGAATCAATTAGTGTGTTTCTATCATCACATGGACTTATGAGATAAATAAACAAGAACCTGCAGATCCTGCTCAGCACAATAAATGATCCATAACACATGGAAAACATCTGCATCAACCTTTCTTGATCGTAGAGCAAACAACAGAACAAAACTAAAGAAATAAATTTGAAATGTCGATGATGAAAAGCTCAGAGTTCTTTTGAAACATGTTAAATGCAGAAGACAACCGTTTATCAAACCTGCACAAATCGAACAACTTTTGCTGGACGACACGCACCAAGGGAAGGGAGAGCAAGAATTCAAAACAATCACAAACAAAAAATCAATATTAAATCCAAATAAAAATAAAGCAAAAATATATGAATTGACAGAAGGAATTTCAAGTGTCAGTCGACTGTGACAGACGGCATTCAGCTGCAGCTTCAACACCACAGCTCTGGAGGTTAAAGAGTTCAGTGAAAAATAAAATATGAAAACCAAACATTATTCAAAATGCTATTCATTCAAGGACAAAAAGCCTGAAACTGCCAGACAAGTCAGTTTTGTCTGTAGTAATGTCGGTTTGGTTTCGTGCAGACATTTGACCTTCATTCATAACTGTCCTGACTCTTCCCCTTAGCCCATCAGCAGTCTTCTCCTTTCCATTAAATTGCATGATAATCTGTTTTTCTCTCCTTAAAACTGCTTTGCACACATCCTCCTATCGGCCCACCTCCACCTGCCAAGTATCTGCTCCACATCCACCACACTCGGTCAGTGACTTCCTATTTACCTGCAGTTCTACAGGCTGTCCCTGCAGAACTGAACGTTTTCAAACTTCAAAAGTACCAGTGAAGATTGCTAATCCGTTGGGTTTTACAGCGGTGATGAACCACCAGAGCACAATCTTCTGAGCAAAAGTCAAACTTCCATCTTAAGTTCCTTTTTAAAACTGCTGAAATATAAAGTAACAGTGATGGAACCGCTGAGAATCAAAGGCATGTTACAACGAAAAAAACAGTAAGAGGAATATTATGTTTAGATTCCTTTTCATGTCAGAAGGAAGTGAAAGCAAGAATAAAAGCCAGAGTTCTGCTCAGTAAGAGGATAAGTGAGGAAGGAGGGTCAGAGCTGCTGGAGCATAACAGCCGCAGGCGAGAGCCCTACTAAACGCTAGCTGTCATCTCCCGTCAGGATGGCAGCCGCAGACGAGAGGCTCGCTTCGCCTCCTCAGGCCAGATGAGGCACATCATCTTCAATCACAGCAGACTCCTGTGACGGGCCACTACAGCTCTCTCAGCAGAGAGACTGACGGCTGCTGCGGCTAAACGCAGACAGATTTCACATTCCACACCACTCACTGAACGCGTGTGACGGACAGCCAACCACAGCCGTGCACCTGAAACAAACAGACTGCAGCTCCTTTCTCTCACGCTTCTGCTGTTAGGGCTCCATCTCTTCGTGTTCTGACCCGTGTTGCTCTCCTCTTCAGAGATTCTGTCCATCTGGCCGTGTCTGCTGGGCTCTGTGGTTCTGCCCCAGGTACTAAAACCGAGCCAGGCCCGAGCAGCTGTCCCACGCAGCACAGGCCACACAAATACAATGGAGTAATTAGACCGGGCTGAAAGGATTATTGGCCTTAAATATTAACAAGGCATAACGAAGAGGAATTTGCCTGTATTTGCTTTTCAACCCAAGATGGACCCAGATTTCATCCTGCTGGTAACAGAACAAATACCAGCATTTAATAATTCATTCAGCAGGTGCTGAGATGGTGTGATCAGTGTGCAGCAGCTTCACCTTAACCAGGCCTGAAACTCCATCACGACAAAACACATGGAAGGAAGCAACAAAACACAGCTCCACAGTCCCACCAGGAGATGCAAGGATCACCGCTTCAGAATATTCAAAAATTTTTTTAACAGATTGTCTCTTGTCCATTAAAAGCCACTTCTTTGGTTTTTATGCACTCATAATTTCCACCTCATTAAAATTTGTATTTTTGTTTATTTTTTTTCCGGTCGTTCTTAAAAACCGGCATCTAAAGTAACAAACACCTGCTGGACCCAGCGGCTCTTGGAGACCGGTGTTTGTTAGAGACCAGCCGCTATTGGACGATATACGGTAAAGAACACGTCTTTTTAACAAAACAAGGACATTTGGGCCTGAAGGGGAAATGGTTCTACAGCTACTGGTCATTCTGTGAACTCCTGGTTTGCCTTTTGCTAACATAGCAGATTTTTGGGTGGATCTGCCTGAGGATGAGTAAAAGTGTGTTGTTGCAAAAACATGGGTTGAGACTTGGCATCTTCTTTCATCCCAGAGTGTCTCCTCTGTGGGCAGAGGCAGATGCTGCTCATCTAAAAGACTGTAATTGACTCAGCAGAGCTGCTGTCAGAGCACAGAGCCGTCAGAGAGCTTTAGCACGCTTGGAGTGCTCAGAGCCAAGATTTACTGCACTGGTGGCTGATAGAGCAGACAAAAGATGGAAGCAAAATCTTTTAATGCTAAAAGCGTTTTGTCTGGGGAACAATGTTGCCATCTTTAAATGGAACCTGGGAAAATCTACAAAACTGGGGCAGGATCAAAATGGGGACTAAAAATAAAAAAGCAAAATACCAGAAGAACCTGCTAAAAGCTGAAGTTACACACGCTTTCAAAAGTTGTTTCCCCAGACATTTGCAGTGAAACCATCAGTTTTCTGAGAAGAGGGAGCCATGCTCGCTGTGGTAGTTAAGGTTGGGACAAACGCCATTGATTGAACTAAGTGCTCAACTGAAAACACTGCTGGAATCAATGCTGCCTCAGATGGCGCAGCCCAGAGCTCCCAGAAGACCTCGGCTATAGATGAATGTGACAAAGTCATGCAGAGGTGCTGAAGTCACGCTGCGCTGACAGCAAAGCTGATGAAAACGCCATTAGCCAGACGGACCGTCAATGAGTCTGAAGGCTCGGACAGAGTCTGGGATTTGAACCAGGAATGCACCCGTCACTGTTTCAACTCCATCCAGCTTCAGTGCATTACTCTGTAACACTACAGAGTGTTGGCATACATTACGTCTTACAGGATAAAAAAAGAGTTTTTTAAAGATTTTTCATGCACACCGAAACAAAACAAAGACGACCAGAGAAATGTGTTTTTCTTTTATCAGTTTGTCTCATTTACAAATTATTTGATCAAATATGCAGCTTCCCGGGTCCATCCATATATGAGAGTTTTCCATCATCCTATGAATGTCGGGGCCACACCCAATGGTTAAAAGAATCCCAGTATGTTCCACCAACAAGGTTGGTACTCGTCTCCCTGACGTCACGTAATCCTCCACGCTGTGCTGGACTCGCTCTGGGCATGCCCTCCCCGGAATCTTCCCTCTGGTCAGGCTCTCAGCGACCTTTTCCCCTCTTCTTCAACCTTTTTTTGTGATGGTAGAAATCAGTCTAGAACCTGGGAACTGGAAGTCCCAAAGTAGCCATATTTGTAGTCCAAGAGTCTTCTGATAATGTAGTTCCTAAAGTACTCAACAAACAAACAAACAAACTTGCATTCAAACATAACTCCCTAGAAAAACATACAGACAAGACCATTTCAACCCAGGGTTAATACATGGAAAGCCGTTACTGGTTTGTTTCCATCAGTAACAAGACAATCCTATTAAAATATTAAGAGATTTTGAGAATTTAGGAACCTTTAAGTCATGTCCTAATTGTGCTTGTTACAACAAGAATCCTGCACCTTCACCACACCACAGGATACACTCTGCAGAGCCACGGCACTTGGAGCTGGTTTGTTAAACTGTGCCATCCTTTGGGCAGTTGGCAGGCTGTCATTGGTAACAACAATAACTGACATTTCCTGTCTTGCTGCCGGTGGCCTCTGGTGAAAATCGCTGTTCTGTATCACAACAGGAAGGCCACTTGGAAGCTCAGGCGGCAAAAAAAAAATAAAGGTGACTACAATGTTGGTTTGAGAACAATCAAACCTAACAGCCCTTCTCTACTTCAAAAGTAAACCAGCTTGCGTCAGAAACTGTTTCCTTTCCTACAGTTGCTTTTTCTTCCTCTTTCTCCCCTCAAGAAATCCAAAATGACCCTCTTTTTCCACCATGCAGCGCCCTGACCTTCGCCAACAATGTCCACAGAAAATACTACTAGTAAAGGGGCGAGGGATGAAAGGCGCAAGCTAATCACAAGGCACTCCGTCCACTAAATACTTCAAAGCTGCAGATGGAAAAGGGGGCCCTACCCCTCTTACCACAACTCGCTGAAGCCAGAACCAAACCAGGAGCAGTCTGAACCCACAGAAACCTCCGTGTGTGTCCACTGCCAAACACGCCTCAAGGTACGGTGAGACACGTGTAGCCTCACACAAAGAAGTCAGCATAATTACACGCTTATGTCCGTTCCCTAAAGCAGAGCTAATGGATGGAAAATAAAAAAAACAAGCTCCTTCATTTGAGCATGAGTTAAACAGAAATGAAATCAAATGGAAGAGCTCTGTGCTGCGGCAGACCGGTGTCCGTTTGAAATGCTGCTAGTTACACAGACTTCATCCCAAACAGTCCAGCACATCAAATGGACAGCCATGTCCTCTATAGACATATATGAACTGATTGAATGAAGGAGTCCCAGGCAGAAGAAAACAAGCTGAATTTACTTTTTCACACGTATCATGGCATGACGGGGAAAAAGATGCGGCAAAAGCAGGAAACTGTAATTCGCAGCTCTTTAAACATAAGCACAAATTAAGCTTTGAAATGAGGCGCAAAAAGGAGCACAGTCAGACTCCTCTGTAATCACACACTTCTCTGTTGAGGTCAGCGTGCAGCCCCACCAGGCAGCAATTAAACCAGCCTTCAATCAGGAGCCATTTTCTTTTTTAGAGCAGGTCTGCAGTCCATGGCCCCACTCCATGAGCTTCATGACGGATGACTAACAGACTGAACCAAAACCAATCAAACAGAGGTGCTGACATCCAGCATACATGTGTGGATGTTCAGGGCACTTCTCCTCCGAAGCCTCTCCACTGTCATGCGTTCTAATGAGGATGTGAACTCCCTGGCATTACAGAGGACATGTTTACCACTTTTGTGGATTTTACTATAGATGACATGATTCTCCACAAACAGCATTTCCAAACATTTCTGAACAACATTTTCCAGACCTACTGGTTTTGCTCTGAGAGACTGACATTGTGACAAGCAGCAAACAAATGTTTCTTTCAGGATGAATGCGTTCTACTAAAAGCAAGTCAAAAACCACAATGAAAAGTTACCTAGTTAAAGGATTAAAGCTGACTTTGGCCTGGGCTTTGTGCAAAGCTTTCTGGAGTGTTAGCATTTAGTTTCAATGCTGAGCTGACAGGATGGGAATATTTGACATGTCAGGTACCATGATAAGACAGTTGTGCTCATAAGTTTGCATACTCTGGAAGAAACCATCAATTCTAGGCTATTTTTCAGAGTATAAATGATAGCGCAAAAGCTTTTTTTCCCAATCATGGTAAATGGTTGGATTAAGTCATTTAATGTTTAAAAACAGAGTTGACTCTTTTTAAATGATAATGACTTCCCAAACTGTACAAATCAAAAGTTTTCTTGCTCCAGTTCTCAATACCTTGCATTGCCTCTTTTTGCATCAATAACAGCTTAATTAGCAGCAGGTAGGCAGGATGGAGAGAAAAGGGGAAGTAGAATGGGAAATAGAATAGGTAGAATAAGTAGAATAGGCAGAGAGCATCCCACCCATCAGTGGCTCTTAATGTTAGACCTCTGTTGTGTTCAGCCTCAGTGCCATGAACTGAAAAAGATGTTGCATCAAAAATATCTCTTTGTTTTTCTTTTATATTGTCCCTGACTTTAGCTCTTTCTGATGACATAATGCTGTTTAAGAAATGATTCACAGAGAAACAATTAGGAAACAAGAAACAGGAATAAACTGATCCAAGATGATGAAACAGACTTCATGCTGATGCCAAACAGAAAACGATGGAAGAGTGAGAGCAGCTCACTCACCGTTTTCCATCTCCTCTCCAGTGCAATTATTGATGGACTCTGGGAGGCCCAGCGTTGCTGCTGAAGGGATGGTTCCCAGAATGGAAGCCAACGATGGGCCTACTCGTTTTGGTACCTCCATCCCACACTCACTCTCCTCCTCTGGTGTCTTCTGCTCCAACTTGATCAGAGCCTCCACACTCAGCATATCAAGGTCTTTATCAAAGTGCTTGGCAACAGCCCTGAGCTCCTCATCCTCATCTGATTGATCATCTTCTTTCTGAGACAGCACGGAGCGGATGTCTTCACTGCTGAGGTCTGGGAGAGCAAAGTCATCAAACAGCGTTTGCAACCACAGTTATGTGAGCGCATATCTAACATATAGTGGAGAATTTAGTATTAATAAATTCACTTTTAATTATATATGTACTCTTTTTACATAACAGGTCTTTGATCAGATATGTACAATTCATTAAATGTTTTTTTTCATAGCAAACTGACACATTTAGTTTCTGCTGAGGTCAATATCTGCCATATAAATGCTGGTGAATAGTGACTAAATAGAGTCACTAAATGACAGAGGTCTTTTAAAAGCTGTTCATCTAAATGTTGTTGCCTTTCCAACTTCCTAAACACAAAGAGTCAGACTCAGAGCAACAATTAAATAGATGTGAAAACCAGGGGTTGGTTCTTTAATGATGACTCGCTTTGGTCATCTCTGCTAAAGCTCATTTTTAAAGAGTTTAGTGGATAATTCAGAATAAATGAACCAGTTATGGACATAAAAACTGACAGTCCTCAGCAGTAGACTAACAGACTTGTAACGTGGTGTTAGTCTGGGTTTGCCTGCTCTTTAGAAGCCACTACACAAAACATTATAGTGTCTCTGTGAGGTTTTAGCTCTTTGATTCTCCAGACGTATTAAAGTCGTGTTGGAGAACTTCAGAACTTCATTCAAGTTTCCTCAAAGAAGTTTGATGCAGTGTTGTCGGGGCTCTGTATCCAGGGGGGCGAAGACGACGGCGACCTCCTCCAGCTCTTTAAAGAGCGTGTTTCATGTCCTGGAGCAGCTGTGGAGCGACACTTTCCAAAAAAACAAACTGCCCTCACCGCATCCAACCCAAGAGAAAACAGAGGTGTTTAAGTGAGAACAAGAAAAGATTAAAGCAACTTTCGTTTGAATTTGTTTTCTTTCACACACTGTACTCTCAGAAACAAACCAAAACTGAAGTGGCAAGACATTTATAAATATATATAATTCACAATAACTTTGATATCAGCCTATTTGGCTAAATACTGAGGAATTACTCTGCCACACAACTGAAATCAAACTCCAGGGCTGGATGGGTCTATTTTTGTAGAAGATGACTGCAGTCGGGGAGCACCTTTAATTTTTTGATAAACTATGAGTACAAAACTGAGTTTAACATCAACTAACTAACTTTCTTTTGTCCAAATAGACATTCCACTGTTCTATTTATTTCTGGACCAGATGTTTGAGGGATTTCTGAGTTATTTCATAACCTAAACCTTTTTATCTGAAGCCTTAGTCCCAACTGCCCTTACAGGTGGATGCGGGCTGTCTGCAGGTGAAAAATGGGCAAATGTGTACAGTGCACAAAATACCAAGCTCGTAGACCAGGTCAGTGAAAATGTGAGAGCACATTTTTTCTGAGAACACTGCGGGTGACAGGCTGTAGTGAACACAGAGGAGTAAGCATGGGTGAAAGAGGTGAGACAGCCACACTGTTTTTCAACCACCCAAATGTTGCAGGCAGCCCAAGGGGCCCGTAAGTGCTGTTCCCATGACAAGTACCGGCTCCCGGTGTGCCCCGGTACAGGTTCGCCCATTTTTCACCTGCAGAAATCCTGTAAGGGCAGTTGTGGCTACGGCTTTACTAACAACTAGAGTGCTGCTTAAAGGCCATCATGTGACAGCATCACCCGCACATCAAAAATGTGAGCAACTTCCACTAGCCTTACACAAACGACAATCCACTTTCATGACGTCCGTTGAGGTGGCCGTAAAACCCTCGAGGGAACTGTCAGACACCCCCGCGCTCCCCTTAAGATGGGCCACACCCACCTACAACCCTCTACGGGTCCGGAGAACCCAAAAACCCAACAGCATCCGATCTTATGACTATTTTACAAAGGTTGTTTCAGTGGTTTTTATGTTTGTCTTTTTCCTGTTGTCTCAGACTGCAGCTGGTGACAGCAGATGATCACTCACGCAGCGTCTGGTTTTGCAGGAGGTTTTCTTCCGTTTGCAGGAAGCTTTGTTTGCCATAGTTGCCTTTTATTTGCTCTACATGATGATGACACCTAAAACCCCACAATGCAATGTGTTGGTCATTTACATTAGGCAGTTTGTAAAAAGTTTAGATAATCTGTTCTTTTTTAGAATTGTTGGGATCAATTTGATTTTGAAATTAAACAATATTTATCTAGACTGATTTTTTTTTGTCTTTTGGGGTCTTGACACATTCTCTGTTGTGGACTGGCTCTTTTTGATGAACTGAATGGAAATTCAGGTGAGTTGGAGGTGCTTAAAGTTTCAGCATTTTCAGAATCTCATCTCTAATGATTGTTTCTTCCTGAGATGTTCGCCTTAGTTTGGGGATTTTTTCTAACTGTACTTACCTTTATTAACATAAGCAGCATAAACTCCTTTCAGTTTGGGCCTCAGGCTCTCCAGCTCTGCATCTATTTCATCCTGATACCCTTGTATTTCATCTAAGACAAAAATAAAAAGGAACAAGTGAAGCAAATAAATTAATCATGCAATGGAGAGAAGGAGCAGAATTAGCAGCAGATAACGATGTGATGGAGATCTGCTCTTTGTGCTAAAATAACTGAAAAACCTCACGCTTATTGCATCTGTAACTACACTGGAACACCATAGCATTGTCGAAAAATAAACTGTGAGCAAAATATGACACCATAAAGAGCTGTTCCCCGACCCGGGTCATACTGTGAAGTCTCACCTTGGTTCTTTATCTTATTTTATATAATTTTTGCTTCAAAATGAATGAAAAGTAAACCTTCACTTCTCCATATTCATCAATGACAGGATCAATTTCTCACTAAAAAACAAAGGTTATGGTAACAGGGGTGGGTGCATGTTGTGGGACACATGTTCCATGGATAACAATTATTTGAAAATGTTTTAAAACAAATGTTCCCACAGTTAGGGGCTTCAATAAAACAGCACAAAATCATTTGATCTTTTATTTAATATTTGGTTTGGACATTAGGAAGGGAAAATGCCATTTTAGGGGTTACTCCAGACTGATTTGGTAATTTCAAAACTATTTTCAAGCTCTCTTTTCTCTTAGTTTTCGTAGATTTGGCCTCAAGACATAAATTGATGTCATAGTAGCCAGATTAAAGACAAAGGCTGTCAGACTTTGTATAGATCCCAAGAAGCAGGATGATTTAAAAGTCAAAATACCCCAGCAGCCATACCTTCAACATCTTGCATTTTCTCCTTGAGCTTCCTCTCCAGCTACAGGAAGACAACAAAAAGAGACAATAAATGAGACTGAACGTTTTTTTCTAATCTGTCAGTGGCTCCAGGCTGTGAGAATAACACAGTGAAACATGTCAGAATGAAAGGACATTGTTCCACTCCGTGGGTGGCTGATGGCAGCTGCCTTTGCTCTCAGAAGGATTTCTTTCCCATAAAATGTAAAGTATGCATCAGTTTGCTTGAATGCTGTTGGTCTGTGCTCTTCATACTCGGTGAAAAGCTTTAAGGCTTTCCTCTCTTTTTTGATGTTCTGCTGTAAAGCATTCAGGACTTTAAACGAGGGAAAAAGTTTGAAACAAGATGATTTCCCGTTTTAACCTCATTTGTCCTGTGTGGATGGCGTTCACTGGCATCTCCACTACATGAACTTTGAAGATTTTGATCGCATCATTAGTCATTGACGTCAGAAAGGCTTTCTGAACCACACTGGTTTTTCCTGGCTGTGTGTCAAAATGTGCACCTGTTGGGCTTTTGTCTTCTGGAGTCCAGCGGTATAGGAGGGTGGGTCGCACTCTTCATCCAGATCTATCCTCATGAACTCTTCTACAGTCAGTTTACTGGTGGGTGTGTCCTCGAATTCTGTCAGCCTGAAGAGGAAGTGGTGCACCGTGAACAGAGCAATGAATTTCTGCTCAAAGTGGCTGAAATAACAAGCAGAAATGTTTCAACTCACCTCTTTCTGAGCGTGTTTTCACACACTTTAACAACATTGACGATCTCCTTAACGGTTCGGCGGAAGTCGTGCATGTGAGCAGATACTAGCAGAGCTGGACACAGAACAGAGCTGTGATACTGACGTTAAAGGATTCTACTGGTGTAATGTATTGGTGAATATCTAAAAATACGTTTGTCCTTCAAAAAGTGTCATCATTTGGTAGACTCTTTGCAGTTTTACTAACAGGCAGCAGCAGCAGCAGCAGTACACATATTCTGCAATGAAGACCTTCAGGGGAACAGTTATGTAACTGTCATTAGACTTGAGTGGCTCCAGAAGCTGTTAAAGCATGGATGGAGACTTTCACTTCAACGTGCACACTTAACAGCCTTTAGCAGGGAAGCAGCTGCTTCTAGCCCACATGCTTCCCCCAGCTTTCACCTACAAAAAAACCCTTCAAACCGGAACTTTGGACCTGCATGCTTTGCTTTGGGAAGTTGCTCTTCTGTTACTTTAGTTTCCTCATCCTGAAAATTGCTCTGGTGGAGCTGGAAAAACATTGAAGAACCTTTGCATTTGAATTCTGGTCCATCAATGGTCATTTTTGCTTTGAAAATGAATAGCTTAATGCATTCCACTCACTGATTTCTGACACGTGATTATATTTGGTTAATGGTGAGGAGAAATGGAGATCAAACTATAAGCGTGATCCTGTTTGAGGAAATTTCCTCTGAAGCATCTGATCTGACTGAGAACCCCCAGAACCTGAAACAGCCCAGCATTGAAGACTGGACTGAACCAAACAATGTCACTTATAGGATGTGATCTCCTCTAGAAAACAGTTAGGACTCACTTAAGATCCTATAAGGATCCTAAGGATCCTAAAAATTAAATCGTAAGTGTGAAAATGTTCATGTCTGTCTGAGAAAAGAGAATAAAAAGTGTGTAGTGCTGTTGCAGAGTCATCCAGTGCTGAAGCATCACGGTAGAAGACATAGAAATGTGTGAGAACCTTCAAGCGTCTCCATAAAGGAAACCTGCCAGAGTCAAAATTACTTTCCTCCTCAAGATATTGTCAGTGCTGAACCTCTGGGATCAATTAAATCCTCCAGTGCACAGACAGCAGACTTTACCTGCTCCACAGAGTCCCGATGGCCTTCTCCCCGTGTGCATCCAGTCTCTCTTCATCCTTTGCACTAGTCGGAGCGCCGTCATGGAGACATCATGGTTCTTCTCACCAAATTCTAACATTTGGGCAAATCGTGGAATATACAAACATGGATCTGTTCAGAGGAAAGAGTATGGCTTCGGTTAACCAGCAGGTTGACAGGGAGCAGGTTCTAACGTGGTGACGTTCTTTTCACTTCACTTGTCTGAAAAGCCTCGGCTGCTGGAGTTTTCCTCTTGTATCTAAAAATTTGTTTTAGATTTTTTTTTTAAAACCACACACTTTAGGCTTATTTCTAGCGATCACTTTAATAAACAAAGTTCATTATTGTTTGTTATAATCAATATATGACTGGATTTTGCTACCTGTTTCTTAATCTATTGTCAAATTTTTAAAATGATGTCATATTGTCATAATATTAGGCGTTACATTTTAAAAATCCTGCTGAAAGTAAATTTAAAATATAAAACAAGTCAAGCATTTGGTCAAAATGTGTAATTCAAAGACATTCAGTCATTCTCTGATTCTAATGAACACAAAGAGGCTGAAGCTGCTGCATCCTGCCGTCACCGGCGTCCCGTTTAAGGGGAAAAGCACAACAAAAGGCAGACGCCTCATAATGCAGATGGTTTATTATCAACAGAAGAGCAGGATGACACACAAAGAATCCAAACCAACTTGATGAAGCTCATGGAGGACACCGCAATACGTGTAAGCTGGAGCTGAGCCAACAACAACATTGTTATTGTTGGTTGATGATGGTTAATTTTTCACGTTTGAGTTTTTTCCAATGCGTTTCCAATGTCCACAAACTCATTAAAGTTTTATGATATCCAGTGTCGCTTCATGTCACATAACATTTAGTAGAAATGATGAACAAGCAACATGATAGAATCAGGGATGTCCCAAAGGATCTACCTTTTCTGGTTTCTTATGGTGCTTCATTTGTTATATTTCATCTTGGTTTCTGGAAATTATTTTTGTTTTCCAAAATGTTTCATTTCTTTTTTTTTTTTTTGTGGCAGGTCAAATGGTGAGAAAAGGTTTTTAAAAAAATCACGTTCTATTCTATAATAATCTTTAAAAAGTGTTTGCATTGGTTCTGTGATCAGAACCGCATTTGCTTTCAAGTCTAAAGTCGGGCAACACTCCAGACACCCGGAGAACAAGCTCCAAAGTCAGACATCATCTCTTCGAGTAGCTTTAACAGAGCAGTCAAGTGAAAAGCTGGTAGCGCCAGCTGTTAATACAATCAGGCCGGATCCCCTCCCCCTCCACGCCAAACGCCACTGCTTCCAGTTTTACTGGAGTGTCTAATCTTATTGCCAGGCTGGAAACACAAAAAGGAGACATCTTTAATCCATTTCTATCAGTTCAGATATTTGTAAGCTTGGAAGATCACAGATGATAAAAACCATGGAGAAAAAACTACCTTCAGCTGCGTTGAAATGTTGGCGTTTGGTTTGTGTGCGCTAAGCTCGGCACAGATTACAGGTTCCGGTCAGGACTTTGACTTGATCACTTCATAAGTTTAATGCCTGAAGTGATTTTGTTGTGTTTTTGTGCTCCACATCCTATGTGTGCATTCCTGTAAATGACAGAGACTGCAAGACTAACCGCAGCTTCAGAACCATTTCTCTCCAGGGTTTTGACACCAGGGAGTTCACATCTGATGGATGTAGGACAAGGACAAACCAGACCTCCCACACACAGTACAACACCACCACTTCTTAATGAAGAGGGCATTTCTGTGAAATGCTGAGGTGTTCTTTTTTTTTTATAAAATATAGCTTTGCATATGACCTCCACCGGAAATATTGTAAGTCCTTTTTGATTTTCTTAAGTAAGGCAGCAAACTCATGATGTACTCTCTTTTTCAAGTGTTTCAATGGTCCAGATTAGTTGGTAAACAGCAGCTCCTGGGATTTGTAGTTTTTACCAGTGTAGCTGAATCAGACTTAATAATGGACATTTTTACACACAGTTACTAATATTCAAGCTATTTTACACCACCAGGGATTAGAACTAGACAAAGACACATATTTGTTTAATGAAATCACGAATTCTTACAATCAAAATTCAATGTTTTGTTCCTAAAAAAAGGTTTTAAAATATATTAAACTCACTGATTCTAAGGAGCAGGACTACATGTTCTAAACAAAGACAAGTTTGACTTTTATACCAAGGCTTATTACCATTTAAACCTATTTTTGGGTAAGGCATATGGTTTCTATTCATCAAATTTGCTTTAACTCGTTTTATATTTGTAGAGTTCACTTAGAGAACTTTCATAACTCTGCTCTCGATTGTTTAATCAATTATTAAGTGAATCGAGTTAGTAAAAATCACGATTTAAGCAAGTCAAACAAGGATTAAAAATGAAAAAACAAAAGTTAAACGTCATAATTATTCAAAGAAGACACCAAAACCCCAGTGTTGTTGGGGAGACACCCCCCAGTAATCACATTAGAGGGGGAGGAGTCAGGCGCCTGACGCACGCAGCGGAGGAGGGCCTCCTACAGACTACGCTTCTGACGTAAGAGCAGTGCTCACATCTGATTGGCCCTTCGGAAGTCCAGCCGTCCACAGCGAGGAGGGGGGTCAGGACGGGGAAAGATGCAGTAAAAATAGAGCAGAGCAGAAAAGTCGACGATTCCTCTGCGGTTACAGAGCAGCAGCTCTGTACGGAGGCTGCCGCCGAGCGGGAACGGCAGGGACGTCCGAGGATCACCGAGGCCACTAGGGCTGCGACCGCCCGGATTACCGGCTGGAAAGGGGAGAGTGACGGCGCTATGAGGACAGGGGTCCGTCCTCTCAGAGCCAGCTGACCTCCTGGAAACGCGCAGCGGTAACGGAGCGGCCAGGCCCGGACGGATGTCCGGCGCGCAGAATTCACGGTGAAGCGGCGCTGTCGGAGCGGATCTCAGCCCCACACTCCCCGCCCAGCGGCCTCTCCCCGAACATCGCTCCAGCGCGGCGCCGGGAGGAGTTGCCGGTGCTGATGCCAGCGGCAGCCTGTCGCCTGCTCCATCATGGCCGGATCATGAGGTGTTGGACTTTCCTGCTGCTGCTCCCAGAGGCGCTGAAGAAGTCCCGGAAGCTCCCGGGCAGGCTCCCGGTGTGTTACGACATCCTCTCGCTGTCCGGTTCCCAGAAGAGGCAGAAGGCGAAGAAGAAGATGGCTGCGGAGTTGTACCCCGCGGATAACACCAACAACGCCAACCTGGCCAACGGCACTACGGTAGCGGACGCCGAGAAGACCAAGGAGATGCAGCTGTGCCTGACGGGCGGCGGCGGGGGCGGCAGCGCCGCCACCACCCCGACCAGCCAGCACAACGTCAACAACAACAACGTGGAGCCCGCCAGCTGGCAGTGCAGCCACCCCACGCTCAGGGAGAGGTGAGCGGACACCACCCGGCCCCCTGCTTCACCTGTCTGACCCGAACGCGCCCTGAACGGACACTAACGAACCCCTAACGTGTTCCCATGATGGAGAACATTTAGAAAGAAACTTTAGACCAAAAGTTCTGGTTCCGAGTACCGGTGTTTCTTCATTCAAATCGTTGTGAATGTGAGCAGACGAAAAAGTTTGTAGCGATGGCTTTGGTGCGTGAGGACAAACAGATCCGTGTCCGTTTTTCTCATCTGAACGGGCGTCTGGTTAAAAACTGGATAGTTCCGGTATTTCTCACTGTTTTTGTGGTAATGTTAGGTTAGGGCGGTGAGGGCCCGTAAGCAGGAGAGAGTGTAAACAGAGATGATGGGAAGTAGGGGCAGGCTTACTTCGCCCACAACTCTGTCCCACAAAACCACACATGGGTTTTTAGTTTGACTCAAATCAGCATCATAATTAAAAGACCTCTGGGAACGGTGTGGGACTTTAAACACCCGCCTCCTCTGATTCTGTTCTAAAGTAATTACAGGTTAGTTACAGAGATACATGCTATTACTGACCATCTGCTCTGCCGGGCCATAGACACATTCAGAGGGATCTAGTCAGAGATGAAAGAGCTCAGCAACACAAAGATCCGGTGAATGTGGGCGGCCTGGAGTTACACAACACCTCGTGTTCACCCGTGGACCTGCTTTTCTTCTAGGAATGCCTTGATGTTTAACAATGAGCTGATGGCTGATGTCCATTTCATCGTTGGGCCCTTGGGGGCCTCACAGAGGGTGCCAGCACACAAGGTGAAGGCACACTTTTCATGTCCTTCAAAGTCTGTTGTTGCGCTGTATCCAATAGAGTTGTGCAGGCTGTTTTCTGATGCTTCTTTGCCCTCCTCCCTCAGTATGTGCTGGCCGTGGGAAGCTCCGTCTTCTGCGCCATGTTCTACAGCGACTTGGCGGAGGAGGAGTCAGAAATACATATCCCAGATGTGGAACCTGCTGCTTTTCTAATTCTGCTGAAGTAAGTGGGCCTCCGTCTCCTCTCGGCACATGCAGAGACCCTTCAAAGCTCTGGATTACTCATCCAGAGATGAGCAGAGGCAAAAGCCAACATGCTACAGGAGTGCAGGGGAGTAACGGCAGTGCTGAGCTCTGCTGGTCTTTCACTGTCAAACCCATTCTCTCTCATTTGCAGCCCTGTGGTTGCAAATGAGACAACTGCATCACAGTAGGGATAGGGTTATCCTAATTATTTGGATCAGATTGGTAAGAAATCATGACTGAAGGACTGTAGGAGATGGATCTGAGGTCTTAACATGCCATAAAGGCTGTCTCTCTGCTCTCAGGTACATGTACAGTGATGAGATAGACCTGGAGGCAGATACCGTGCTGGCCACCCTATATGCCGCTAAGAAGTACATCGTCCCAGCACTGGCCAAGGCCTGCGTCACCTTCCTGGAAACAAGCCTGGAGGCCAAGAACGCCTGCGTGCTGCTCTCCCAGAGCCGGCTGTTCGAGGAGCCGGAGCTGACGCAGCGCTGCTGGGAGGTGATCGACGCCCAGGCAGAGCTGGCGCTGTGCTCAGAGGGCTTCTGTGAGATCGACGTGCTGACGCTGGAGATCATCCTGCAGAGGGAAACACTCAACACCAAGGAGGTGGTGATCTTTGAGGCCGTGATGAACTGGGCCGCAGCTGAGTGCAAAAGACAAGGTTTGGGGCCCACCACCCGCAACAAAAGGGAGGTGCTGGGAAAGGTGCTGTTCTTGGTGCGCATTCCCACCATGAGCCTAGAGGAGTTTGCAAACGGAGCGGCACAGTCCGATATTTTGACACTAGAGGAGACTCTGAACATGTTCCTGTGGTACACAGCAGCCAAAAAGCCCATCGTGGACTTCCCTCTGACCATGAGGACGGGCCTGGTCCCTCAGAGATGCCACCGCTTTCAGTCCTCGGCTTACCGGAGCAATCAGTGGCGCTACCGTGGCCGGTGCGACAGCATCCAGTTCGCTGTGGACAAGAGGATCTTCATTGCCGGTTTGGGTCTGTACGGGTCGAGCGGCGGCAAAGCAGAGTATTGTGTCAAAATTGAGCTCAAGAGACAGGGGGTGACCTTGGCCCAGAACCTGACCAAATTTGTGTCGGACGGGTCGAGCAGTACGTTCCCCGTGTGGTTTGAGCATCCAGTCCAGGTGGAGCAGGACGCCTTCTACACGGTGAGCACCGTGCTAGATGGCAACGAGCTGAGCTACTTTGGGCAGGAAGGC
Source organism: Adrianichthys oophorus (assembly GCA_036245035.1). Lineage (NCBI taxonomy): Eukaryota > Metazoa > Chordata > Actinopteri > Beloniformes > Adrianichthyidae > Adrianichthys > Adrianichthys oophorus. The sequence goes on from BSAI01000101.1 coordinate 28,982,510, forward strand.
ATGACAGAGGTGCAGTGTGGGAAGGTGACGTTTCAGTTCCAGTGCTCCTCTGACAGCACCAACGGCACCGGAGTGCAGGGAGGACAGATCCCTGAGCTCGTGTTCTATGCATGAGCTGCTCAGGATCGCTGAGGAGCACTTCCTGCTCGCCCCTCCAGCCTTCACACGTATGTAGCATTAAGGACACCCCAAGAACTTTATGGTCAATGACTTGCTTTTTCTGAGAGACTATTTCAAAAGCGAAGCAGCCTCCATGTTATCTTATTTAACTTATTTTTTTATTGTTAATATTTAAATGCGGATTTAACTTCATTTGTTCTGACGTTTGTGAAGGGCCTCTGCTAGAAAAACAGTACAACATCCGTTACATAATTAGCTGAGCTCCACAAGAGAACGCACAGGCAGCGCTTTGTATTGTGTGAGTCCGTGTGTGATGATCCAGAGCGCAGCTTTTGTAAGAAAAAAAAAAAAAACACACAAAAAAAACCAGGTTGACGGCTGACAGCTTGATGCTGCTCAACACCACGTGTTCTGTATGAGAATGCTGACAATAAAAACACAGGTTATAGCCAACAAAGACATTGCCTGTTTGGTTCTGGGGCGAGGAACAGGGAACCGAGGGGCTAGAGCTCCCTCCAGCTAAAACACTGGGTACTACAACCTAAATGTGTGGAAATTTGCAGCTTGAGACAGATGAGGGTCAGCTGGGTGAAGGTTCAAGACCCCAAGTGGGCAGAGGGTCCCCAGGGAGCGGCCCTTTGTCCATAGGCATTTCTTAAGGGACAAAACATGAGGGGAACTCTAATGAATACTTACCTGAAAAAACCTTTGATCTTCTGAGCACATTTAGGTGGAAACTACATTGAGAAGTCCATATGGACTCGCAGTTTAAATCCAGATGCAAGCATCTACAACTATTTAAAACACATATTGGATGACACGTATGGAGCAGAAGCCATGTTTCTCATGTTTTCACTGCAGTGGCAGTAAACTCGCCTCCTCTGGGTGAAATGTCAACTCTGGTTCTTCCACAAAGCTCCAGTGAAACCGAGATGGATCTGCAGTAAAGGCTGAAGAAGTGTTTCAAAACTTTATGCCAGTCCTTTTTGCGAAATCCTCCACACCCAGCACTTCTCCTGCACATTTGCACACGTCCTGATGCAAACCCGCTTTTATGGCTCATTTATTTGTGCATTATTGATGTCTATTGGTATTCAGAGGGTAACAAAACATATGGGATGCGTGTTAAGATGCTGGAGACGTGCTGAGAGGTTTCCTTCTACATCAAGTCAAAAGATGGTCGCTCTCAGATGCCAGGAGTCTCCATGATTACACTGCGCTTGACGCTTCAAAACATCCGTGTCCACGCCGCAAAACGACACACCCACCATCCATTGTGACAATCAAAACAAATATAAAAAATTCAACAAAGCCTAACATGGTCAGTAAACTTAAGCAAGGAAACGTTAAGCACATACATTCAAAACGGCCAAAGTTTATGGAAAGAAATCAATCTGATGGATTATGCATGGAACATCTGTCTGAAATGAACCTGTGGCTGTCTCCTGATGTAATTCACCTTTAAACCAGGACTCAAGAAGAACTAGAACTGAATGGACAGAAGGTGAAGCAGGTCAGTACCTATGGCTGGAGTGTTGATGCAGAGTTCTTTTGCCAGCTGGAGGAAAATCTTTCCCAGAACGTAGACGTTAACCTGAAGAGAGAGATTATTACTTTGATTTGAGTTCATGCACCTCCAACGTAACTTTAAACAGCTCCATAAATCTGAGCGGCTGCAGATTTAGAGACATTAAGCCCTTCCATCCATGGAAGCTTCTGGGAAGACTGCAGTCAAATGACCCATTTCATCATCGATATGCTCAGATTTCCAGTTGCATAATTGACCCAGACACCACAGAGCATTTCACCTCCACGTGTGATTAAAAGCTGAGCTCCGGGTTATTTGTAGGGATTTGAAGGGTCTGGTAGACACAGCTCTTCCCACTGGTTTCTGATCAACATACCTGATGCTCTACCCACCGTTGCTGTACTTTCCTTCTCCCATTAATTTCTTGCTTCCAACGAGGAAAAAAGAATGCTGCAGGCTCTCCACAATGACTGGAGGACTTTTATTTTCAGTCCATCTCGTTCTTCTCTCAAAATGAAGAAACCTCTTGTGCTCTTTAATGTGGTTGATGCATTTCAGCTTTAGGATGTAGTGTGATAATACATGTTTAGGAAGAGAATGCTGGAAACAGGAGCAGCCCATGATCAGAATCCCTGTAGAGCTCACACTAGGCTGAGCAGCCAACCAGACCTGATTTGTCTCAGGAAGCTGTGAGAGCTGTGGGTGGGAGAACGGGGCATCTGGGTTATCACACTGGACCCCTCCCATCACAGATGTTTCATTGTCTTTCCCCAACAACGAGTCCCTAAAGCTCTGCAATAAATTCTTGGGCCTCTGAAAGCATGGATTGAAAGATAAAGCAACAAGACTGCTCATCTATCATCATCTTCAGGAGCTAACGGCGTTTACGAGTCAGAGTCCGTCTGAACAGAAATCTAAAGCAGAAGGCGACAGAGGGTCAGATGAGCTCTGTCATTCCTTTAGACCAGCCCTGCCCAGGCCTCTGGGGTTGTTAGAGGGACTCCCGCTCTCTGGAGTCAGCTCAGATGCCCCTTCTGCTATTCTGGGAAATAGACTCCAGCGGGAATTCAGCAGCAGAGATCACACAAATCACTTTAAAAAACATATTTACGTTTTAACCTTTAAGCCCACAATTAATTATGTCTATAAAGAATAGATAAGCCTCTTTTTTTAATACACTGAGGTGTCGTATTATTAAATAAATGTAATCACTGGGATTTTCAGGCAGCCGTATGTGCAGATTGAGTCATCTCTTCTCTCTGATCTCTGGTCTTACATTATGGGTCATTGTAACGGTCCAATCCGGAAAACATAGAACCACATGCAGCTCTTCAATCAAAGCATCAGCTTAAAGTGAAGAACCGCTAACTGATACACCAGCCAAACTACAGGTAAAATCGTTTGTTTGCTTTAAAAAAGCTTCAACGAGACGTGTAAAAGACAGACTAAAGCTGTAACCACTAATGTGGATTGTAAAGGACGATAGGCGATAAAGATACCGAGGTAAAAACCTAATTCTACGTTCATTATTTAGTGTGGCAGGTGTTGTACTAAAAACTGTAGAGAAAGTTTATACTTTCAAGAGACAATGAAAGAGCCCAATGTTCACAGAAATACTGAAAGTTTATAAGATCATTTTAGTTGAAGAGTTTATATTTACACCAAGCATAATGCAGACGTTTAAATTATTTACAGGAAGAAATGATTTAAAAACTCAAAAAGCCGTGTCAGCGTTACTGTACTGTCAGCAGGCGGCTGCAGGGTCAGACAGGCTTTCCTCTGTTTTTATTCTGGGAGAAATGCTGATAACTGAACGTAGAGCAGAGAAAAGCCAAACACAGATGTGAAAGACAAGAACAGAAAATAAAAACATCATGATCAATCACAGCATGCTAGTGCTTCTTCATGTGAGTTTGTGCGCTAAAATGATGGTTAGTCATATCAGACGGGGGGGGGGGCTGGGTTTGCACCCACTCTTCAAAGACACAGAACCAGCAGTCGCTTGGATGCTCAGTGTTAACGTCCCTTTACCCCACCCAGCAAAAATCCACAACAACCTCCAAATACCAGGGC
>BSAI01000101.1:28995136-29121739 GCA_036245035.1 Adrianichthys oophorus
TGGAGAGTAAATGTTAGAGGATTGGTCACCACATGGAGAGTAAATGTTTGTGTAAACTCACTCATGTTTATTAGCTCTTCTTCTGGTAAATTTCTTTCATCCTCTCCTCCTCTATGTCTGCACAAGAGGTAAACAAAATACACGACAGAAGACACAGACCAGCGTTCACTTCACCTGTGCAGCGTTTAGTTTGGCTGATGAAACAGCAGAATATGTGGAGATTTCTTACAGGATCCAGTCAGAACTGGAGGATAAAGCTGCTTCACTTAAAGTAGCAACAGACAGATTCATAAAATGTGTTGATTTGGAGACAGCGCTGTTGTTAGACACTAATGCTATGATGCTAGCTTGTTAGTCGCTAATGCTATGATGCTAGCTTGTTAGTCGCTATTGCTATGGTGCTAACTAGCTGTCCTGTGTGTCCTGTGTGATCACAGACCGGTTTAAAGTCGGACAGTATTCTCACAGACCGGCCTTTAAGACGCGGCGGATAAATACAAAAAGATGAATTAATAGCACATTCATAAAAACTGTATTTTCTAAATAATAACAGAATTGAACCCACTGTTTCAGCAGCGTCTGTGTAGCATAACAGAGTCTGTGTTACACTGAAAACTGTGACCTGTCAGATGTTGTGCTCAATCCTCCTTAAAGCTGCAACTTTAATGTCAATAATGATATATAATGACAATAACCTAAAACATTTGACTGTTTTCAGGAGTTTTTTGTTATGATTTGTAGTAAAATGTGATCACCTGGAGGCAGAATTAAGAAATCTCTACTAAATCTGTCCTTGTTTTCTCCGCCTGTTTGAATTTGAGTATTCAGTTAGATGACAATAAAGACGTGTTCATACCATTTATACATTACTTTTAAGCAATTTCATTTTTCTAGGAAAAAAAATAAAAATAAAGGCAGAAAATTTTCAAAAAAGTAAAATCCCTAAGATAAAATATATGTTTAGCCGCTAGAGTTTTTTTTTTTAATCAACCAGCCAACTTGGCCAATGTGTCACAAATATAAAATCTTAGCCCCTGTGTGGAGGTATTTTAGTTATTTAAAATCTGACAAAAACAGAGTAACGTGCACTGTAAACAGTGCAGAAGGCATGTTCCTTCTAAAACTGGAAATCCCACCAACCTTTTTATCACCTGAAGCAGCGCCATCAAACATGCTCAATCTCAGACTGAAATAAAGAATAATTCTCCAGAAAAACAACAAAGTTCAGACCTTCACAGCAGCAACAGTCTAAACTACCAGAAGAAATTCTGAGAATTTGCTTTTAGTTTCTAGATTATTCACAGGATGCTGATAAAAATGTTTGTTCTGTAAAAACTTGAAAACATTAGAATTTATTTGTAGAATGAATGTTTTGTTTTTAAATGGAACTGATCCAGCAGTTTAGTGTTCTGTTTTATTCATGTTCTCTTTTGAAACTTGAAAGCTTTTGCTTTTCTCTTCAGTTTCATTTGTAATATCTATTCCTTCTTTTAGTTTTCTGGGATAAAAACTGTTGCATCATGGTCCTTCAGTGCATCTGTGATGTTTAAAGTCTGATAGGAAATAAATATCTAATCTGAACAACCTGCTGATGATGACACATTTCTCCTATGAACTACGGGCGTTCAAATTTGACAGATATAGTTATTTGGTTTTTATCGTGATATATTTTGTTATGGGCTGCACGGTGGCGCAGTGGTTAGCGCTCCTGCCTCACAGCAAGAAGGTTCCCGGTTCAAGTCCTGGCTGGTGGACCTTTCTGTGTGGAGTGTGCATGTTCTCCCCGTGCATGCGTGGGTTTTCTCCGGGGACTCCAGCTTCCTCCCATCGTCCAAAAACATGCTTCACAGGTTAATTGGTTACTGTAAATTGTCCCTAGGTGTGCATGTGAGTGTGCATGGGTGTGTGATTGTGGCCCCTGCGACAGACTGGCGACCAGTCCAGGGGTGTACCCTGCCTTCGCCCATGAGTAGCTGGGTTAGGCTGCGGCAACCCCGTGACCCCGAAAGGGATAAAGCGGATTGGAAAATGAATGAATTAATATTTTGTTATCATTTCATGTGAAAAAAAACATTGTGAAATAAAAAATTCACTTTATGACTTTATCCAACCACTAACCATGAGTGGAAAAAGTTTTTGTGTCATCATTCATACTCTCTGAAAAATAGCCTAAAATTCTTTGTGTCTTCCAGGGTATGAAAACTTATGAGCACAACTGTATGAGAACATGTTAAAAACACAGTTTTCATTGAAGTGGGTCTTTAAGCCTTCAGATTAATGGAAACATCTCTTGACATTTACATGAACCAGAACAGGACACTTTGAAGGATGGTGACATTTACCCACACATGTGAACCTGCCATCCGTCTGCAGAGTCTGAACACACCTGCATACGCTTAGAAAACTACGAGTCACACAGCTAGATCTCTGCACACTGTTTGCTGTTCCCACCTGCTGGATTAAGACAAATGTGATGGACTGGATGTGCCACGTTCCAAACGTTGGTGCTGCAGCGCCCTCTTGCTGATAACCGCTGCCAAACACCTATGGCAGTTTTAAAAAGAAAAACCTCAGAAATCTGAACTGTTGGCGCAGTGTAAGCAAGTTCCTGCTTCCCAACATCCAGATTGCTCTCCTGAAAGCTTACAGCCCCTCACAACCCCAACCTAACATTACAGGCGCAACAAAAAAGGCGAGCAATGTTGGAGGTATCCAGTCGTACAGTTTTGATCCAGATTCCAGTGCAGACGAGGAAAACAAAGATGTACACGGATCTGTTTGTCTGCAAGTGGATGCATCAGAATGGAGCAGAGCAGGGAGCTTGTGGCCCGCCCAGTGTAGTTTTTACGTCACAAATAAACTTTTTCAAACAGCATTTTTTCATCTTCCCCTGATTCACAACGATTTAAATAAAGAAATACTCAGAAATGCAGTTTGAACCTAACTGCTTTTAAACATGTCCTCCATCATCAGAAAAATGATGTTAAAAACACAACTTTCATTGGAGTGGGTCTTCAAGTAGCTCCAGCTCACTGTCATACATACACATGCCAGACAGACAGACTGATGATCAACAGCAAAAACAGATGGAGGTGCTGAGCTCAGAGACATGAGTCAGCCTGTGGGCAGACAGCGGTTGAGGATGACTTCTGCAGGACTGAAGCAAAGAGGATGAAGAGGAGAAGCCCCAAAAATTCCTGCTGACTCACAGCACTGAAAGTCATTAATCCACACGTTCCAGCAGACGCTGTGGACAAGCTCAGCTACCTTTGCTCCCACTGGAAAAAGAAATGTTTTTGTCTCTGCTCGCCTTTCTGAATATGTCAGATGCAGAGTCAACGACACCCAAACTTCACCAAGTCAGAGTGTTCCCACAGTTTTTTCTGAGAAATTAAAGGCAAAAGATGAGACAATGACAGTAAACAAGGTCAACCGCATCCTCAAACGAGCTCAATATCCCTCTCATCCTGCTCCCCTCTAATTTCCTCCTCTGAAGTGCTGCTGTGTTCACTCCTCAAACCTGATTACAGACTCAAACTCAACTAACTCCCTTCTAACTCTGATCACTGATCAGATCTGGTGGTTCAGAGTCTCCATGCAGTCCGTATGGGTGCGCTTTACGCGTGGCGTGCGCTTGTAAATATTGCGCAACAAGCTTTTTATGCATTTATTTTTCCTTTGTCTCACAGAAGAAACTCCTCTGCTTACTGAACTTTCCCGTCTGCGAAAGACAGACGGCCTGACTCGACTCCGAACAACGGAAACCTAAGAAAGCAGAGAGCTAGGGAAAGAAAATCTAAATTTTCGTCTAAAACAAAACATTCAATTGAATCGATTACATCAATATATCGCCCAGCTCTACTGTGAATTTTCAAATATAGAGAACAGTTTTATTGCTTTATTGGAAAATGCACCTTAAACAGTGCAACTCAAAGCCTGCAGTGAAGGTCACCAGCAGCGTCTCTCCTCCCACTGCACATAAATCCTCATCATGTTCAATCCCTCCATTTACCTGCATAATGCAGCTAAAGAAAACAGTGGAGGGAAAAGCTGCTCATTTGGTTTAAAGGTGCACTTATGACTGAGGAGAACAAACAGGATCAACGGAGCCAAAGTAAATCTCCTCTGAAAACACAAAGGCTTTAATTACCTGGCTGCAGTCAAACACACCAACGTGCTGCAACAGAGCTGCTCTCAGACTGGAGCTTTGCACGCAACAGAAAATAAACAAAGATTTGTGTCATCCACCACAACGCAAAACTCATGTTGGCGCTCTCAACCCGAAGGAAGCGGAAAAGCTTTCACCGTGTGGCTCCCTCTGCTGGCCACTCACCTCTCTGCAGCGTCTGAGATCTGGACTGGGAGCCCACACCCGGGAAGTACGAGTCTCCAAAAGATGGACATCTTTGACCGCCTGAGGAAAAAGGACAAATGATTAAATGAAGAAGGCTTCTCTAAACATTAAGAACAAGAAAACCAGAGAATCCTTTTTTAACAAAAAATAATATAAAAAGATGGCTCACAATTTAAACCTGATTAATTTAAGCAGAGCAAATGCAGCAAACCCACATTTTACAAGACAAAATGAGTCTGAGTTGGATTTCACATCAATCAGCCTGCAGCTCTTGCTTTAAAGCTTTTATTTATGGTACTGTAGTTCCCTCTAGCGGACAAAGAAGTAAACCAAGCACGGCAGTGGAGGGGCAATGATTAAGGCTCGTTTTGATACATTTAAAGAGACTGTTATGAACAAAAAAAAAACGTCTTGAAGTAAATAAAAAGCATGAAGAAAAATGATAACAAATCTTGTCTCTTTCTTACTTACTTTAACTTTGTTTCTGCATTATACCCCCTTAAGTTTTCCAACAGAAAATGAGTAATACCCAGTAGTTAAAATGAAAAAGACAAATGTTTTCTATTATTACAGGTGGTAAACGAGGAGATGCCAAATGGGTAAACAGAATGGAATCTATTGATATAATTCATAAAGTTTGAGATGGAGAAGAATCCGACCAGATGGATGCAACCCAAACTGTGACAGATTCTCTTCGCTGAAGCAACTGTCTGATGCATCCAAATGATCAAGTTGATAACTAATAACATCAACACAGACATTAAACTGAAGACCAGACCACTCGTGCAACAGCAGTAGGGATGGAGTCACAAAAAACTGTGGTTCTTTGAACTTTGACCTCAAACTTTGCTTCAGTAAACATGTTTACTGCTGAAGTTCAAAGATGCTTCAGACGGTTTGGACCCTTCGGCCTTAAATCCTGACCACATTCGCAGTGATGCTTCTTGAACTTTGTCACACCAGTTTAAAGGTTCTCACCCTCCGAGGACACAAACTGTCCCACAGCCAGCGACCCCCCGGCCCCCGTCTCCACGAACTCCACCTCCGACACGATGATGTTGTCATCCAGCACGGAGCCGCAGGCCATGCAGACGGCGTTGCCCCGCGCCTGGTCCACATCGATGTCGGCGCTGCCGCAGTTTTTACACACCTTGGAGCTCATAATGTTCCTGAGCAGGAATCTGTTAAGAACAGAAAGAAGCTCTTTGAAACTGGAACTCAGACTACATTAGATTGTGTGGAAGGTTGGATTAACCCTGGAAATACAGTTCTTTCATTTTGTAACCAACACGTGTGATTGCACATGTGAGACCATTAAAGCAGCAAGTACAACACTGCACAGTTGATTCACTCCATTGACACAGAAATGCCCCAGCACTGTCCACATGCCAACCTTGTGCATGTTTGGTAGCACATTTCTGTGAGAAGCTCTCGTCAGTGATGAACACTGAAGATGAACAAAACAACACGCAGGAGTCGTCTCACTGATGAAAACCTGCAGTCCATCCTGACAGCCTCTACAACACAGGACCTCCTTCCAAACACAAGAACACCATGTCGGGCGTCTATCTCTGATAAAACAAAAATTGAATGATTTAGTTTTGCTGAAATGCACTCATTTTATTTATATTTCCATGTTTTGTTTTGTTATGCAGCATGTTCATACTTTCCATTTGTACAATTTTGACAGGACCGGTATCTTATGGGGAGCTAAATATTGTAAGTTATTTAATGTTTGAGATCATTTATTGCACAATAATAAACCTGTGTTTTTAATTCATATTTATTTACAAACAAATACGTTTTAAAAGTTTTATGGACTCACTCCAATGAAAAATTGTGTTTTTAAACACAATCTTGTAGCATTTTTCTCTTAACAGAGGACATGCACCACCGTTCTAAAGTTTGGGGTCACCCAAACAATCCTGCGTTTTCCATGAAAAGTCTCCCTTATTTTACCAAATGAGTTGTACAATAACTAGAAAATATAATCCAGACGTTATGAATGATGATATTTATTTGAAATACAAAAATGTCCTTCAAACTTTGCTTTCGTCAAAGAATCCTCCACTTGCAGCAATTGCAGACCTTCGGCCTTCGAGGTGTTAGGCTGTTGAGATCATTTGGAGAAATGTTTGCCCGCTCTTCCAGAAGCTCCTCCCATAAGTTAGATTGACTGGAAGAGCATCTCTACTGTACCGTACAGTCATCTGCTCCCACAGCGGCTCTGGTGACTGCACTGGTCACTCCATTCCAGACAGAACACCAGCCGCCGCTTCTTCTCTAAATAGTTCTTGTGCAGTTTGGGTGTGTATGGTTCTGTTGGAGGATGAAACTGGCTCCAGTTTCTGTCTTTAGAGAAGCTGCCAGTTGTGGACCTGTGAGACGTCTACAGTGCGTTCCAAATTATTCTGCAAATGACATTTTTCTATGATTTTTCTAAATACTCAATGTGATATACTCATTAGAGTATGTATTTGATGTTACTGATCAAACCTCACAAAGGTGATCATATTTTTAAATAAATAAAATCCTTCATTGTTCCACATTAAACATTTGATTGATTTTTAAAGAAGTCAAAATGGTCATTTGTTGAATTTGCTGCATTAGGTCGTCATATTTACTGAAATCTAAAGTTATTCTAATCAAAAACATCTTCATAAGTTGCATTTGAACAGAGGTCCCTTATTTTGTAGTAGCTTCACGATTCTTGCATCCATTGAACTTGTGAGTTTTGGGGACTTTGTACTTGAATTTCTTTGCAGGATGTCTGGACCATGTATGTCGGGCCCACTGCAGCCGTTTCTGCTTGTGAGTGTTGTTAGGCCCCAATAGAAGCTTTATGTAGACCTGCAGCCTCTGGAGGATCTACAGCTTCATGTTGGTGGGACTCCAGAGACAGCAGCAGCTTCAAAACCTCCGTTTTTGCTGTGTTGATTTAAAATGATGTTGTGTTGATTTAAAATGATGTTGTGTTGAAGTCTCAACTCAGCTCATCATCTGGCTGATTAAAAACACAGGTGTGTTCAAGGTGTTGGAATGCTGTTGAACCCCTAAAAGTTTTGCTTGGAAGATAAAAATAAATAAATCAACTCAGCATCTTTTTACTCCCATTCACTTTCTAAACGGAACCAAGCCCTATTAACCTTTGGGTTTCTGTCTGAATCCTGAGCAGCCTCCTCTTACGTGGCACTGAGTTTCCCTTCCCACAGCAGAACCCGGGAATGCCGGGAAAACTTCCCGCTGACAGGAGGAGACGGGCCGCCGTGAGTCCTACCTTCAGGCCGCCGTGAGCAGAAGCGTGTCTTCGTCTTTCCCGCTGGAACTCTCTCGGTCTCGTGGCAGCTGTCTCCACGCTGGAACACCGGCGACACAGCGGCACGTGCAGGGAGACCCGGACCAGACCATTGCTGGGTCAGCGGGGGGGTCCTGGTGGTTCAGTCCAAACACAGGCAAGGTTTCATCAGAATGGATGTTACCGTTTGGGTTGTGTGACTGAAACATTTACCGAGATCAGTCTCACATATTTAGAGATTTAAAATTATGAATATGAATGTCTCCTTCAAGGAAGTAAAGCTGTCAGCACCTATTCTAACATCTAAAAATATTTCCAGCTAAGTCTCCAAGGCTACGTAAATGTTTAAAACAAGTTTTGTATTTATTTCTGGCCGTGTTGATGAAAGGTGAATATTTCTATGTGCAAATGCTGGTGAGGAACAGCCGTGATCCCTCCACGTCCATGCAGTCAGTGACTGCTGCAGGCCAAGAGAATGCAAACTTTTAGATGTGAAAGAGCATGAATAAGTGGTAGATGCTGGTGTTGTCTTTGCTTGCAGCTGGTTCTGGATCCTCTGCCTTCAGCCTCATTCTGTTCCTGTTTTCCTCTCTTCCACCTCCTCTCCTCTCCATGTTGGCTCAATGCTAGAACAAGAACATGTGAATCTGATGGAGAAGCGCACACCTGGAAAACAGCTCCATTACCTGAAAGCCCACCATCAGATCCCGTCACCCAGTGTGTTCACACAGCGCGCGTCAGCTGAAACCGCCTTTACATTAACTTTTCTATATTCGGTTGTTTCTGTGTATAAAGTTTTCTTTCAAACGTGCTGTCACACCAACTGGGCTTGAAGTCTTTCTCTGAAACCTTCCTGACGTCATCACCTGGATGGCAGAGAACCTTAGTGGACATATTTTAATAAATGTTGTTTTTTTTTTTTTTCAAATCCCTGCTCACCATGACAACGGCATCTTTTCAAGCCTCCAAACTTTGGAAGCCTTTATTCCGTTGTGGGACCACCAGTGCCAACAGCTCTGAGGTGAACTTGACTGTTTTTGGCAACATCAAGAACAACTCTTTACCATGGAAGGTGACATGAAGCAGGAGAACTATTTGAAGCATCCCGTCAGCCACGACATAGGATGTGTCTTCAGCACTGACACATCCGTTTGGGCCATTCCCTCCTCCTCGTAAAAGGGCCAGTTTGAAGAAAGCCCTAGAGATGTTCTTCCACCTCTGGTCTTTCCTAAATCTAACCCAGCTGGAAGTATTTCTGGACCTTCTTCGGCACTGTGATGATACGTGTGTGATGTTTCTGTAAACAGTGAAGGAGGTGTTCAGCATAGGAAGTATACATCTTAATTCTCTTTAGATAGGACAGTCCAGCAGGCCTACAAACCTCAGAGAAAACTCCTGTGTAGTTCACCAAGAAACAGTTTGAAACCACAATCTGCAGAGTAACAGCTGACTGAATCCAGGACTGAGAACACGCTGCTGAGGAGGGACCTGCATCTCCCACATGGTGGCGCTGGAGTACTCTCAGCATCCACAGAACAACATCATTGAGGTCCAGTGGACTGGTGCACAAAGTCTCTTCACGTCTCTTGAATCTGTGATCCACGTGACATGATCTAGCAGAAAGCTGAAGTTCCCCCTATTTCTCCAACTGTAACATCTTCCCAGCATTCCATCTGTTCTGAGATTATTCTTTTAGATCTGTTCTCATATGGCCAAGCACAAGAAGGAGACCAAGGTTTTGGCTGCTTAGCAAAGCAGCTCCAGGCCGCTGAGAAGAAGCTGGAGGCCACAAAGAACAACAGCCACTCAGAGATCAGCCCAGCCTGCTGGAGAAGGAGGAGCTCGCCGTCAGACTGACCAAAGCCACTGAGGAGCTGCAAGAGGAGGACCAGAAGAGACAGGTGAGGAGGAGGAACATCAGGTGGAATGACCCCTCTGCCGCTGAACTAATCCATGCATACACACCTGCAGGACTTGGAGAAGAAGCTGGATTTGTGCAGATCCACATTGAAGCAGCCTTTAACTGACAGACATGAGAAGTCTCTGTAATTCATTTGGACTCGTTTCCCTGAAACAGAAAGGAGAGCAAGAACTAAAGAGTCTCTCGACAGACGAGCAGCCTCCATCACAGCAGTCAAAGAGTCCGCTCGGCACCAAAAAGACTGGTATGTCACCAGAACGCCGTTACCATGGAAACACAAAGCACTTTTTTCAGCAGTCTTTTCTAATTTCAGTCGTTTTAATCGCGGGTGATATTTAATTTCTTGATTACACAGCAGGTTCAGCTCTCTTGTTAAATGTTTCACATAGTTATTTGACTGATGGTTTTAACATCCTATGGGTTCAGTCTGGTGATAGACAAGCAGAGAGTTCCTTTCCTGGAGAAGACCCAGAGGAAAATATCCATCCAGAAGATCCTTGGGAGTTTGCAGGTGAGCTTTAGTGATTAGCAAGTCCAACTCCCAGAAACTTTTGTTGAAAAATTCACTTTACCCAGTGACAGCACACTGAAAGATGCTGAGATGGAGATGTTTGCTCCTAGATTTACAAGTGGATTTCAGGGACGATGCTTGAAGACCAGCCGTGCTGACAGGCGTGGAGTTAATCAACCTGCATTTCAGGGGTAACCTGATGGTAAGTTAACCCTGCTTTCTGGAACAGGACTAACCCATCTTATTCTTATTACTGCCTATCTGGATCAGGTTTGGTCAACCAACATTTATTGGGTGTGGTTTGTGCCGCTCACCAAGAGTTGTGGTGTTTTATTGTCACACAAAGTTCCTTTAGTGACTGCAATGTGAAGCTTTTATTGAAATGAAATGCAGGAAGCACAAGCTGCAGCATTCAGAGACATAGATGTGCAGCGGCTGCACATTACAGTTGTCTTTACAGTGTGCTCATCCATTAACCACTGTCGGTGTCTGTGCTGCACAATGCAAAAAGAAAACGACAGAAGACACCAGTATGTGTATTAAAAATATTCGACAGTTCTGTTTAAAAATTATGAAAAAACATACATGCCATCTTTCAAAAATACTTAACAAAATATATCATACAAAACTTATTTAATATTTGAAACTACAGTTAAAGCATTTCTGCATGTGTACATCCTTCCCTAGAGAGAGAGAGAGAGAAGGCTGAAGCTCTTTGGACACAGACGCCTGAAGACTTCAGAGTTCACATCAAACAGAAGAGATGGTTACAAAGAGAACAGGACGGTTATTTCAGCTCCAGAACAGCTGTAAAAAAATAAAAATCAACCTCTAAACATCGATTTGGAACAAAGGGGTTGTAGAATAGTGCTGCACTTTGCATTTCTAGAGATACTGACTTTCATCAAAATCTCTGCTTTGTTGGTAACAATAAAGGAAAGGCTGTAACCGATCGACTGTTCACAATGAACGCCCTGTTAGGCGAAAGAGATTTATTTTTCCTAAAAAGCAAAGCAAATTCCTGTAAGTGTGAGCCGTTTGGTGGAGCTGGGCTTTAAGCTGCTTCTGGAAGATCTGGGTTCAGCTCAGGGTTCCATGAGGGTTCCTACTTGGTTCTAAGTCCACCTCAAAAGTAAAAAAAAAAGTCTCAACAAGAAGAAAAAGTTATAATAAAATAACCAGCAGCTTAAATTTATTATGTTGCTTTAGTTGAGAGATTGTAAAAAGGTGCAGTGTTATATGTTTGCTTTAGTTATATAAAGTTTGTCATACAAAGTTTGATTTTGTGCAAAAGAAAAATAAAGTTTGAGGAAAAAAACTGGCTTAGCTGAAGCTTCAGCATCTCAAAAGCCTTTTCTTTTCTGAGCATTTATGTACAAAATCAGAAACCAAACCTTGTTTTGCTGCACAGGAACCTTTTCTTCACATAAACCTTTGTTGTCAATTTGTGTTCACGAAAACTGGAATGACAAAGTGACAAGTAATAACAACCAGAAGCCAATCAGATCCCAGAAACACCGGATGCGTGCGGCCGGGGCGTCCTGGAGGTCACTGGTCCTCCGACTGCTTCATCATTTTGGCAGCCTGTCAGGAAAAAGGCAGAGAGATTTTCTCACTTTGGAGGAGACTTTGTTGCGGTGAAACTGGGTTCTCCGCAGCATTAATGCATGACGTTTGGGTTCACAGTCCACGGTCTTGTTGTGCAGGTGAGCTGAGCATTCATGAGTCCACATAAACAAAGGTGATGCTCTGCGGCGTGCTCCTCTGCTCGTTCTAACCTTGTACATGGCAGCCAGCCATGCTGGGCCCTTCTTGTCTTCCGTGACGTCCATGCGCAGCTGCCGGGTGTCCAAACAGTCTGTCGGCTTGTGGTGAATGAGGATACCGCTGGGCCGCGAGCTCTCTGCTGCACACAGACAACCCTTTAACCGTTTGCTTTTTACCTGGTTTAGTCTTCAAATAAAAATCTGCGGAACAGGAAGATCTTCAGCTTAGACCTCAAGACATTTTTATCAAAGTTTGATTTGTTTTCATGAAGGTTTTTTCAATGTTGCAGAAATATGAATGCACTTTTTTATCCACTTTAGAGGAGGCTGAAACTTTTTGCGGCAGTTTGAGGTCAAAGGAGAGGAGAATGAACCCAATGACGTCAGGGCATCATCGTGTATGAAGACCTTCTCCTGTTGAAACACATCAAGGGTTTGAAAACATGAAGGTTCAACCCACAACCGCACAGACGCCTCACCAACAAATGTCAGAGGGACACAAAAACAATGGATGAGAAAGGCAGAGACACCAAAGGAAAGGATGGAGAGCTTTGATGCAGCAGAAAGACTGTAACACGGATGCTCAGAAGACCTTCCAGAAGGACGTGCTGCATGGCTAACACAGGCTGTGAGGCCAGCCAGCACTGGCTCTATGATGACCTTATCCGATTGTGGTCTTTTGTTTTCTTTTTGACCACATTTGACTGACATCTTCAGTAAACAAAACAAAGTCCAGGACCACTACGAAGAAGCACTCCCAGCATGCAACACTGCGTTTCCTTTAACCAAAAGAAAGAATTGAATGATGGCAAGCATGGACCAAAACAAAGGACAACTGCTGCTGTTTCAAAATCTGAGTTGAAAAGACTTCAGCTTGATTCTTCGTCATGATTGGTTTGGAACAGAGCTCTGCAAACAGAAACTACGGAGGCCTGGACATGACATTCAAAAAAACTCAAATTGTTGCCTTAAATTGATCATTTGGGGCCACACATTATTATTTTGTGTGCACAAATTTGCATTTTGAGGCCACAATTTTGAATTTATGTCCACAAATAAGTATTTTCTTTGCATTTTGTGATCACAAATTATTAGTAGGATCCAATAATATTAAAATACTAATTTGAGGGAACTACTGAATTTGTAAGTCGTGTCCAGAGCTCTTTAAGAAACCTTTCATGCAAACAGAAAAGAGAAAGGTGGAAAAATGCAGGAATGGAGTGAGGACGACTGTGGACAGATGAAGAGAACCAAAGCCAACCTTCAGGGATAAAGTGACTGTCCAGCAGACTGGTGTAAGTGTGAATGTCGCTGTCTGAGCCCAGAGGAGGACGAGCGGCCACCAGGGTCGAAGCAGCAGGAGAAAGGAGATGTGTTAGCACAGGGAGGCACAATCCAAGGTTAAAGTGGGATTTAAAGACGCCGACAAACCGCAAAACAGCCTTTAAGGGTCAGTATTCAAAATAAGAGAAAAATACACGTTTGTCTGCAGCAGTGAGGGAAAGTCCAGACATGATTTTACTGAAGGGAAATATTTCACAACAGAACTACCGACACAGACTCACCTCCTGGACTTGCAGCGTCTGTCAAAATCTGCAAGCTGGAAATCCGACTCACCGTGACCTCAAAGTGAGACTCGCCGTCGAGCCACAGGTAACTGATGATCAGGGGAGAAAAGGGTCAGTGAGCCGCAGAACAGCCGATGCTCCACAACTACAGCAGGATAAACCACTTTAAAGAGGGTCTGCTGCATGAACTGTCCCAAAGGAGGACAGGCTGCTCAGGAGCACAGCAGCCGAGAGCTGAAGACGGAGACTCCATCACAAGCAGCAGCAACGCTGACAGAAAACTCTGCATCTGCGTATCCGAGTGAGGACTCACAGGTGGTGGGAGGTCAGCCGGCAGGTCATGACTTCAGACTTCTCTGATTCTCCTGAAGTTACACTGAAAGTTGCTCCTGGAAACATGCAACACAAATGAGGGCTCCAGAGACAGACTTTAGGATCTAAATAGAACATTCGGATTAAACTTTCATGTGTGCAGAGGAGCTGCATGGAAGAACAGGAAAATGTGGAGATGGAAGTTCTCTTCAAGGATGTTTCCCCAAATCCTTTTTAAAAAGTTCTGTCTAAGGAGCTTCTCCCACCGCGTCTCACCTGCAATGAGCACTTTGAGCTGCTTGTCGAAAAAGTCCACCTCCTTCTGAGACACCAGGCTGCACTCGGCACATTGCCGCACCGGGTCGATGAAGCACATGCGGGCCAGCGGCACCTTCTTACTGCAGCACTTGTCGCAGAAGCAGCGGCCACAGCGCCGGCAGTGGTGCTGCAGAAACACAACGCGGTTCACAGGTTAGTCTTCACAGGTCATCGCTTTTCTCACGAAAGGCAAAGCCTCCGAATCTGCTGAGACTGAAGCTATCCGTCACGAGATTTTCAGGAGGAATCTGCAGCGTCAACAAAACAAACGCAAAGCATAACAAGGAACAAAAAAGGAATCAAGTCCCAGAAGTTAGCAGCCAAAGCCTAAAACAGGAATTTACCAAAACAAGTTTAAGTGCAGGTTCATGTTTTTGACTCTATCTGCTGCTTTAGCCTGTAGTTTGATGCATCAAGAAAGTATAAAACTAACCTTTCTCTTCATGAAGTCAAACTTGATGTCACACTGCATACATCTGTGGCACTGGATCACAGGGACAGAACAACAGGAAGTTACACAACCTGCTGAGCTGGGCAGATTCCACTTGATCAGCAGTAAAGGTTAATCCAGTTCAAACACTAACATCTGATCAAAACTCGCATTTCTCCAAAGTTAGTGAAGGTTTCACGTGTGTGTGCATTTTCTCAAAGGCTCACTTTCACATTCTATGGATTCCGATGGGTTCTTTATGCAGAAGTCTGCATCATAGCTGCTGGGATCTGATGGTCCGGGACTCATGGAGCCGTGGTCCCAGTCAGAACTGCTCCTAAACTCAGGTTTCATGAATCATGGCTCAGCAGTTTGAGAAGCTCTTCTTGGGATGCTGAACGTTTGTGTGCAGCCTGGGAGGGAGGTCTGGACTTTGGAACAAAGCTTTCCAGGGTTTGGGATTTGGGCTGCACTTCCTGCCAATACTTACAAACAGACTGCGACCAGAGTAGAAGCTTAGGCAACTTCACTGCTCCTATGAAGGAATGTGTTCAGCCACGGTGATGTTTGGTTGAGACGTGTTCAGTTTTTAGGCTTTATTGTGAAAAGCTCCCACCGGAAGTGCAGACTTGTGCTTCTACAAAGAAAGCGTCGAGCTGTCATGTCCCAGCGTCCGCCTCACCTCTTTATCCGGGACCCACTGCGGCTCCTCCAGGCAGAAGGGAGAGTTCATGCAGCCGTCTGCCACCATCCGGAGTCCGCTCCAGCTGCGGACGAGCTTCTTTCCCGGCGGGACGGAGGAGAACATTTCCAGCGACGCTTCCCTTCCGG
Organism: Adrianichthys oophorus; assembly: GCA_036245035.1. Lineage (NCBI taxonomy): Eukaryota > Metazoa > Chordata > Actinopteri > Beloniformes > Adrianichthyidae > Adrianichthys > Adrianichthys oophorus. Next base: position 29,010,443 of record BSAI01000101.1, read on the forward strand.
TCTCCGACCACTAAACTCTCCCGGGACACGCCCCCGGCGTGACTGACGTGGCCTTGAGCCATCCAGAACGCAGAATTCCGGTCACGTGCCGTCACGGAGACAACAACAACAAATGGATGTTGTTTATCAAGCCATCACCCACCTCTGAAACCAGTTCATCTGGAGCCGTTTGTGGTGGAAAAAAGGCAAAAACCATCAGATAAAATACAGAGATGACAAAGAAAATGTTTTCTACCGTATCCTAAAACTCTGCTTTATTGAATGCAATATATTGTAAGGTAATATTGATTACTGACAACAGCCCAAAGGATGTACGTATGACACAAGGGGGGCGTCCGCTCATGTGTACATGAGGATTGTTTGCGTGACCTTGGGTTAGGATGAGGAAAGTCCTGCTCACTAACAGAGGGTTGTGGGAGTACGATGTTTGTCCGATGATGCAAATCTCTCGCTTTGGGGAGTTTACAAAACGCCTTTAGAAATTCTCTCATTTTTCTTGAATCCTCTTGATATTGTTTATGATAAAATGAGAGATGTAAAGAAACAAACCGCTCACAATTTTAGTACTCCGGCTTTACACTTCAACATAAGACACAAGAAAACAAAGAGCAAACAGGCTGCATCGCATAGTGTGGATCTTCCAGTTTTATTGATCAGAAAAGGAAAAACAAACAATCATATATTGACACCAGCTCACATCAAAGAAGAGAAATCCATTAATAACCACAGATGGTTGTTTGTTTGTTGACTTAAACATGTCTGAAACAGGGTCAGCTCGTCCAGCTTTATTTATTGTGTGGGTTAACTGACCACCAGCAGCTCTAAAGGCGTTCCTACCAAAGCAAAGACATCCACTCCACATCTGACAGGAGAATTGATCGCTGTTCAGCAACAAAAGAACTTCAGCTATGGAGCCACGATGAAGATTATTCCCAATGAAAACACTCAGTCCATCAAAGGAGGATCTCAAAAGGAATCAATAGAATGAAGCTAAAATCAAACAAAGTTACATTAGTGCTGATTGAAGCTGAGGTGAAGAAATGATGTTTCTAAAATGACTTCTGGATGTCTTTAACCTCAGAATTCAAACGTCTAATGGTAATTTAAGATGTTTAAAAACCAGGAATGAGTAATCCAGAATGGACTCCCTAAAGCATTTTCCAGCTTTTATTCAACAGCAACACATTCAGCTTTTCAGGATTGTTTGTTTAACCTTTATTTATCCAGGCAGGACAGATTAGAGACGTTTTATTTGATTTTCTATGTTATTGACATGAACCACAGGGACTTTTAAAGCTTTGATTCTTGTGTGGACTTTCACTGAATACACTCACTGCAGTTCAGTTTGCTCAAAGTCAAACTTCTGTCAGTTATTGCTGCAGCAAAGAACAGACAAACACGGCAGCAAAACGCTCTAACCTCACTGACATTTCATTGTTAGTTTCTGTAGTTCAGGAGAATCCGAGCGTGACAGAAAGGAGCTGATTTTTAATGTGTAGAGTTTGAACCTGTTTCAGATTGAAAGGAGAGCGTGGTTGACGTCTTCAGTTAAAAAAGCAGTTTTAAGAATAATAATCTTATTGTTTAGATGACGATCCAGTTTAATGAAGAGTTAAAACGTTCAAAGGAATCTGGTGTGGCAAAAAAAATGGATACCTTCTCACCATCCTTCACCATTTATTGTTATGTCATCATGATTGGAAAAGTGTACACATCGTCAGAACAAAGTCTTTTGTGTGAGAAAAACTCTGCAAACAGAACCTCTGAGTGAAGCTTTGCTCTTTAAAGTGTCAGAACCGGCTTGTTTTGGTCCTCATCCATGAAAACTTCTATGTGTCGTCATGACTTTAGATTCATTTGGAAAACAAACAAACAAACAAACAAAAGCCATGTAAGCCCAAAACTGGACTCATCACCCAGCAGAACCCGTCACGCTGGACCTCAGCTAAAACGTCTGTTCATGAGGACTTCATGGACTGTAGCTTACAGCATTCAAGCATGTCAACAGTGCATCAGAAATGCAGACAAATAAACCATTTCTTCACAGAAGCAGCATTTTGCACAGTGAAGTCGACTCTGAACAACAATTACAAAGCACAGAGCCGGACACGTGGACCAAACATGAAATGTCAGAGAAGATGAACTTTCATCAAAAGTTTAGATTCACAACTGTTTGGATGAAATCACATCAACACGAGTCCTGCAGAAAACGGACTCACAGCCCGTTCTGGGGCTGTGGAAAGGTTTCCTGTTTACATTGATTATTTTGCTGTTGAACTCGTTTTTTTTTTTTTCTTCTTTTTTTTTTGGATAACCTGCACCTTCTGGTGTTGTCCAAGTCCTGTCACGAAGAAACATCTAAGCAGCTGGAAAGCTGAGAGCTGTGGAGGCAGGATGCCAGCAGACCCAGAGACTCACAAACACGACCAGTCCACAAACAAACCAGCAGAACAAAGTCTGTGTAAACATGGAACACGGAGGGAGCAGCTGAGGCAGGCCGTCATACCACACTTTTTAGGTTTATTGTAGCTCCAGTGGTCAAATATGAAGGAAAAGTGCGGATTTCCTGTGTGCCGGTTCGGTGAAAGTCTGAGGTGGACGAGGCTGGAGGATTCATGAACTGAAGCTCAGACCAGACATCTGCTCTTAAGACTTTTTAACACTGTGACCCAGATAGCAGCTGGAGTCTTTTCAACCACAAAGACAAAACCGTTGATCTGCAATAACAATGAAAAGAATGGAAGAGGAGATCACAGCAATGCAAGCCAATTAAAAACCCAGCAGTGAAAAGTCAACTAAGAGAAATGACTTTATTTGAACCCCAACATTTTGACCAGTTCTGAGCAGATAAACACAGAAGATGCTTCTTTCTTCCAGCTCTGCCATATGTTCAATGATCTCTTATGTTCATCAGAGAGCTGGCATGGATCATTTCTGGATCCAATTTGAAGGTGAGAAACGACAAAAGCTCACAAAAAGACACATACATTCAAACTGATCGACAACGTTCCAACAAAATTGGTTGTTGAACGGATTTCCTTTTGCTCAGAAAGGGTTCCAAACTGTTTTACTCCAAACATCTCTCAGTTTGTATGTTTCTTATTTTATTGCTCTTTGTATTTTTAAAACTCTCTCCTCATTGCTGTTTGTAATTCACTTGCATTTCTACTGCTATTGTTCTTCTTTGAATGATGGAGCTTTTTGTTGGCAGTTGTTATGGAGCCGTGCCTAGTGGTCATCCTTGGTATTGCACTTCCTCCTTGACTTGTCACCATTGGTCACTTGGTGGTTTAAAGTCAGTGCATATGGAGCATCTCCTCAAATACGATACAGCCAGACGGCACTGCCTTCACTTGGAACTAAATGAGTGTGGTTCAGACTGGCGTCGGTGCAGCAGAAAGTTAGCAACTAAACAATAAAAGCTACATTAGCCCTGCAACTGTGGTCTGAACGGATCAGGAACCTGATCAGGTTGAGCCTCTCCATCAGAAATGTTTGAGAAAGTCCAGCATTTACAGGTGTGATGCCAAAACAAACCACAGCTTCACCTGCGCACTGAGAGCCAGCTTACACCAGGCAGGTGAAGCTTTCACAAACAACTATTTACAGCAGCGGCCCACCGAGGGTCAGAGGACACCCCCCCCCAAGCCGCCGGTCGCCTCCTTCAATGCACCAGGTCTGTCTGGCTGGAACTCAGGTCGCGACTTTTCCTCAAACGATTATTTCGTTCCTGAAAGTGAAAATAGAAGCGTAGAAGTTTATGTTGAACTGAAAAAAGGGCAGAAACGTCGAAGCAAGCAGTTTGAGTTTTAGCGGCTCTTCTAAGGATGCAGACACACACGCATCACAACATTTCATCAAAAACAAGCAATTCTTCTGTTTTTCTGAGCTTTACCTTCAAACAGTCTGGAGCTTAGTCCGTGCTACGCTTTCTGTTAGTCTGTTCAGCGCAGGTTTCTCACATCAGACAATGCTTCTGTTTTTATATAAACACAAATAATTGTGCTTAAATCGGAGCGTGACCTCTGCCCTCACAGCTGCATCATTGAAACACGTTACAGCAAATGTCATGGTGGGGTGAACGTGTGAGTCTCTGTATTGATGATCGTTGTTATTTTCTGGAGTTAGTCCTGAAGGATGAGTCTGAAATCGGGGATTCATCATAAAAACAGCCAGCTGTGTGGCCCTGAGGTAGAGCGTCTGCACTGAGTCTGGGCGATGAAGACCTAAAACAAGAACTGAGGTCGCTCTCCCCACGCTTCCTGACTTTGTCCTCGTCATACTACAGAGACAGAACGACTAACAGCAGCTCATCCTCCCGTGAGTCTGTGATGACTTTGAAACTCACTCAAACTATAAAGGTTCATTTGGACCAGAGTTTGGAGTCGCTCCTCCAAAACTTTAAAGGGCCTATGCCATCTATCATGGTGTTAACTCCTCATGAAAAACATCCCCAAAGTGGTATCTTGATCCATTCACTCATTTCTGAGCATTTCTCTAAAACCCTGCTTTCTGAGCTACAGCGCCTCCTGATCCACGAAAACAAGCAGGTCCTCACGTTGTGATGTCACAAAGTGAACAGTCCCTTTCAGGAAGAGTCTGCCAGCACCGCCCCCAGACTAACACCAATGTTCTCAGCAAAGCATTTTCATTTTACATGCATTTGTTTTTACATGCATCCATCTTTGCAAAAGTTCGGATGTTGTTTAACGCAGACATGCTACCGAGGCCGGCTCTAGAGAGCGCCCACAAGGAGCGAAAGGCGGAGCTTTAGAGATCGACTCGTCTAACTCCCGGCTAGGTAGAACAGGAGCTCATGAAAATAACTCATATTTCATAAATAATTTCTTCTTTAGTGCGCCCAATGGAGGTCCAGAAGAGACAATATAAAAAAAAAAATATATATATATACACGGTATTAAATAATTAAATAAAAGTGTTATTAAATATTTAAAATTGGCATTAAATAAACTGGAAATCAATAACTAAATGTTTAAATATATGTGGCATTAACATATTGAAATTACCATTAAAAATCACATATTACTTAGATTTTACAAGCATTTTATTTCTCGATTTAATGGCGTCTATATTTATTGAATATTCTCTCTTCTGGACCTCCTTAGTGCTATCATGGTGTTATCATATATGGAGATAGTGATGGTTTAGGCCCTTTAAACTTGCAAAAGAAAATCTGGCAAAGGGGGAATCTTTGGCAAAAGCATTAAATCACCACAACTTCCTTTTGTTGACGTTAGAGAACCCCCCCAGAATGAGTCCAAAAGTTCAGTCATTGCTTTCTTAAAAGACTTAACGTCTGCCCCTGAAACGCCCCCCTTTGAACAGCTCTCATTCTTTATTCCTAACCTTCATTCATTTGTTGTCTGAAGCCTTACAAAAGGACCAACTGTTTACATGCTGATGCCACACAGACTGGTGGGTGGATGCGGTGAAAAGTTTGAAACTTTTCTGCCTAAACGGTAGTGAATCTCCTCTAAAGTGTCCCTCATGCAGCTCATGTCAGGTCCTCAGTGTTTGAGAGCCTTCCTGCCTTTCCCAGCTAAGCGTCACATGATGTGTCCCTGCAGCAACAGCCTTCAAAACCACAGAACCTGGAGCATCTGCTGAGGCCCTTACTTGGTCATTGGCGGCCTTGTCCGGCAGGTTAAGAATCCCCAGAGAGCTGGCTCGCTTCATGCTGCGCCCACATGCAGAGAGGCAGGGTGGGGGGGTTAATGACAGGAGTGTTATCACAACAAAGATGAGGTCTACATGTTTGGTTATTTACAATGTTTTCTTGGGTTCAATGCCTCTCCTGTGGTAACAGAGAGGTGTGAACATTGAATTGAGTCATGTGCATCATTTCGTGGTTACATGTCACATTACATGTTAGTTGTGCATCGGTTTAACCAAAGAACATCTTCATGTGCTGTTGATGTTTACAGTCAAACTGTGATGTGATGAAGCTCTGCTGCTCAGATCAGTCTTCACACAAATATTAAACAGGATCAAAGCTTTTCCAGGTGGATTTGGTTTGAATGACAGTTTAACATTAGCTGTGGTGAAAACAAACGTGATGCAGCATCTTTGCTGTAATGTACTCCAACGAACCACTAGGAGCATCAAAAGGTAAGCTTCATAAAGAGCACAAGCTTCTTCCTGTTTCTCTGTTGGTTCAAAGTGAAGGAAAGCTGGAATCTGCTCCTTTTCCTCCTGCGATGGTCTTCAGGCTCATTTCTTTCTGAGTTTAGGTCAAACCGTCTCTGCTGGTGGGAAGATGCAGCACTGAACTCTGGGAGATTTGGTGTTAGACTGACAAAAGGCTTAACCCATGAATAAAAGTCAGAGAAGAGAATAAAAGAGGTCTTGTTCCAGCAGGCATCTCTGAAGGGATAAACCCACAGCGCCCCCCGTGGGTCACTTGTTTGAAACCGTGAGTGTTGAAAGATAAAGGGGTGTCAGTTTGATGGTGACAAACATCACCGTCACGAGCCACAGGAAAGAGCAGACACCAGAGCACACAGATGAGGCATGCAGAGGAGAAAAAGACATTTATTTACAAAAATAAATAAATCAACACAAATACTCTCTGTACACGAACAGCCATGCAGACATGTTGGTTTAAAAAATGCAAACAAAGTCAACGTGAAGGAAAACCAGAGCTGCATGTTACGTAGTCCACATTCCACAGGCCACAGAATGCAATAAATAGATGCAACTATTAGTAATAAATGAGTTCTGCAGGATAAAAGCATCAGAGGAAGCAGACATTAACAGTTGGAAAGATAAAGAGTTTTGATGTGACTCCTGTTCTGCTTTTCACCATTTCATCCGTTACCTTTGGCTTGGTTAAACCCCCCCCCCCCAAGGGTTTGGACAGATATCTTTTGTATTCTGCAGTGCTGAGGGCACAAAACAAAAGCTGCTCTTTGACTACGGTTCAAGGGTTGTTACAGGCAGTAAAAGCAGTAAAACAACCAATACAATTTGAACGTCATCAAGAATTCTTGCGATAATTTTTAAATTTGATTTTTTTAAAAATCATGTTTTAGGTCGTAGCAATCTTTTCTTTACCAGAGCTCAAACCTTGACAAATAAAAATAACCCTTTTTCCAGATGGAAAATCCTCTCAGTTCATTCTCTAATCTTCATCAACGTTTACATCCAGTCTCTTCTATTGAGCTTGTTTTGCTCCAGAGACGTCAGTGGGAATTTAGGAGGACGACCCGGAAGAGCAGCAGCAGTCGAGCAACGGGAAGGTTTGGAAAGAAAAGTGATCAAAACTGTATCAACACTTCCTTCATGCTCATGTTCTGTCTTTAAAAACAGCTTCAATCATGTGCAGACAATACTGAATAGTTTTCTTCAAAGTCCCTCCTTTCATTAATAGTTCTATTTATGAAAAGTTATTTTATACCCTTAAAATAAATATTCTTTTGTCTTAAGACCAAGCTTTTTTGGCGATGACGGGCCTGAATGGTAACCTAATGCAATGAGTGGTGGCAGAAGCAGTGTCGATCATTTCATGTGCAACCACAGCCTAAAAGTCACAACTTCACCACCAGCAAAACAGAGGAGCACAACCATGTTTTGGTAACTGTTAGCAGCAGGAACGGCCAGCTCCATCCTCCAGCTTTGGGCTGGTCACCACGTGCAGCGGTTAGGGCGGGCGCTTGATGACAGAGCTGATAGTTACCCCAGGTTTTTGGACTCGCCATCACGCGTCGAGCCGCCACCCTTCAGCTTCCGGACCAGCTTCTCGCTGCTGCGGCGCAGTGAAGCTCGGATTTTACTAAAAGAGCCGCTCCTCTTCAGAGATCCAGAGCCGTCCTGTGAAACATGTCACAGGGTTACACACTCCACCACAGCCTCTTCCAACACACACACACACGTGGTAGCACAGCAGCTCACAACACAGAGTCTGACCAGCCTTTAGTTCATGAGCAGAGAATTGTTCTCTTTTTAATTGTTCTAAAAAGTATTTTCTCTTTAGATGAGGTGATGAAGAGGCTCCACCTCTGGAGACAGAGCTGGTCAAACACTAACATTACAGCCACTCCAGTTCATGAAGCCAACAGAAAGTGCTTTTCTTTTGTTTTAAAGTCTGGGAGAATTTGAAAATGTTGCTTTGATCAACGTCTCAAACAGTTTCCATTCCCAGTATGCACCATTTTCACGTTAGCAATGAAAGGACATGTTCCTCTGCTGTATGTTTTCTAGGAAAAGCTAAACGTTGGGGCAGTACTGGGAAGTGTTAGTGCAAAGCATTTCATTGTGCATCACAACGTCCAGATTGAGGATGAGTCCAGAGTCATGCGCTTCCACGGGTTCACACGGCGCCGTAAAGCAGCGTGACAGATCTGCAAACCTTCCAGGTCATCACTGTGGATCACAGCGCCGTGCCGAGCTGCTTTCAGCTTTCTGCTGCTTTCTGTTTTGTACTTTTTAAAGCTGGAAACTTTCATCCAAACCTTCCTCAGGGATCTGAACCTGATGAACAGGCACCTTAAAACAACTCAAACTCAGATGATTTTTTATTGAATATCTGTTGGTCTAAAGGTTGCAAACTGAAAAACATCACAGAATGACCTCATCCACCCCAAACAAGTATTACTTAAAGGGGTCTAACAATTATTCGACTCCATCCATGAATCGATTTTTATTCCAAATATCCAACCAGAATGATCAAGTTGTTCATCGAATTGACTGATAAACATTTAACATTATTAGATTGTTTCAAAATGAAATAAATCAATTATATTTAATATTGGAAAATAACATTTGGATTGAAAAAAACGGCAGGTGTATTTTACTATAACATAAAAATGATCAATGTTCATTACAGTGAACAATGTGAATGAATGAATACGTGTGATGCAGCAGAAACTGATCAACCATCATTCCAGTCCAATGTGTGGAAACACTTTGAATTTACAAAGTCATGTGACCATACAGTGTGCTAGAATGTTCTAATAATGTTCCTTTGGATTATTCTGATGTGGAAAAACAACAGTGGAATGAACTTTATCAAACTCAAATGGGAATGGATTTGACATTCATTCTTGTTTGTTTGTACACATTTATTTACACTTAAAGAAATAAAAGAATCTGGAAAACTTCACTGATCAGTAGCAGCTATTTATCTCTGAGTCACACTGTTGAAGTTCTGGATGAAGATGTTCTGGATCCATTTGAGGTCAGAGATAAGTCAATCGGATCATTCAAAATGAACCAATATTGATATGAATCAAATTGTTAAAATGAATTGTTACTCCCCTGATTACTTAGAAGCCACTTCCTGTTGCAGCAAACATTTGTGAACTCTTTCTTCAGAATTTGTTATTTTGTTAAAGCCAAACTTTATTGATAAAGTGCAACCAAAGATGCAAAAACCTGCCAGCAGAGATTGTTGTAAGACATTGTTAGGTTACCTTGTATGAGCAGACTGTGGAGGAATAAAAGACTTCTTTGTAGAAACTCAAACTGTAGAGTGAGTGGAGTGAAAACTCAGTCTGATGTAAAGAACACCTTTGCAGATACTTGTGTTGTATTTTCTGACTGACTAGAGAAAGAAAGGATGTCATATTGAACGGATGGATGTCCTCTGAGGTTGGATTTGTTCAGAAGGTTGGAGATCAGTCATTAATGAAAGCACACAGAGAAGAGACTGAGCACACAAAGAGGCGACAGGCACCGTGTTTGGTAAGCAGACAGTTTAGGTTTATTAGAAGTTAATAAAGACAAACTAGAACATGCACAAAGGAGGAGAAACAAGCAGATTAGTAGCAGGAGCAGGGGGCAGATAGGGAGACTATTTCAATTGAAACTTTTTCAATCATGACACCAAAGGATTTCAAACTCAGCGAGAACGCCACTTACGTCTATATACAGAGAATATACAGAAGGAAAGATGACAAGATGCACAAATGTTTTTAGCTAAAGCTCTGAATCCTGCTGCAGTGATGCTGCAACATTTAACTGCATCCTGCATGAGTCCCGTTACCATTCTAACATCTCCTCCTAACCTTCACAGTCATGACAGCAAATGACAGCAGTGGAACAAGGAGCTGAACCCACAGAGCTCCAATCAGACTGAGGGCTCTTCTCTAGTACTGTTCAATGTTCATTTAAACTGATCTAGCAAAACTAAAACAGGACAAGCGCTCTGACATGTGAGGGGACATGGATCATGTGAGCCAGCATCCTTCCATCTTTTCAGCGAATGCTTCTGTCCTGATGAAGACCTCCCTTTACATGAGTCAGAATGATGTCTCTTTCCTCTGTTGTGTGCATAAAAAGTGTTCTCATCTTTGGATCTTCAGATTCAGAAGACTTATCAGCCCAGTTTGGGGCCAAACCTCAACATTACAAGCTGCTGCTCTGATGTAAAATAAAACATTGTTCACGCATCAGATGCTAAAAGGCTGAGTAGAGTCTCCTAAGAAGAACAAAAGTGCACAAACATATTTTCTTTCATTAAATCACGTGAGTGTTTCTGGGATTTGACCACTGAATAACTAGAAGAATCACTGTTAGACTTGTTTTCTGTCTTCAAGGAGACTGAAAACGTATTTGTATCCCAGCTGTGATTGTTTCTCACACTTACCAGCCAGGAAATAATCTGCTCCTACAACACTTCAAAGTTTTTACAAATATTCTTTGCACCAACATGTTATTATTTGGTAAATAAAAGTGAGTTTGATGTGAGTAAGCAAACGTTCACAGCAATCCATCACATGAGCCTCGAGGTCAGAAATGTAAACCGCCCAAGAGCAAGAGCAGGAGAGGCTGCAGAGACGCAGTTACAGGACAGGGAAACAACAAGGTCACACAGTTCAGTTTCATGTTGTGAAAAACAGAGAGAGGTCCAGCCAATCGCAGAGGGGGCACAGCTGAATGGGTTTAGGGAGGATGGCGCTGAAGGATCCCTCCAGACAGAAGAGGAGTCAGAGTTGAAGAAAACTGCAAAGCTGAAGGGGTTGAGGCGAGGCATCCGTCATGCAGAACACAAGTTTTAGAAGCATTACAAGGCATCTGGAGTTATGCCTGTCAGTCCAAGAGCAGGAAGAGAACAGAAGAAACAGACAGAAAAGTGAAAACAAGAACAACTGCAAAGAGGTGAGACATGAAACCATTTCTAAGACGCAACTGGGGAGGAACAGCAGACAAAAGCAGAGACACTGACATGATGCCTCTTCATCAGCTGGAACATGAAGAAGAGGCATCACAGTGATGACGGAATGACCCTTTCCAAAGCGCATTAGCATTATTCCTGGTTTACTTCACTTTAGCTTCTGCCTTATGACCCCTGGAGATTTGGACCAGGTCATGTTAGAACCACTGAAAGAATTCAGTGGAAAACACCCGTCTAAAACTCTAAAACTCACCCACTCCGATCTATGATTCTGTTGTTTTTAACTCTAAATCTAAAAACCTGTCGTTTTCTGGGACATAGTTTATGCAGAGTGGCAGGAGTTCATTTGAAATTCACCTCTGAGTTGAGGGCGTGGCTCACATCCACTTCCCATCACCAGTCTGTTCTCACGCTCTCCCGCGAGCTTCCAGCCCCTCACAACCCCAAGCTAACATTAGCAATGCAGCAGAAAGGGTGAGCAATATTGCAGCTATCCAGCCATAGAGCTGTGATCCAGAGTCCAGCTCAGACCAGGAAAACAAAGACCTACACGGACCCATTTGTCTGCATCGCCCAGCGAATTTTCTACGACACAAATGTGATCTTTTTCAGATGGCATATTTTCGTCTGCTCCTGATGTACAATGATTTGGATAAAGAAAGACTCAATTTTAAGCTGAATTTTCTTTGTATACGTGCACCATGATCAGGAAAATACTACAAGAACATGTTAAAACAATAAAAACACTATTTTTTCAGAGTGGGTCTTTAAAAGAAGCTCTTATCTTTGGCTTCCATGTAGTTAGGATGTTAGAGGGTTGCCCCCTGACTGGACTTTTGTTCGCTGAACCATGGTCATTTCTCTGAGTTTCCACCAGGTGGAGTGCTCCACTCACTTGATGTGATCAACATCCATCCTTGAGTTTAAACTGAGAAGCGCTGAAGAAAGGCAGGAATGGCAGGGAGGAGGCACATGAGGGTAGCCACAGACAGTTATGTTAGATATGTTGGTTACACCATAGAGAAAGCTGCTTATTTTAACTCATTTATTTCCAACTAATCAGCTGTTAAAAGTGTGTAAGACACAAAATGTCTTCTTTCTGTGCTAGAAAAACTCCTTATATAGTTTGTATGTGTTATAGTTTACAAACGCACAGGAGAAGAGTTAATTCCTCTAAATCTACACATAACTTTTTAAAAAAAGATCATCTGAGGCTCAGTTGTTATTTTTAGAAATGATGTTTTTGGGTTCCTTCTCTCTGGCTGCAGACATGCAGCCCACGGAGGAAATGACAGAACAGAAAAGCCAACTTTCCAACCCAAAAGCACAAAGACAAAGGATAAAGAGCAAACACTAGCATGCTCCAGACAATAAAAACAAAAAATGAACATTAGCACAGGAGTACAGTACAGAGCCCTTGTGGAACCAGAGCAGACTGAAAAGTCACATGTATTGATGAAGGAGAGGAAGTGTCTTCACAGCTGCCTGTGGAGGTAAAACTACAAACAGCAGTGAAGATACATCTGAGTGAAGCAATAGAAAGCTTTAAGGTCAAGGCTGAAACCCTATGGCAGTCTTTACTCAAAGACCTGAAATAAAAAAACAAGAAAAACACCAACAGCGAACAAAAAGCACCAGGAGGAAGCACGCCGGCGTTTTTGCATTCTTCTGAGGCTTCTTTCTTTTTATTTTCAGGTTCATTAGCTACTGATAAATGTTTAAGGCTAAGTATTTCTAGGATGCCATTTCAACATTTTATTTACTTCAAAAGCAGACAGGTGTGACAGAGCTCTTCCACACTCTGATTTAAGCAGACCTGTGGATCAGTGCCGTGTCTGCAGAACGCAGCCGCCCAATAACTGCAGACGTAAGCAGAGGTTCACGCCGGGCGCTGGTTGGTCGTCTGAGCTGCGTGACGACTGTTGCTAAGTAGGGAGACCAGGCGGCAGCCTTTCAGAAATCAAGTGGCAAGCATCCTCTAGTGAATTTCCATCTACATGTGGTGCCACTGCAGTCTGCAGAAGAGCAGGAAATGCTGCAGATACAGAAAGAAGAGGCTCTGCAGCAGAGCCAGAGCCAGCTTGATGGAGTTAAACTGTGACGGTAGATACTGACTGCAGTAAAAAGATAAAGATCAGTTTAAAAATGACAACTCATCTAGTGTTAGAGAGGACAGCAACTTTACTGATGTCCACCTTGCTGTCAGGCTGAACCACGACTGAGACAGAACACTGGCAACTTCCATCCTAACTGACAGGTGAGGAGCTTCTGATTAGAAGATTTCAGCCAAAACAAAAGCACAAATGAAATATTTCCTGACAGGAGCTTCCAATGACGTTTCGTTGTAGCTCAATCAATTCAGCAGAAACCTAAAGGTGCCTTTTAAAAGTCCAGCTCACCTCTAACTGTACAATACCCTCTCTGTCCAAACCCAAATTTCTTCCCTACCCCTACAGTTACACCCTTTTGCTCCAATTGTAGGGGCATTTTGAGATGTAGTGGTGTCTGAAATGGTCTTTTTTGAGGACGAGCCACAGTTACTTAAGGCTGGGTCACATTGTAGCATGGAGGAGAAACTCATTTCTTCACATGGATGTCCTCTGAGGTACACAAGTTTACAGTTACATGTAAAAAATGACTTTTTGTGTCAGCATGGCTTTAAAGTTAGAACACCAATTTTCCGAGTGCTGGCAGCTCCGTGCTAACGTAGATGACCAGCGAATACTAATGAGGTCTTCAAGGGGTAGAAAGGTCCGGATTTGAAGACACATCTCTCCACTTGGAGAGCTAAATGTAGTGGAAGGGAAGCGTCTTCCTCACTGCAGAATCAACCGTCTGTTCCACAGATAACTAATCTTCAACACCACATGTTCAAGAGATGTTTGCATTCAGTTCAAAGAGCCAGAACAGGGAAACCACCAGTCCTACGGTTGAAAAACGAGTTTTTAAACACAAGCTAAACAAACTGAAGAATAAGAAAGCTTTGAGCTGAAGTTTTCTGATAAGGAACATCGGAGATTTCTGTGGCTTTATCACACTGAGGCTTCAGTCAGGGAAGAGGAACCCATCTGTTGCTAAAGACTCTCAGTTCTGTGCTGAGGGCTGTGCACTGTACTTACCCCATTCCACTCCACGCTCATACTCACTTCCTCGCCACCGTCCGGCCCACTCTCGTACTTCACCGTGTCCGAGGTCAAACTCTCGCGGCTCCGCTGCTTTTCACGGCCCTCTGGTTCACTCAGGACCTCGGCCACACGCTGCTTGTGAACATTATCTAGACCCTGCAGGCACGAGAGCCGAAGCAATGAAAGCAGACAGTCTGTTGATTTACTCTACTGTTATTGATTTCAAAGCAGGAGGTGGCATCTGTGCTGGAGTTTTGGGGCAGAGTGGTCTGTCAACTGGAGGTTTGAGTTTGTTCAGTTGAAACCAGGATCATTCTGGCACCTTTTTAAGTCAAACACGAACTGAGAAACTTCCACAACATTCATTAAGAACCCCCTCACTGGAGCAATAAAACTCATTCAACTTTCAGTCGATTTCTAATACCAAATCGCTGAAACAATGGGAAAAATTCACCGCAAAGTTATCATGGAGTAAAACGAGCAAGAGTGAAGAACTCTCAGACTGAAGACATCTGATGAAGGCTTCTTTACAAGCATGAACAAAGCTCAGTCCTCATCAGCCACTTAAGACCTGATAAATCTGACGTTCTCCTTCACTAATTGTAACAGCAGGTAAATAATGTCCAGCTTGTTCTCCTGAAATCCCCATCTAAAGTTAGTTTTTCCTTTCAGGAGTCACCTCACTGTTTACACTTTTGGTTTGTTTGCACCACTGCAGTGCTGTCTTGTCCTCCCGTTGAACTGTTGGCTGTTCATGTGCAGCTCATCATCACCCAACATTTACTGCAGATGACCTCAAGCAAACAACTCACCTGCTTTCTGGAGCGCATAGCAGCTTCTTCCAGCGTCTCGGCTGCCTCAAACTTGCCCTGCCGCCTGTAAAGCGCCCCCAGGTTTTTTAAGGTTGTTGTGACTGTGGGACTGAAAGGTGAGGAGAACCGTCATCACGGAAGAACATTTTTCTGACTGAGAAACAGAAATCCTTTGTATGCTTAGTACACTTTGACACAACTTTCAAATTGTCTTCTTCCGACTGATTTAAAAAAAAAGTTAAGATACATTTATGGTGTGTAGAAAAGGTCGAGGAAATGTCAAATGTTTTCTAAAGCATGATCATGTTTTATCAAATGATTAGGGTTTTAAAACGTAAAAATGTTTTCAGGAAGTTTTAAGGAATATAACTTTTGTATGCTTTTCATTTTTAAAAAACTAAGGCAAAAGACAAATGTTTCAGCCATTTTTAGCCCCCACAGAACTCCACGATATAGCGAATCTGTCTCTCATTATGTTCAAAATACATTTCATTTAAACAACTGCGTGCAGCTTTACAATTCATGTTTGGAATTTACATCCCAATTCCACTGTGGTTTCTAACCAAACTGGAATGAAAAGCCTTCATGATCATATGTCCTTTTATGTTTTTATTCCTCTTCTTAACATGAAGGAAACACACTGACCTGTCAACTTTACAGGCTTTGTACCAGCCTCCATATTCACCAAACGGGGAACTGTCCTTCTGCCTCCCCTGCAGAGTCACACACCAGATGACAAAAACTCTCAGGCGCCTTGTTTAATCTCACCACACCAGAACAAGTCTGTACTAAATCCATTTTCCCATCCTTTTCCATTAATAGTCATCCCGCTGCCCAAAAGCCAAGCAGTGCAGCACCAGGAAAACTGTAAAGGACGATTTAAAAAGCCTTTGGAATTGAATGTCACAAAGCTCTTTGTACACAGCACCACAGCCAGATCAAAAGTTAAAGATCAATCTAAAGCTTTGCTTTTAAAAATCCATCAGCAGACACTCGCCTTGCTTTTCTCCTCCCGTTCCTCTGCGTGCATCCAGATTGGTTTGTTCTCATCTGCAGAGAAGCAGATTCAGAAAAGCATCAGGTATCAGCAGGAGACACTGCAAATGTCACTCTGTCTCTATGGTATGACCTTTCACCTTCAACTCTACAAAAAACAGGCAAACGGTATTACCCTTTACATGAAACACTTTAAATTTAGGGATCTGAGCTTTTTCTAAGCTCGTTGACTCAGAGCAGAGTTGGTCAACCCTGGTCCTCAAGAGCCTCAAGCAAGCTGGTCAGGAAGAACTGGAAAACAGGCAGGGTTGAGGCTCTTGAGGACCAGGGTTGGCCAGCCCTGACGCAGAACCATGCTGTGCCTTATTGTGAATGCAAAAGTGGAGCAGAGACGCCTCACCATCAACAGAACCAAACTCCCTCTCGTGAGCGCGGGTCAGGATCTCTTTATACAAAGTCTCAGCTTGCTTAAACTTGCCCTGCTTGAGGTAACAGGACGCCTGACAAACACAGAGACCCCAAAACAACCGTCAGAATCACAGCTGAATTAAAGGCTGAATCAATACTGAAAGTACCGCTTTTCCAGATGATTTTAGTTTTATTCTGCCTCGGCCCCTCTCACCAGGTTGTTCTTAGTTTTGGCCACATTGGGGTCATCTGGGCCCAGCTGGGTCTGATAGATCTCCAGTGCTCTCATGTAATAATACTCCACTTCCTCATATTTGCCCTGGTTCTGGCACAGAAGGGCAAGGTTGTTCAGCTGCTTGGCCACATCTGGATGATCCTTCCCCAAAACCTGGAACAGAATCACACAGACACAAGAGTCAGGGTTTTCAACGGTTTCTGAACCAGTTTAAGCTCTGAACAAACCAGTGTGCAGCCAAATGCACATGTAAATGTCAGTATAGCAGGGAGTCTAGCTGTCATGTAGCTGAGATGATGCATCATTTCAAGGATTATCAAGCTGTTTTCAAGAATCAAGCTTTGACTGCTAAACCCAGTAAAGGCTCTACTGAGCTCTGGTCACGGTGGTTTTTATCACGTATGATCTCTTTATGGCCTTAAGCCCCCAGTGTTGAAATATAGACAAAAAGGTAAATCCTGTACTTTTCTGAATCCTACTTTTAATATGCAGAGTATTGTACAGCTAGTTGTGCAGTGACAGAAATGTTTGATGCAGTTTTTGCACATGAATTTAATTTGTTGTTTTTGATTACTTATGTTTATTTTCATATTTACATGAAGGATTTTAAATGCTTTACAATATTTGTCGATTCAAAGTATTATGTTTAATGGAAGCATTTTACACGTGTATATCAGAATCTACCCACACTTTTACATTTACAGTTTACTTGTATGTTGCTTTTATACACGTCTTTCCCCTGTGCTGCTGTACATCTCTGCTACACTGTTGTACCGTAGATGTAGTGTAATTCTATACTGTACCGCTGTGCTGTACTTCTAAACAACACTGCTGTACTTTAGTACTGTACAGTGGTATAGTGCTGTACCACTATACTGTATTGCTGTGCTGCTTAAAATAGTGTAAAAATAGCATTTATGTTCCCTCTTAACACAAGCAAAATGTCAGTGTGCTATTGCATACTTTCTTTCAAAAACCAGACAATGTGATTATCTGGATTTTTGTCTCATTTTGTCTCTCATAATTGAGGTAAACCTATGAGGAAATTACAGGTTTCTCTTATCTTTTTAAGTGGGAGAACTTGCACAATTGGTGGCTGACTAAATACTTTTTTGCCCCACTGTAAATGATAATGCGTGACTTAAGACTTTTGGACTTCACACCCATCGTTTATGCCTTTAAAGCTGAACCCACCTTTTCTCTGATCTCCAGAGCTCTCTTACACAGAGGTTCTGCTTCCTTGTACTTTCCTCTCTTTCCGTACAGCACAGCCAGGTTATTCAGGGTTGCAGCAACCTTATGGAAACACAGAAACATCCATGAGCTCACAGATACTCCTCAGCCTTAGGTAGCTTGTAATCATGAGTGTGACTCCAGCAATGCCACACCATTATAATCATTTCATGTGCAACTGATTAGACAAAATTTCGAACATGGGGTGCCCTGACATTTATCTCTCATAATACCAAGCAGGTAAACTCCAGGTCAGAAACGTCAAAGTACTGTAATGAGATGCAGTCATGGACTTCTGATCTCTGAGCATCTTTCTCTGGACAGAAACATCTATTTCACTCTAGTCAGAAGGGGACAAATCATTGATCTAAAATAAAAAGAGTTAGAAAGTGAAGAGAAAAGAGACACACTGGTGATCCATTACACCATGATGAACAAACAGATTAGGTGTGACAGTTAAATCAGTACATGTGAATCAATGTTAGATTCAAATCACATTCTCAAACAGATATTTGTGGAGAAGTGAAAATCCCATAAAGTGTTGACAGGACGCAAAAGCGACGACAGCTAACCTCGGCGCAACAAACTGGAGCATGAAGGAGATCCAAACAGGGGTGACACAGGCCTGCTGGGGTTAACACAGTTAATCAACCTCCTGTTTGCTAGAGGTCACAGGTGCAAACAGAGACCAACACATCTGAGAACAGGCCTGGGTCCAGTTTTTACATACGTGTTATCTTATCGCAGCCAGAAGAAAACTCTATAGAGACAGAAGCAGTGTGAGGTGAGGTAGAGGTGGTCTAATCTTGTTTTATGTGGACTAATAAAGGTTGATAAATGCAGAAACAAATGTGATTGGTTCTTTCTGCAGCTTTATTGTTCTTGTTTTTATTTTTTCCTTCCTCTGACTGATGCAGGACAGCAAGTCGTCAAACTGGGTCACAGAGACACAGAAGTACCAGTGAAAGAGCCATCATTCAGACACGGCTCCTGCAGAAGATGGTGAAGCTCATGAACATGGAGAAGTGATTACCGATGCTTCTGTAGAGCTCTGCAAAATCAATAAACATGATCTCTCAACATCACCGGTGGTTTCCAGGCATTGTAAATGAGATAAACAGACTGCGCTTCCATGTAGCGATGGGGCTAAAAACTGGACGGTAGCTTCTCCTACACGCGACGCAATCATCTATTTCATGAACGCACTTTTGGACAAGCACTGAGCATCAAATTTCATCAAAAGAGGCAGCAGAATCTGATGTATGAATGGCGTTCAGTGTGAATGCAGCACTACGTCGGGCTGGGCAGATTTGTTCACAAGTGTTACACGTTTCTCCCCAAAAGTACCATTTATAGTTTGGTGTGACTTCCAGAATCCAGAAAAGTTCAAATCTATGCAGCTGATGGAGTTAGACATTTGTTAGATAAAAAAAGGAATTATTATTTCAACCAAAATTAAAATAGATAAAAAGGAGACAACTTTTACAGAGAAAAGGCATTTCTGTATTTTTTACCTTTAGCATTGAATTTACAAAATATTTTATGAAATTTTCAACACGTCTTTAATAGCATGTATTACTAACAACACATGTTCTCCATTTCAGGCTGCTCACTTTATTTACTGTAAGAACTACTTCAAGGATATTTGGAACTTTCGGCTTGAATTTACTCCTAATGAAGGCTTGCTGAGAAGTTCCTGGTGAGATGTAAATGTGATTCTACCAATGATTTTCTCCATGTTTGCAGCGTTGGTCTGAAGCTAAGATAAGGAGCTACTGGTTAAAGTTGATTAATAGGATTTTGACCCTAATCTATAATATTTAGACACATTTTTGCTTTGAAAATATCCATCTTAGAGTCAGACAGGCTGATGAACTCACAGCTGGATGGTCCCTTCCAAGAGTCTTCTCCCTAATGGCCAGAGCATCATTCAGCAGGTTAGCTGCCTCCTTGTATTTGTTCTGATCCCTGACAGACAGCAGGAAAAAAGGTCAATATAAACACAAACACCAATGACAAAGTGACAGACAGATACAACTACACCAACAGCTTTCACTGTGTTCAGGTTATATATGCTTGAATGAATTTTTGCTGCAGTTCCCACGATCAGTGGAACCAAAGAGACAAGATTTACAACTAAACTGAGCATGCAAGTTGAGATCTGTACTATTGAGGCATAGCTACAGTAAGGTCCAATATTTGTCTGGTTTCTCTGAGTCATTATTTTGTTCCCGCCTCATTGAACGACAAAATGAGTGCTAGCCTAGAGCTAGCGCTGCATTGTACATCTTTGCTTGTGTCAGACTTTGTTTGGCTTCATCTGACATCCAGCTCTAATTTGGAGAGCAGCCACACAATTCTGCGTGGAGGCCACAAAAAGACTAAAGCAGCTTCACTGTGATGCATGCCTCTCTGGCTTTAGTTACTCCAAGGTGAAAAACGTTCCTTTCAAAAACGTGGAAAAAGGAACTTCAGAAGTTCTGTGAAGGTCATGGGAAAATGAGTCAGTGTGAACTATAGGCACGCTTTCATTCTACAAAGATCATGGCTGAAGATACTTCTCCACTTTTTTGGTTAACATTTTGAGGCTTGATCTGTCCCACGCTCAGAATCAATACATTTGTTTACCTGTAAACAAGAGCTAGGATGTTGAGCATGGTAGCGACATCTGGATGGTCGTGTCCAGAGGTCTTCTCCAAGTCTTCCAGAGCTTGTTTGCAGAGAGGCACAGCCACCTCATACCTGCCCTGTGAGGCGTACTGGATCACCAGGTTGTGCAGGGTTCGCAGACGAGCTGGGATCTCGTATCCTCCCTGCTGAGCAGCTGCCGCCGCGGCGCTGCCATGAGCTGGCTGGACTGAATGCACAATGGGATCAAGAGACAGAAAATAAGTGAAGAAAAAAAGAGTTGCATCCTCAAAAAAAAGAGGAGAAGTCATAGAGTGACTTCAGTAACACCCCCCCACATGCTGGACATCCACTTCCAGCTGAATCAGTGCTCTATGCAGACATGCTGCACTTCAATAATGGGTTTTTAAGCCTGCACAAAGACAGCTGGTTTGACGTGTGGAGGGAGGATGGGATAGGGGGAGCATGGCACTAATGAATGCTGTGTGAAAGAACAACGAAGAAGAAAGGCTCACCTTTGATTATTCAACACAAACATGCAAACACTGTTGCTGTTTGAAACCTTCCAGGTTACATCACTTTATATTCCTTCACAAAATTCACAAGGTGTCACACTCAAATTCTGGAATATTCTGCAGCTTTAGAAACCGGTTCGGTAAGGCTACAAGAGATGAGTCCGCCTTGGGCCAAATTTAGTCAGGATGGAGATGTCATCCCCAATAACTTCATCCTGCTGGCAGCAATTTACCAAAGACATAAAAAGCTCTTCAAGCTGTTTGAATGATGCTCGATGGGGAAGACGCCTAATCTTCTTCATCACTCTCCCAGTAACTGTCACAGATGCAGAGCCTCAGGCAAGTCCAACACAGAGGGAAAATGACAGATTCTGCAAAACATTCTCTCTTTCTGAGGCCATTTTCTCCATTTATTTATTTTACCAAGCGTGCTTTCCCCATGCCCTTCTGTTTCAGTGAAAGCCCAGTTTGTAACTAAAACACGTCTGACACAGCCAACACTCCTTGGCTTATCGGATTTGATTAGGTGAGAAGAGATGAGATTAATTATTTTGTTCTGCAGCTGCTTCTCTTGTCCATATGAATCTACACTCCAGTAACTCAAAATACAACACATACTATAATACATTTGAGCTTGCAAAACACTGAGAAAGTTCAATGATGTCTAGCAGTGCCAAAGATCAGATAAAACAGAGGAGGAACAACTTACTGCCTGGAGCCTGGTCATCCTGGTCATCTGGAAAGAGATCATCCAGAGTCTCCTTACTAGAGTCAGAATCCTTCTCCTCCTGAGAAGTTAAAGAAAAACAGATGAGACTTTGTGACTTCTGCTTCATTCATAAAAAGCCACACAGGTTTATTTGTATCCTTCAATTCATACACAAGGTAAGTCAAAGTGCTTCACAAAAACAGACTCCTCAAACCACTTTTACTGTAAAAAAACGGATACGGTAAATCCTAAACTACGATTATCAATTTACCACAACGATAAGAAAGAGCAATGAGGATTAAATTCTCTCAGCTGTCGTTCACCAGAACGCTTTATCCTGAACACAGTCAGAGTGCGAGCCTCTAACGTCACAGACTTTCACATTTGAGCTTCATAAAACTGAAGCACTGCTTCTACGAGTTTGAGTCTGCAGGCCAGCAGAAGGCCTGTTCCTGAGCTTCTCGCTGTCTTAGGCGGGTCATGAAGAACCTACATGTCAGAAATGCTCTTTGGTTTGAAGCCATGGAGAGACTTGTGTATTGTGAGAGGACCAATCACAGAGGCGTTGAGTTTAACTTTTGTAATGACGTTATCGTGCAGACAACCTGAGCTTCACCTTTTGTGTTTTTTCATCTGCTTCTCATTCACGACAATTTGCATCAAGAAATACTCAGAAATGAAATGTTAAGCTTATATGTCCTCCATCATCAGAACATGTTAAAAACACCAACAAAACCATTTTCATTGAACTAGATCTACAGTTTAGCTGAATGTTGATCACATGATTCATGTTTAAGTCTTTGATCACTGAAAAACAGAACCTTTGCCTCGTCCCTCTCCATGTTTAATTGTATGAATTAAACCTCTCAGTGAATCTCATTGGAGCTTTGGCTTACATCATTTTCTTTTGGGCCTCCGGCCCTGGCCAAATCTTCCTTTCTACGTGGTGTCTCCTGACCATTTCAAAGCCTCTTAAAAGCAGTGATGATGTATGCTGGCGTGCCTCTCTTTTTCAACTATTTTTATGTTGCTCAGTTCCCAAGGATAAAATCCTTGCTGTAAATGTCATTCTGATGACGGTCAGGTTACAACCTTCATTCCAACCATTTTCCCCTCAGCTCCATGCTACCCACTGGTCCAACTCCTCCGACGTGACAGGGCCTTGGCTTACTGATAGCACATCATGCTCATCTTGATGTGCACCTCTGGTCTATGCTGTGCTTATTTCATCTATTCTCTTCCTCGCTTGTAGAGCTGATTCCAAGTAGCTGTATCCAGCACTTTTTATATTATCCCCCATACTGGTGAAAAACATGAAAACTCAAAGCACCTTCAAATAAAAAATCGCAAACATTTCATAGTTAAAAGCTTTGGTCTGAACACGAAATGGGATGAAATCAGAAAAGGCAGCAGCAGAAGCAGGATGAAGCAGAGCGGCATCTACACTTGAATTTGGCCCATTCGGCTGAGGGGGGGGGGTTCCCTCAAACTGAGCCAACTGTAGTAGAAGAGATAGCTAAATGTAGTAAACTGACCCCATGCAACAACCCATTTGTCTGTGCAGACAATGAGGACCACCTCAGCACGTACCGAGGGGGAGAGGTCTTCATCGTACTTCTTCAGCTGGTTCATGAACTCCAGGTGCTTCTTCTCCTCTTCCAGCTGAGCCACGCTCTGCTCGCTCTTCTGCAGTTTCTGCTGAGTCCCAGCAAGCTCGTCTCTCAGCCACTGGTTCTCCTGGCACAACCGGCGTACCTGAGCGCGCAGCTTCTGCTTCTCTGACTCAACCGAACTGAGGTGGTTGGACAGAGCCATCATCACCTGCCACAGAAAAAATAACTCATGACAGATGTAGAAAATTCATACAAGACCAGGACGGAAAGTTCAAACAGCTTTCCAACTTCACAAACTTCTTCCAAGTCAATGGTTGATTTCTGAACTCCTTTATAAAATATACTGAAACAAATAAAGACTGACAGTTAATTCCTTACAGCTACAAAAACCTTTACGTTTTAGTGATATTTACGCCTAACTAAGGAATACAAATAGTAATAATTCAGATAGTAAAATGTGAATGAGTGTTTTATATTATCCTCACATACAGTATGTGTATTACACTCACCAGACATTCTAAAAGCCACAAAGTGCTTTCATTCATGAATGTGTGATGCTGTTGAAGGAGAAAAAGGTTTGTCCACCAAATACCCTTAAACACACGTCTGTATAAGTCCTGATGCACTCCTAAAAAATCCCACCTGGACGACATTGGACAGTACTTGAGATAAATCATAACATGCCATCCTAATACACACATTTATATTTATAATACTTACAGGAATCATTTTTTATTTGTGTAATATTACAGTAGTGTTATAACTGTTTTAGTAACAGAAATGGCTCTTGAGTCGACAAATGTGCCTAAAAAACTGATGGCTTGATATTTACATTTTTTTCCACAATCTTGTGTTTAATCAAATTAATTTAAATTTAATTAAATTAATATTTTTGTCTAATAAATTCCTTCTTATCACAGGAAACTGTTAAAAACGGACAGACTATGCAAGAAAAAAAACCTACAAAGGCCTGCAGACTAATTCATTTCACTAATTTCATAAAAGTCTGACATTTTACTAGAGCTGATTCTCCAGCTGCTGGTGCTCCACACATACCTGAGCTTCACTAAGTCCCAACTCAAGCATCTCCATGGACTTGCGGATCATGTGCGACTTCTCTTCGACGAGGACACCCTCCTCATCCTGCTTTAGGCAGCGCAGCGTGCCCAGCAAACCCTCGAGGATGGAATGGTGTTCCTGCTTCAGGGCCTCCAGCCCCTGGATCACCTGCTTGGTCTGGGAGATGATCTCATCCTGTGACAGTTTCTCCCCTGGATCCTCCTCCTCCTTCACCATGGTGGACATGTCCTCACGCATCCTGCAGATGCATGAAGGCGAGAAGTTCTGTATCTCATGAGGGAGAACACTTTTCAACAGTCTTTTTTAAAGACTTAGGGCATCCAGCCTGCAGAAGATGGAGCCGTGAACTAACCTGTCTAAATCCTGCCTGGACATGAGACCACTGCCCCGCTCTGTTTGACGGAGATGGTAAAAGCTGGAGTTTTTTTGTTGTAAACGTTTTTAAGATTTTCGAACTCTTGGTGCGATATCTAAAATGGAAAATGGTGGATATTTCAGCTCAGAAACATATATAGCAGCATTAAATATTTGAGCTGTTAACTTACAAGCTCTAAAGGTAGATTTTACCCCTCGATCCAGACTTTTTATCCTTCATGTGCACGTGTGCGCACACACACACACACCCACACATAAGAGGATTAGGACAGAGTGCTTCAGCAGTACTTGCAGTAAGCTAATACATCTCCACAGGCACAAAGGATAGAAGACTGACAGAAACATGACTGAGGTCAAGTTTCAAAACTCAAACTGATGAAAACGCTGAAATCAAACAGCAGTCTCCTTTTTTTTTTCTCCAGCGGTGTTGACATGAAAGTAATCTTACAATTATCTGTGATGCTTCATTAAAGCAACTGCCCACATTAGAGAAGCGTTAAAGTCAGCAGACGTGCCCTGAACTGCCCCAGGAGGTTCAGTTGCAGAAGACTGAGTCAACAGTCATCTGAACACTCCTTGAAAAGAAGGACAGCAGCCTGGATCACTCGATGTGATAAACCCCCTGAAGGGCTGGTCGGCAGGAGCTGGGAAAGGGCAAGAAGTCATGTTTCCACACACAGACAGATTAGACTGAAGGGTTGACTAAATATACTAAAATCATTCTCAATCTGTCAAACAATAGTTTATTTTACTTCAGCAGAAAAAAAGTGCATTTAGATAGGTAGAAGAGATAAAGCCTACAGGTGACTGTACTTTCACCTGGGAGACAAGGAAAGCACTGATAAATAATAAACAATTCACTGGTACTAAATTCATTTCATTTTTAGATGTTATTTCCTTTATAGCTTTTGCTTTCTAGTTGTTTTACATATTTCATCTAAAAAGGTTTTAAAGGCCACTCAGGGTTTCATGTCATGTTTGGACTCATCTACTTTAAATATGAGCTTCTTTTTAACTGAAAGACAGGAATCTGCTGTGGTTTCTATTCAACAAACTATGCTCATAAGATTTAAAACAGATGAACCTTTGTCAAACCTTAAAACGTGGTTTCAAAACCAATAAATAAAGATCCATCTTTGCTTAGAAAATGCTAAATCGATTCATTAAATCAATCAACTGATTGTGTCTTCTAAGCTAGTTCTTGTTTCAATAGCTTTTCTGCTCATTTAGAATTTAAAAAACATAATATTAATTTGAAAAAATCTACGTTTGTTCAGTTGAAAGCATAAGTTAAGTGAGGGCAGCTTTTTAAAACCAAACAAATGGTTTTGTTCTGGATATGTTAACACTGAATGGAGCCCTTTTGGATTGGAATGTGTATATTTTGGTAGCTGAT
This sequence comes from Adrianichthys oophorus, assembly GCA_036245035.1. Lineage (NCBI taxonomy): Eukaryota > Metazoa > Chordata > Actinopteri > Beloniformes > Adrianichthyidae > Adrianichthys > Adrianichthys oophorus. The sequence goes on from BSAI01000101.1 coordinate 29,036,702, forward strand.
GAATTCTTTCAGTAGATGTTCGGCCTTAGTGGTGAATGCTGCTTTGGACTCAAATTCTGCCCATTCTTTTTGATAATTTAATGAACGCTCATCCGCTGACAGCTCCACAGTAAGGAGTCACAGCTGGATTTATCTGTTGTTTGTAAAATACTGTTTTATCAACTACCGGAATTTTTCTTCCCACAATGTTCTGTGATATCTTTATAAGATGATGCTTTCTTGGTAAAGATTTGAAGAAAGATGATCAGAACCTTCCTTCTTTGATTGTGATTCATCTCAGGCCAAAGGTGGAGCAGAAAAAGGGAGTGTTTCCTGGATCCTGAATGGTTTTGCCCAGAGGAAGGTGTCTGGTATTCCAGCTGAGGGGACCACACTGGGATGCACTGTCTGCCAGAGGCCGCGTGCTCTTTCAGCGCGCGCCTCAGCCCCTCTGAATGCCAATGAGAAGACCACTGTCACGTGACAAACCCGGGCCACAACCGCACACGCTCTCTGGTCCACGAAACCGGCTGACAGGCCGCTGTGGCTCTGCGCCTCTCCGCTTCCTGTTAGCTCGTTAGCAGCCTGCCAAACCCGAAGAACCGGACAGACTTCGCCACATTCCCGTCTAACCACAGAGCTGCCTGCGAGCAGGAGAATGCATGGCAGTTAATGTGCTTATGGCGTCTAATTCCTGACATGGATGTAAACATGGACCACACCGCTCCAGAACAAACATTTGAATCAAGCCTGCACATATTTAAAGCGAGCTCGCATTAAACGACTGTGCCACCAGCTTACGAACGACTGCGGATCATTTCAGGATTCAGGATCAGGATTCAGGATCAGGATAGCAGTTTGACGGCCATCGCATACAAGCCAAGAAATACACCGAGCCCGTCTTACCGTTCTCTGGGACATTAGTTGCCAGTGAAGCTCGTTTCGGGTTCTTTTGGGTTTTCGTGTTGTGGTTTTTCTCAACACAACCAGTGAAATGCTGGGTCTTCGAGCCGCCTGTGATGGTTCGGTCTTTCTGAGGGCTGAATCCGGACTTCACCGCATCAGGTTGTCGCTGTGTTGTAGCCACATTCTAGGCACCTAGCAACGGCGTGTCGGAACCAGAACCAAGCTTTAGTCCGAGCCGCACGGGAGGGGCCGCTTCACCGCCGTCTCCATGGCCGCAGCAGCTCCATGAAACCCGCTCGGTACCGGAGGGAGTGACAGCTGTGTGGTCGGCTGGTTGACTGACTGACTGACTGACTGACTGACTGACTGGCAACAGCGTGAAAATGGCGCCCGGCGCCCCCCTCCTCGCGCCGGCAGCTGTGATGTCATTCCGGAAGCTTAAAGGGGAAGCTGCGGCGCGCGCGGCCAGATTTCTGCCCCGCAGAAGCATTCAGAGAACACACAGCATTGTTTCTAGTGCTTCCATAATAACAATAGTAATAATACAATAATAATAGTGCTGAATATATTATTAATAATAGTGATGATGATAATAATAATGGTAATAATAACTCAAAATTCTCCTCATGACCAAATCCTTAAACCGACTCCTGAAGCAAACAAGAAGTCGTTTGAAAGAGGAGAGCACTTCTTCTTTCAGCTTTTCCTTTTAGAGGTTACTACAGCCAGTCAGCTTCCATCTACTCCTGTCTTCTGCATCCTCTCCTCTAACACCAGCTTCCTTCATGTCTTCATTCTCTGCATCCATAAACCTCCTCTTTGGTATTCCTCTCTTTCCTGCAGCTCTAGACTCAGCATCCTTCCACCAATATATTCACCGTCTCTCCTCTGTACGTAACAGAACCATCTCAGTCTGGCCTCTCTGACTTTATCTCCAGAACCTCTAACATGTGCTGTTCCTCTGATGTATCATTCCTGATCCTATCCATCCTGGTCATTCCCAAAGAGAGCATCAGCATCTTCATCTCTGCCTCCAGTTCTGCTTCCTGTCTTATCATCAGTTCCTCTGTCTCTAGACTGAACAACATGGCTGCTCTCACCACAGTTTAGTTCTTTCCTTTCATTTGAGTTGAAACTCTTCTATCACACATCACACCTGACACTTTTCTCCATCCATTCCAACCCGCCTGCACTCACTTCTTTTCTACACTCTCCATTATTCTGGACTGTTGACCCTAGATACTTCAAATCCTCCCTCTTTCTCTCTTGTCCCTGTAACCTCACTCTTCCACTTGGATCCCTCTCAATCACACACATGAACTCCGTCTTTCTGCAGCTAACCTTCATTCATCTTTTCCAGGGCAAACGGATTCAGATCAGAGAGGCAATAACTTCCAGTCACACCTCTCCAGGTGCCACTGTAGCTGAACATGTGGGCATTCCCGTGTGTGTGTGTGTGTGGATTCTAATCAATGTAATGTAAATAAAACAGACAAACCTCTGCTTTGAACCCGTTTTTCCTCTCTTTCCTTTCTCTTTTCCCTTAAAGTTGTCCCTGAGGGCTTGTTTTTGAACTTTGTCATCCTTAAACTTTTTGAGTTATTTTATTTTTTTGATTATTACTTTTTCATTTTTTTACATTAAATTAGTGGTCTGTCAAACTAAAAAAAAAAAAAAGAAGAAAACATTAATAATGCTTCACATTTGGCACAGATGGTGCCCTAGGCATCCGCCTAGGTCGCCCATGCCCAGGGCTGGCCCTGCACCCAGGTGTTGCCAAATTAAAAAACATGATATGTGCAAAACTACTGAATAAACAAAGAAAGATGGGAAGAAACTTTCTTTTGGCTCCAATACACCAGCTCCTTATTTTTGAATACATTAACAATAATTTCCAAAATTCACATGCAAGTGACACATATTTCCAACAATAGTCCATCCAAAATATTCTGCACTGGATACTCCTTCCTTCAGATCTTTAGCCAACATGCTCATCAAGGTCAACGTCAGATTTGACAGTCCATCAGTCGTAGCTGAAACCAACCATCCTCAATGTGCACATCAATGTGCTTCAGCGTCTTGCAACAAACCTTTGTAATTAGTCTGTCAAGGAAATTAGTCTGCTTCTGAATCCAAACTTTATGAACAAGTCCTCTTCGATCAGGAAAGACCTGAATCTCCTGTCCCGTTGGCCAAGAGTTTCCAGGTGTTGTAGTATTCATTTTAATGAGATGAGGTTCCTCTTCATTCCTGTCCATGTTGACACTCCTGTATTTGGGGAATGTACTCTTTAATTCACCTTTTCCAAAACAGGTTTGATATGTATTGAACCCATCTGCATCTTCTTTGTCTTTATGTGTCTAAAGAATTAAAAGTGATAGTTTTTACAAGAAGCAAATGATTTGGTGTTAGTGCTTCCAAGAACCTTCAAAGTTGAACTGGAATGTCTTGTGTTCCCATGGTCCTCCATGATGTGAACCTGCAGCGGGATTGAAACTGCAGTTGATCCCTTTTGCAGCAGAAATCCATTGATCTGTGAAGCAGACGTCTAACACTACATCAGTGTGTGAATGGGACTCTGACTGTAAAGCACTTTGGGCCTTCCAAGAAGCTGGTAAAGAAAGCACTATATAAATATATGTAATTTACTATTTAGTTCACAGAAACTTTATACTGTACTGAAAGTATTTAACTCAAAGAAGCAACAGACCAAAGCTATCCAGAGTTAGGAGTGATTTATTTGGATGTTTGGTTAGAGCTTTGGAGAGCTGCTCTTCTTCCTGTTCCTTCTCTCAGTAAAAGTTCTCCACATCCTGCTGAGGACAACTTGAGCCATGAGCAAGGTGATGGTGAAGTTACGTCGATACCATTCTCTGGAAAACAAAATCCATGTGAATCAGCATTTCTCCTCACAGAGTCAGGTTTCTGGTGTGTTTTTGTGGACAATTGTTTTGATCAGCTTTGCTCACTTTTTATTTAATCTTGTCTCCAAAGATTTAGCCTGAAGTCTGTCAGTACAAGAATGAAAGCAAAATGTATTTAATGTCTGTTAGCATGTATCAAAGGGTTTCATTACTTTTGTCTTATAGAAAAAAGACTTGTTGTACCGTAATACATACACTGTGTATTTATTTCCACAATTCCATTCAAACTAAGAAATTCAACTTTCATAGAAAATAGATGGACTGTTTAATTTTTCTTCTACGTTTTTTTTTTTTTTACAAATATTGGGGTTCCAGCTCATAAAAGATTTTTAGAAAATTATAAAATTGTAGAGAAATTCTGCAGGACATGAATGTTTGCAACTCAAAGCTCCTGTTCAAGCTCAAAGATGAGACGAAAAGGGAGGTGCTGTGAAGAGACTTCTCATCCCAGAGTGTCAAACTCCCATCCCTGAGGAGCAGCAGGTGAGCAGCAGAGCAGAGACCCGCCAGTGTACTGACGTGTCGGTTACAAACGAAACGGCTCTTAGAGCGGCTCTTTGGTGTGAACCACACGAGCCGGTAAACAGGAGCTGTTGTTTTTACATTCTTTCCCCTTTGACTGTACAGAGAAATGGACAGAGCGAGTGTGACGTCACCCATGGACAATGACTTACTTCTGGTTCCAACCAAATGAAGTTGAGGTGAAGGTAATGCAAAAGTGAAGTCACACCTTTGCATTCATCTTTTTTTGCATTTGAGGAGGAGGATCAAACTGCTGGATGTATTCAATAGTTCTTTGTGTTTTCAAAATACTGGCTTAGTTTCAGTCAGAGTTGATAGAGATGAATATAGGTGTAACAGTTATTTTTCCCTTTGAGCAGTGGCCTAGACCACATGTGTTGTAACTTATTTTGGTGTCATTTTTCACACTGTTGTTGTCTGAACTCCAATATAACCAGGTTATGTCTTGTAGCATGTTCTACTTTGCACAAGGATATTGCTTTAAAAATAACGTTGAATGGAAGACATGTTTGTGCTCTTTTTCCCTTGAGAATTTGTATGAGTGGAGAAAAGTAACAAGTAGTAAATTACTTCAAGTAATCTCATTACAATTTCATCCAGTAACTAAAGTAATCAGTTACTCTGTACAAGTAATTTCTCCAACACTACCCTGTCACAGCAGGATGACCAACTCACTTGTTATAATTTGCATGTCGTATTCTATTCTTGTCCAGGAAGCTTTTGTAAAACACAGCCATCTCTTCGCTGCTCAGACTTCGCCTTCTTCCTGTAGGAAACCAGAAAAGATAGGATTTCCCCACATTTGAATCAGCAGCAGAACATTGGCAGGTCTTTCTGAATTGCTTTCATGTCTGTTGTTTCAAAAAACCCAATGTTAAAGACAAACTCAGCATGTGCAGCAGGAAGAAAAACCTGCACGTTCTCACCGTCTGCATCACGCCGAGTCAGGCCTTTCACCGCCAGCTGGGAAACAAGGAAAGCTTCTTTTTCCTGTGAAATAATAACCACATAGTTAAGAGCTTTTGTTTTTTAGGTGTAAATCTGAATTTAAGAAACTGGACGTAGTTTCTGCAGGAATGAACTCGTCTCATTTAAAAACTTCAGCGCATCATAAATGCCATCAACAGTCAGCGCCAAATGCAATACTAAAGGAATGAAGCAGAAATTTGATTTTTTTTTTTTCAAATTTTAAGTATTTTCATTATTGAATTAAAATCAGCATGTTTCATTTTATATTTATCACTAAATGTTTCCACATAACACTTCATTTAGTAAAAATTTCACCCAACTGACTGTTTTTCAGCCAACACCGACCAGCTAAAGGCTAAATTCCCTTTATAACAAGTATTTTTTACCCACAAATCATTTCCAGATGATACAGACATGCACTTCATTTTCTTTAAAGTGATGTGATGATTTTAAAAATATTACTGAGCATAACACTTTTGTTGAATCCATTTAAAAACTCGTGAGGCTTTTATTTGTTCCGGAAATCCTGGACAGGAAGCGCGTTGCTGCCCTCTGGTGGTGAAGATGATGAACTTCTAATAATCAACACCAAAAAACTGGTTTTAAAAATCCACGTACCTCAAGTCATGTTCTTATTTATTTATTATTTTCGGGGTTTTACAATTGTGTTATTCACTATCAGAATGATTTAAAGTGTGAAAAAGTAGGTGCTTTCTAAAGTAAGCGGACCAGAGAAAGTCAAACCAGTGTTTTGCAGAACCACACTTTGCTTTGCAACTAGCATCAGTTTTTGCTTTTTAAGTGCTTCCTGATGTTGGTTTCCAGGAGCTACTGCTGTTAGTATTCCAGCTCTGTCCGTCCCTGTCATGTGGGAGACGGCATTTTAACCAAGGAGGGAACTGATCAGTATCCTGCAGCTCCTGTTGTTCTAGAGATCTGACCAGAAACATGTCGGCTGTGCAGAGAAGTCACGAAAAGGATAGAGGCTCTAACCTCAAACAGGAACCTGAATGTAAATATTTGTTTCAACCTGGCTGAAGTTAAGGTTCTGCTTGGTCCAGAACTTGTGGTTCCAGTCCTCTGTCTCCTGCCTCAGGTTTCTTAGCCTCTTTTCCAGCTCTGACTCCTCCTCAGGGATGCGGTAGATGATCGGCCGCAGGTTGGACAGCGGGTTTGGTGGACCGATCCAGTCATGTGTGGAGCTCGGCTCTGGTCTCAAAGGTGTTGGCTAACAAAACAAAATAAAAATACTAAGCAGTGGGAAGGAATTTCCAGATTCCTGTGCATTTCACAGGGAGGACAGTTGCAGCAGAAACTGACCAGACTTTTCCCAAAGGGTCAGATTTTGTGAGGTGAAATGTGGTAAGGCCAACCGATTGTTCTGCCTTCTGTGAAACTTATAACTTTTTATGCAAATGAACCATTCAACTTCTTCCCAAAGAACAGAATTATGTCTAAGTACATTTTAACCAAAATGACTGTGATTTTTTTAATTTAAAGACTAGAAATAAAATAAAGAAAATGTCAGTCTGGATTGATTTCTTTTTGACTAACTTCTTAATTGAAATCTCGTGAGCAGAACTGTTTATCTTGTTGAAGAACAAACTACGGTGGTTTTGTTCAGAGAAACCAATAAATCTGTTCTTCAGGTTTGGCCCTAAAGGCTCTCAACAGGCTGTTCCCACAGATGCTGCACATTGAAGCCTGCAGGCCGATAGAAACTTGGACGCATTTGGCCCACCGTCCAGACTTTGGACATGCCTGCTATACACAGTTCCACTTAAAAACCAACAAGTCTCAGTTGGAAGAAAGCATCTAAAATGTTTCAAATGTAAAAGACTTGATTCTTACAAATCCACAGGTGCAAACGGTGGGAAAAAATGGCTTTGAGAATGAAAAATGTTAACATAAAACCCTTCTTCTTTTTCTCTTTAACATAATGGGCGCCGTCACATCATCACTGCTTATATTTCTCCTCACAGCAGAGTCAGACTCCAGCTTCTTTACAAGCTCAACTTTGCTGTTCAGTTCCTTTGGAGGCAGAACAGAGGCCCTCACAGCCAGCTTTCCATGATGTGCAGGAAACCTGGTGAAAACCCGCTGTAACTGCGTTAAGCGCGCTGGCACTTCGTGCGTTAGCACGCACGGTTTGTAAATGACACGAGGACGCAGGGGCCCTTCAGAGGGGCCTCGGTCCATCTGAACTGAACCGGACTGGAGGCTTCAGCTTATCAGAGCGGACCAGGCGCCAGCATGAGAAGAGCAGGGCGGAGAAAAGCTCCACCATCCCGGACTCAGAGGCCCGGAAAAAGGTCTGTTATGTCTGCACTGCGTTTACTGTTTGAACTCTATCATTACTCTTCTGTTTAGTGTGGTGAACCAGGCGTCGATGTCATGCTTTTGGGTCGGATCAGAACCGAAACGTTTCTGGTTCATCCCGTAGTGTGCGACTGTGGCGGCGCGCGCACCTTGGCGGCTTGACGCTGTTGGGTGGTCTGGTGAGAGCCGCTGCGCCGGATGTTTACATCCAACAGTTGCACGCGGCAGTTCCGCGCGCTCCTCCACGACGAGCGTCCAGCCGCTGCGAAGGTCATTCCCACAACGACAAGTCTATTTCATGAAAGAAAAAGCGAAACACGCGACGGGGTCCACTAACTTTATGTCCTTCCGCAACGATGTAGGACAGATGGTCACGTGAGCTCCAAAAAGCGGGCGGGTACGCTCGAAAACAACACCTTTGCAAGCCCTTAGTCGGGTGTCTGCCCGACGGGTCCCGAACAGACACAATGAGTGTTAGTGAGGTTTCAAACTAAACTCTAAACCCGAAATATATTTTTTAAAAATATTAAATAAAAACTCATAATCTTTGTGCACCAAAGCTACAGTTTTAAACACATCATTTAAAAAACTGTCATAGTAATAATGTTTTCCCTCGGACGGCTTTCCTTTTTAATTTTAATACATTATACGATTTTCTATTCAGACCGTATTTATGTATTTTATCAGATTCAGAAGCGATAATCAACTAAGTAGGTACATTTGGCTCCGCACAAAGTTGGTGAATAAATGGAGCGCACTTTCCGTTGGACGACAAAAACTTTCCCTGCGTATGATCTGATAAAAGCTCACAGTTTAAACGAAAAACGATCCCCAATATGAACAAAAGGGTAACGAATGTGCACAAACGCCGGTGTACCAGTTGGCTGCACGCGGGGACTGAAAATGTGATTAGATTACAAAGCGGCCGCGCTGATTGAGTGAAACAATCAAACTCCGTGATAGTTGAGAGGCTCAGTCAGGAATGCAGTTGCTGGAAGGTGCTGCTAGGTAGGCTAATGTTGATCTTCGACCGGAGGATTGGGGCTCTTCCTTCGCAGCGGTTTACATGGCTGTTCGCTGGTTATGCAGGTGAGGTTGGGGGTGTTGAGCGGCAGTTCGACACCGGTGCAAACCCGGAGTTTATGTGGTCAAGGTGGGGCAGAGTCAGGTGATCATCGACAGCACACAATGGTATTAACGGGTTGGGAAACAGATCCTCCGTTCGTTGTTTTTCATCTATCGACGCATCTTGTTAAATCTGCGCGTAACATTTAAGCCTTTTTATTATTATTATTTAATAGGAAGAAAAAATACACAACAACGTTGTTTGTAGACGTAGTGGCTTAGGGGTGGGAGGGGCGACTGCAGCCGGACCGCAGTCGGGCGGGCAGTCGGCGTCTGTCTGCTGGTCGTAGAGCACACCTCCGCTCGCGGGCTGCTGTCTGCGCGCGCGGCTGCTCCTCAGCTCCGCCTGCCTCCTGCTGATGGAAACAGAAGTCTCTCAGGATGTGCGCGAACGTGTTCGGAGTCCTGAAGAGGTGAGGCGGCGTCGGGGCGGGATGCTGATGCTGCTGCTGCTGCTGCTGCTGCTGCTGCTGCGGGATGCGACGGGGGTGTCGGTTCGGCTTCACGCTCTCCCGCACAGTCCCGCGGGGACGAGCTGGCGCGGCGACGGAGCTCACCGGGAGGTTACCTGAACCGCGCCGGCCGTCCTGCTGTTCCGAACCGCCGCCTGCTCCGTTCCCGCCCCGGAGGCCCGTTTGTCTGCTTTAATCAAAGTGAGGGCGCCGCTGATTGGCAGTCTGCAGTGGATTGGGCGCAGATTATCCTAATAAATGCTCAGATTTGGCAGCTTTAGCCTCTGAAAATGTCCAGCCTCCCACCCTCTTACATAAACGTGCTGTAGAGGAGGCCGGATCATCATCTGGTTTTTATTCATACGCGGTCTTCTTCTTCTGTGGACAATGACATGCTGCGGTCGCCTCTATGCAACAGGCATGTTGGCCAGTAATGCCAGTTTAGTGCATGTTGTAGAAGGTGAAAAGGCTCATTTATCGGGTTGTTTTATTACAAAGTTTCTCTGGATCAGGGGACTGCAACCTGAGGCTCCAGGGCCTCGTGTGGCCCCTCCAGTGTGGCTCTTTGGCTTTGAAGAAAATACTCAAAACCATTTGAATATACAAAGGCTTTGTGGTTTGGGCTCATTTGTTTTTGTTGATTGTTTGTCATTCATATTTAGATTTTTAACATGTTAGATCACCGAGCAGAGATGGTTAAAGGTGGAATCTATTGTCAAACATGTTTATTGTCAAATCAACTTCAAGCACATTTTCTGATCTTCTGCTGCCTAACAGTCTAGTTTCTGTTCAGAGACAAAGAACGTCTAGAACGGCATTTACATGTATATCAGTACTACTATGTTGTCATGTAATAATGTATATATATAATGATAGAAGATCTAGTGTTTAATTTGACTTTCTTGCATTTATAATTCAAGTTATTCTGCTGCAGCAGGAGGCTCTTATTTATCAAGGGGTGTATTTTATTTTGAAAGGAATGTGGATGTATTGCTGTCAAAAAGAATTTAAAAATGAGCTGCTGAATGATCTCAACAACCTTAACAACTAAAATTCCAAAGGTCTGGAATTTCTGCAAATGGAGGATTCTTTAAAGAAAGCTAAATTTGAATTTCCAACCTTGTTGATGTCTTGACTATATTTTATATTTATTGTGCAACTCATTTGATATATAAAAAAACAGACTTTTGATGGAAACCACAAAACTGTCTGGGTGACCCCAACCTTTTGAACAGTAGTGTGTATTCCCACACTTTCTAAACATGAGGAGACCGCTCTCCCATGTGGTTTTCCTCTGCTAGCGGCCAGCTTTGTTGGCGTTTGGAAGCCGTATTGTTCAGCTGGAATGAGCGTGTCGTTTCCAAAAAGGTTTAAAAAATTATCAATGAAACAGAAACGGCATCACAAAAACGCTGAAAAATGTAGGTCCTGCTCACAGAAAGAGGGTACAGGAAGTCAACGAGGACAGTTTCCTTAAACACCGCGCAGAAACTGACAGGAAGCAGGAAGACCCAGAGTCACACCTGAATCAGAGGACACGTTTCTGGCAGTGAACTCCTGCATGACAGATGGTTCACAGGACAACAGCTTCATGGTGGTTTTTGGCTGCTGCATGACACTATTGTTCTGATTCCTTTTGTGTTTCCTCCAGCTTGTTTGGGAAGCCCTTTGATGGAGGGAAAAGGATGGACCATGGTGGCCCACAGGAGCAGCAGCATCAACAGCAGCCGTACCATTCTCAGCATCCTGCCATGATGAAGTTGTACGAGGTCCAGAAAGAGGTGTCCTCTCTGGGGCCTCAGGTCTGCACCTTCAGTGGCCTCCAGAACGACCGGGAATATAAGCGATTGGAGCGGGAGCTGACCCGATTGCTGTTGGAGGTGGACCAGGTTGACACAGAGGGGAAGCCTGACCTGCAAGGGACAAGAAAGAGAGCTGCGCAGGAGGTGGAGGGTCTTCTGCGCTACCTGGAAGAGAACGCCACCCATCCGTCTCGTCTGGCCATCGAGGAGCTAAGCAACACCGCACGGCGGCTGGTTGAAGAGCGCGTGGTGGCTCCGCAGCGAGCCGGCGGCGTCTCAGAGATCACAGATGATCTGGTCGATACTCTTCAAGAGCTGGTACTCAGGCTCACCCAAGTCAAAACGGAGGGTCGAGTGCCACTCCGCAAAGCTCGCTACAGAGCGCTCACACGTTTGTGTGCCGTTCAGGACGTGCTAGAGGGCCGCACGCAGCATCAGACCCTACCCTTACCGCTGTCCGGGGAAACCCACGAGGCCGTGCACTGCATCAACCAGGTGATGGTGAAGGTCAGCGTGGCTCGCAGTCAGCTCGTGGCTCTGCTGATGGGCCTGAGCGGGAGGGACAGCTGCGCCCACCTATCACGCATCTTGACAGAGCTGCAGGTGGAGCTGGACGCTCTGGACGTCTCCGGGAACGCTGCCATCAGAAATTACAGGAAGCAGGTTGTGGAGGAAATTAACGGACTTTTGAAACACCTGGACTTGGAGGGAGAAGGAGAAGATACGCGCAGGTAAGCATTTCTCCTCCATAAAAACCCCTTTATGAAGTTCATATGTTCCACCTGCACGGGAGTTTGAGTTCCTGGTCGATGGAGCATCACTCCAGTTCGCTAATCCAGAGTTTGTCAGTAATGTTTACACAGAGAAATGTCTTCACCATACAGCACGATCACAAACACGGGATGGATCTCATCTACTCCAGTGGCTCCACTGCTGCGGCACTGATAAAAATGCTGTTTTTAACTTGTTCTTGTGGCATTTTTCTCCTGATGGAGGACATATGTTCAGAAAATTGTGCTTAAAATAGCCTTTCTGAGTATTTCTTTCTTCAGATTGTTAGGACTCAGGAGGAGATGAAGAAATGCTGCTGGAAAAAGCTTGTCGCAGTGATTTAGGTGCTACAAACTCCCTGTTCTGCTCCATTCTGATGCTGGATAGCTCCAATATTGCTCAATATTTTTGCTGCACTGCTAATGCTAGCTTGGGGATGTGAGGGGCTGTAAGCTAGTGGGGGAGAGTGTAAACAGATGGATGATGTGACATGGGGTTGGGGTCCCGTCCACACCTCTAAGGTGGATTTCTAATGAACTCCTGCCACTCTGCAGAAACTATGTCCTAGAAAACGACACAGTTTTTAAAATATTTTGACTAATAAGCTCAAAATCGTAGTTAAAGACCTCTGGGAACGCTGTGACAACAGATCAGAAGATGATTGGAGTGGGGCTTTAACCACCTCAACCTGAAAATGGTCAAACCAGGCACCAACTGCGAGCATGAAAACACACTGTCAAACTGTCTGGTTCTGCCAAAGTTGCTGCAGACTTTTCATCGTCGTGATTTTGTGTTCCTACAGGTATGATTTGGCGCAGAACAACTCCATCCGTGAGATAGAGGCTGTGCGGGCTCACGTCTCCCACTTGCGAGAGGGAGTCCTGCGATACTGTGCGATGGGCGACCTTGGGTTCAGACCCAAAGCTGAACTGCAGAGCCTGCTCACACATCTAGACCAAGTGGACACAGCCAAGAACCCCTGCATCAGAGAGGCCCGGCGGCGCGCTGTGGTGGAGGTCCAGGCCATCATCACTTTCCTGGACCTGCGTGAGGCTTTAGCTCGCCGCCAGATGGGCCCTGATGAGCATCCGTCGCATCGCGCCGTGTGGCTGGTCTTGGGGAGCCTGTCTGACCTCCAGGCGCAGGTGCTGGGCTTCGATGGCAAGAGGGCTGACAAGAGCTACATGATGCTAGAGGAGCTGCTGACCAAGCAGCTGCTGGCGCTGGACGCTGTGGATGCGCAGGGAGACGAGATGACCAAAGCAGCACGGAAGCAGGCGGTGAAGTTTGCCCAGAACATTCTCAACTACCTGGACATGAAGACGGACGAGTGGGAGTATTGATCCGGTGTCGGGGGCATGGCTGCAGGAGGAAAGGAGCCGTTTGTAAATAAAAACTGTTCTCTTAGCAGCCCTTTCATTTCAAGTAGTGGCTAAAATCCCCAGAATGCACTGCTGCAGTGCTTTCCTTGCATCCTTGTGTGATCATGGCCAGCACAGGACTGTTTTGTAAAGCACTCGATGGCAGTTGTGTGCGTTTGTGAGTCCTCATTGTTGGTGTGTGGTTGTTGAAAACCTGCTGACAAAGCACAGACTGAAGCGGGTCTGAGGCTTCATCCGTTACCTGCTGCTGGAGGCGGCGTACGCTCCGCTCAGAGGACAGCGGTCCGCTGGGATCAGGAGAGGGGGTTCGGACCGAGCACATTCTTAAGGAAAAAACCTGTGATGGGAATCTGTGGAGCAGGGCGATGACGGAGCTGAGGTTTGGAGTTAGTGAAACAACCGCTGTTTAAACAACCGTTTGATTATTGATCGTTATTGATCTCTCCAGTCCTGTCGCCAGTTTCCTCCAGGTTCCCGTCTGGTTTGTACAAACAGATGGAGGTTTGTTTGTGGGATTCAGCAGAGGAATGTCTGAACTAATGAAGTTTGTCCTGCTTCGTACGATCACACCAGGCTATAAATGGATCCGCTTGGAATCCACAGAGAAGAGGAGGTGACACGTTGCTGCTGCATCTACTGCGTTAGTCTCTGCAGGAAGAAGCAGAAAGGGCAGCAATGATTTCCTCTGAACTGACGGCTGAAACTCCCGGAGTCGACAGGCCGGTCCTTTGCAGTGGCGTGCTGATGGATCACAGCTGACAGAAAGCGCTAGAGCTTGGAGAATGTGGGAGAGGAGGAAGGTCCTGAAATCGGAATCTCTGTGCCTTTTTTTTCACGCTTTCCGCTGTGCTTCTGCACACAGAGGAGAGGCCGGTTTGTTCTTCATCAGCACAGGAAATGAGCCTTCGTCTGGAACCGAAGCTGCGTCCTGTGAAGGGGTTCTACTCTGTAGTTAGTAGTAGTTGAAGTGAGGCTTATCGGGAACAGCATGCCGCCATGCTGGGAGCACCCGCACTGACACCACGCCAGCAGCCAACATTAGACCATTACCGAACCTCACACTGCTGGAGCTGCTCTGGTCATCTGCAGCAGAACACTTCCAAGTCCCTTCATCCTGACCTGCAACCTGGCTGACGAGGGTTTGGAAAGGTCTCCTGCTTATGTCCTAAACAGAGCTGACCCGAGCAGCTCATGGATAAAGATGCTGTCCGCATGTTTTTGGCAGAATTCTCCAGAGTCCGTCCCTGAAAGCTCTCCTTGTTTTCTGCGTCTTTCCCTCTCTCTCTGTGTTCAGCTGCGTTTCGGCATTCTGAGCGACTGAAATCGGGTTGAATCAGAAACGTAGCTTTGCTGTTGCAGATCCTTTTCCACAGAACAGTCACTGAAGTTTCCAAACCTCTCTCAGATAGCTCCCCACTTCCCTTTGGCGCTGGCTTTCAGAAGTTGATTCCTCCGATGGTTTTTTTTTTTTTTTTTTTACTTGGAAATCTCTGAAATATCAACACCTTCAAGCCATTTCTTTCATTTTTTTGTGTTTTCTGTTAAATGTTAGAACTTGTACATTTATTAACCAAAGTTCCACTGTGGTTAAAAGCATAAGTTATTTTTAAGCCCAAATCAAGTGAGTTTTGGTGTGAATTTTGGCAGACAGCTGGACTCTGGTGTTGAATGGTGAACTTGTGAGTGTTTTTCCGGCCTCCTGCCACTCTTACAGTCGTGTGATAACGTCAGTTCTGTCGCTTCAGAGTGGAGGCGCTGCACCCTCCACTCTTTTCTGTTGCACTTGACTTCCTCCTGCTGCACATCTTTGAATGTGTGAAGAATACCAAACTGTCCGGCAGGCGCTCATCCTGTTCAGAGACACTCCTGAAACATCAGTGTTCACGTGAGCTTCGCTCTGGTTCACTGAAGCACCTTTGCTGCTTTAGAAAGTCTTCCTAGCAGGAAGACGCTGCATGTCGGAGCGGGTCCAAACTGTCTGCAGAGCTCAGATGGATGGAGCTCACAGATGATCATCAGCAGCCGCCTCTCTGTTTGACTATAATAGTTGGTTCTACTGTTTTCTCCTAATGACATAATCACAACCAGCGTCATTCGTGCCACATCGTGAAACATTTACCAGCAGATCAAACACTTTTAGAAAGAAGTGCTTTTTCTTTGCATCCATTAAGAAAATTCATTTTACTGTGAAGGTGATGTTTGGAAGTGTTAGAAGTTTGCAGTTTCCCTGAAGGCGCTCTGCAGTTCAACTCTTTCCAAAGCTGCTTTCTATATTCTGTTAGTGCTTTCATCTGTGTTTTTATCTTCATCTTATCATCCGCTGCATTTAAATGCTAACGTTTTGGGGGGATATGAATGAAGAAAAAACATGAATCTGTCATGTTTTTTTGATCTTGCATGATTCAGTTAGTTTCTCAGAGTTTTCTAATATTTGAAACCTTTTACAAATGCAGTTTACGCAGCAGCTGCTGCTTCTGAACATGGAAAACGTTGTTCCTGGAATGGAAGTTTAAAGTGAAGGAAATGTTGCTGTAAATGTTGAAGCCAGCAGGTAATTCCCACTGGAGCTTGGTTTCCTCTGAAACGTTTACCGACTGACCCTGCAACCTTACATTTGCTGTTACTTTACATATTTCAGATGATTATTGCTCATGCTGGTTGTATTTACAGATCTTCTTGAATTTGGGTTTCAGAGCAAATAAAACGTATTTTTAATTGTATTTTCTTTAGATGAAATCAGTTTCCTGATTTCCATTGTGGACAGAAGCAGCCCTTTCTCCATCCTCGTGCAGACTGCAGTGTTGAAGCTGGGCTGCTAAAAGCTGCTCGCTGTTGTCGGGCAGATCTGAACTCGGTGACAGTGGAGTGCATTAGAGCAGAGAGTAGAAGCTGCAGGTGGGAGTGAAGGCAGCGCTTCACGGGACCGTGTCTTCACGCTTTTCTGTCCTGAGATGAATGTAGTCATTCCAGAATGTTTGCCTGTGTTTCTTCTTGCCAAAGTGAATTAAGTTGGAGGTGGATTAAAGGTGAACAGAGAGGATGCTTCTGATTTGACAGGTTGGTATTGTTTCCTGCAGCTGTAGTTCGTAGACCTCCAGATAGTTTAGTGACTTCTAACTTCTCGTGTTGTGCAACACCACGCACTGTTCTGTGAGCAACACAAATCTGACTGGTGGAAAAAGAGCACACCTGTGAGGTTTGCGGCGCTTTCAGACGTCAAATTTTCTGGCTTCTTTGCCCGATATTCCTTCAAACTGAGCGTCCTGTGTCTGCCGCAGGTTGGGGTTGAATTCCTTGCTGATGCCGTGCTCAACCCCTCATTGGAAGACTGGAAACATCTCCTTCACTTTGGAAAACCAGCGTTCTGTTTGCTCCACTTAGCTTCAATGTAGGGAAGAATCTTCCAGAAGCAGCCGGATGGTTGCAGTCCAGCAGCAGACTTGGTTCCATAAAGCCTAAACTAACCCTCTGTGTTGTTGACGGTCTCGTTGTATTGTGCTTCAAGCAGTCATTGCATTTTCGTCCAAACATTTCTTGGGTCTGCATCTCTGTCACAGGACTGAGTGTCCTCGCTGTGGGCCGGTGGAGGAGCGGTCTTCACCTTCTGTTCCACTTCTCATATTGAAACTTACAGAAAGGAAAACGAAAGTGTGAAAGTATGAAAGTGTGTCCTCAGCTGTGCTTGATGTTTCTGTTGCCTTTCTTCTGCTGACAGGAATGTGTTTAGTAGTGGATGCAATATTCAGCTGGATTTATTTTTCCAAACATGTTTTCTTAAGTCGCCTTCAACTGCACTGATTGTGATGTTTATCTGAGATGCGCTCTGATGCTCCGCGTGGTGTGACTGCCTCATGGTTGGCTGTCTTTAGACTTGCTGTTCCCACTGCAAAATAAAGACACTGTCTCGTTTCGTGTGCAGTCATCCTGTTGTTTTTCTTCATCAGTCTGCAGAGAGAGTCTTGAAAAAGTAACGGCAAACTTTAGGCTATTTCAGGTAAGCATGAGACGCTGGATAAAAGGATGCTGTAAAGGTTTGTTCCTGCAGTAGATGTGCATTAAAGTTTTATCTGTCTCGCTGCAGGACACTTAGGACACGTGGCAGCACCAGAAACCACTGTTTGTGCCGCGTCTGGTCTCTGACTGACTGTCAAAAGTTACAATGTTCATTAATGAGATGCTGAAGTCTCCGTCTATATTGTTTATTTTCACAGCTTGTCTTCTGATCATAGTTTCAAATCCAGTTTCATCATCATCCTGTAGGACTCTCTCCTCTGACTGCACTACACACTTGCTGCCACTAGGGGTCAGTAGTGAAAACCATGAGGTGGTCCAGCCTTTTGGCCTCCACAGGAGCACACATGACGTCACTTCTTATTGGCCCAAGTCTCAAATAGGTCCTACGTCCTATTCGAGGTGTTCTGTGGTCATCGTGGTCGAAATGCTGATTAGGTTTTACTTTAACAAGCACAAAATGAGGGGAAGCCGTGTGGATCTTCTGCTTCAAATGTATCCAATTAAAAGAAGAAGAAAGCAGGAAACAGTCACTGTTTGTAAAAGGTTATGGTGTGGCCGCAGTAAAACCAAATATGTGAATGTTGTTCTTGACACAGTTTCTAAGTCAAATCTCAGACAGTGACAGAATGAGACTCTAAAAGCACTCCTTTGGATTCATGGAAAAATCAACACAAATGTCAAGTTTTCAGACGGACCTGGGATTCATCAATGGATGATGGAGACCGTGTGTCACCAGCAGGGGTCCCCGCTCCCTCACCTGCAGGGCAGTCAGGCTGCAGCAGGGACGCTGCTGTGATGACCACAGTAAGGAAACTAAAGCCGGATCTAGGCGGGGGGTACGAGAGGGCAGTGCCCCCCAAAATGATTTAGACAAGCTCTGCTCTCTCTGGCTCCCATTCAAAGTGGCTGCTGATTGGTAGATGAAAGAGAATATAGAATACACGTGTGTTTGGGTTTCCTTTGTGTAGTTCTAAATCCTGTTTTTTGGCTCTATAAGCCATTTTCAGCCCATTCATTTTTTTTTACGGTTTTGCCTCGGTGTGTTCAAATTGTGATGACTTTTGGCGCATGTGGCGGGGTTCACATTTTGACTCAGAGGCTCAGAAATGCCTACAGCTGTGGTCCTCTCAGTCAGGGACTGCTGCTGCGGGCCATAACAACAAACCTTTCTGCCCCCAGACCATTTGCTCGAGTTGGATGGAAAAGGAGAGAGTTTTTGATGTAGGGTTGATCTGGTCTTTTCCCTTCTACATTTAAACCAGGAGGAGGCCCTGCGTGTTCAAAAGGAGCCTCTTTGTAGGCCGTCATAAACTCATTCACAGAAATGTAAAATGTGTCAACATCAGAGGGCTACAACGGACTGCAATGAATTCAATTATTTAAAAATAAAATATCTACAAACGTTTCTTCCTAATGAAACCAACGGCAGGGCTGGACCGTTTCAAAGAATGCTGGTTAGTGTTTAACAGCGTTAAGTCCTACATCAGAAAAACAAAACCTCATGAATCTGGAGCCTGACATTCCTAGTACACCATAAATCCACCGTTATGCAAAAGCCGAAGCAGAACGGCAAAATCTATTATTAAAGGGAGCATCTGTGATGCAAAATGATCACACGCGAATGGGAGCCAATGCCGGGAGGTTGCGTCACGCAGCAGCATCCCTGGAGCTGTCAGCTGTGCAGCGGAGCAGAAGCAAAGGTTGAGCTGCTGGGATTATGCAACCACCCAGAGCCTCCATCGGGGTGTGGGGGGCTGCCATCACAGCTGACAGAATCTCATGTTTTCACTGCGTTTGACTCGTGTGGCAGACGTGAACCATGGTTCTGTTTCTACAAAGGTTTGGTGGATGTCAGGAAATCTTCCAGAAACTGCAGCTTTTCTCAGCTAGATGTGGTTTTTGTGTGTGGGGGGGGGGGGGGGGGGGTGGGGAGGGCCCCCCCCCCCCCCACCCCAAACCTGCATGACTCACATGATGCTTTCTGATAGTACAAACACCTACATCCATGTCCATTTATAAATGCAGAAAGAAGGAGATGATCCAAACCAAATAATACACGAAGAACCTTTTAGATCTAAAAGAGCGGTCAGTTGATGGATGTTCATGGATCCACACAGAAACACCAGCAGATCCATCAGGACACCATAACCAAACTCAGTCATTCAAATGCGGCCTGACAAACCGGCAGAGCAACACAGAAATACCAGATCATCTTGAAAAGATACCAGGATGTTGGCTGCTGCAGCAGGAAGCAGACAAGGATGTGAGAGGAAGATGGAGAAACATCTCTCTCTGACCGAGAGAAACAACAGCAAACCGAGAACACAACCAAAAAAACCAAACTCACAAACGTCAGTTTTAGAGCAGATCACTGCACCAACAACAGAACATGAAGTGAAGACAGCAGACTGAACCGAGCACAGGGCCGTGGGGTACACCATGACTGACTGTCCACTGAGCTGTTTCGGTGCTATGAAGCGTTCCAGATCCTGACTGAAGTTCTGCTCAGCCGGTTGGTTTACCACAGAAATGACTTCAGAAAAGATTTAGCAGCCGGCCTGTGATTAGCTACAGCACATCCAGAGGAGCAAAGTCTGTTAATGAGGACACGTGTTGAGAAATCGTCTCTCACACACACACACATACTGATGGGGAAGCAGCTGTACCAAATGATGTCAAATGTCCTGAGCTGTGATGTCATTTAACAGAAAAAAGGCAGAGGTATGACTGGGAAGTCAGCAGACTGCCTCCATCAGTCATGTCTATGTGTGTTTCCAGTAAACTCTAAAATCCTCATCAGCAAACAGTGTAGGCCTCTGCACCGATGGCGCTCACTAGGGCCCGGAAAGATGTGGTTTGTTGCCACAGCAACAATAGACTCCTTTACTCCACCGCAGCAGCTGCAGATATTTTTGGATGTCTCCACTCCGGCACATTACCTCTGCATGAGGAGACGTGCAGATGTGGAAAACACGGAGAGACAGCACGAGAGCGGCGTGCTAAAAACCCACCGGATCTCAAAAATATCTCTGTTCTCTTTTTGTCTTCAGTGGGAGCGTGTGGGCTTTGGTCCTGTGTGTGTGTGTGTGTGTGTGTGTGTGTGTGGTTTGTTGTGATTGTTTTTGATAACCTGATCAAACCTCCTGTTCTCAGAAACATTCCTAAAGGCTTTATGAAGATGAACTGCTGGTTGGAGAGTTGGTGGACGGATGATGCCCTCCATGTCTGTCCCAGTGAGTCTGTAGAAGAGCACGACATTCAAGCAAGCCAACACGGGAAAGCTGCAGAGAGTGAAAGAAGGATGGAACTGTCTGCAGAGTTCAGTTCCAAACACGCTGATCAGTGGGCGGATCAAGAAGATTCAATCCAACAGATTTAACCTTCTGGTACTCAAAGAAACTCAAGAATGTGTCACAGCTCTGGAGTTTCCCATCATCTCCACCAGGTGGAGACAAACCTTCTCCTCTGAAGCTGTGCGTTCATCCATCCTGTCACTGAAACTCTGACCGGCCTTCATGTGTGCTGCTCCGTGAGATACAACACTGAACCGTTCAGAACCAGAACCAGTGCAGGCTGACAATGTCTGGTCCAGCACCTGCAGGAGCGGTGATGAGCTGGTACTGAGACGGTGCTGTTCAACAGAACCTGACAGGAGCACAGTGTTCAGCCACACCCTCACATGCACTGACCTTTGACCCTCTGAGTGGAAGGTCGTCTGTTTCTGAGAACCTGGTCTCACAGCGTCCTCCAAAACAGATTTGTGCTGCAGGCAGACCTGCTTTTTCCTCGGTTTGGCTTCACTCATTCTCACCCGATGAAACCCAGCAGCAGATCGCTTCTTCAAGCAGTCACGGATTTCTCTGGAACTGTTGACACAGTTGTAAAGAGATGCTTTATGAGGAAAGTGACTGGAACTAAAAGGAATTTGTTCACGGTTCTAGTTTTCTCTGGTTAAGATGGCTTTGTAGAGACATTCTTTGAATATGGGGCTGCCAGAAAACTCTTACTATACAAGAGATATGAGTGAGGTTCTAATAAAAGATTTCCTCCAAATCTCTTGTGTAAATACAGATTCCAGTGTGAAACGTCCTGGACGTGTCATTCATCAAATCGTGTTTTTCTCCAGAAGGTCAAATGCCTCCAGAAAGGCTTGCAGCCAGCAGATTAGACCGGCACCGAGCCAACATGAAGGTCAGCAAGTTCTCGTCTCTTATTATTTAACACTTGACTCCTTCAGTGATGAACAGGACATCATCTGCATAGATGAGCTGTTTTTTCTTTGAGTCTTCATCCTCTTCTCATTTCCATATTTCTGAATTTATTTTTCTTCATAGTCTATTTAAGTTTTTTAGAAAAAGGTCAAACAGGCCGAATACAAACAACAAACCGACATGGCATGAAAGAATGTGAGATGGTTCCATGTTGTGGGTTGACTGATGTTAAATTCATGTTAATATACGGTACGCCTCTCAATGTGTTCCAACGTTTTATACAAGTACTTTTCTGGGTTTTTTTTTTGTCTTTTTAAACACATTTAGCAGAAAGAGTCGGTTCTAAGGGGACAAACTGAAGGTCCGGTTCTGCCCTGATGTAGTTTCAGCTTCATAAAAGCTGTGTACAGAAACCAGGGCCTCCACACTGCAACACAGATCCTCTTTAAATTGCAGCAAAGCTCGCTTTGACTGGTCTGGGTCTGATGCAGCAAACCAGAGTTCAGGACCTGAGCGTGTTCGATCCCCTCGATGGGATCAGACGCCCCACTGTCATCTCTGCAGAGGGGCTTCAGGACAGACCAGTGTCTGCTCCTGCAGGAACTCTGCCTGCAGCACAGGCATCAGTGCACGCTCTGCTCGGATTAGATAGTGAGCCCTGAAGTGCTTTTCCTACAGTCCTAATGAGAACAGGCAGAACAGCAAAGCAGGGATGGAGTTTAGTGAGTCTTAGCTGGAGTGTGGCTGAAAACGGCGTTTCAGACTTCAGACTGCCTTTCCTTAACTCTCTGGGAGAAAATGAAAAGGCTGTTTTGTAAAGAATGATTTGATTTGAAGGGAACTGAGTTCATCTGATCTTCTGCTCCTCAAATCCTCTCTGACTTGGAGCAGATCTCAGAAAGTATAATGGAGGTTCAGCTGAGCACTGTCCGGTCAGAGAGGGGCAGAGAACCTCTGACCTCACACAGATCTACAGCCAGAACGCACACAGGCCGAAGACAGCCGTCAGGCTCCTCCTACAGGCTTTTGTGCAGAGGAGTGCATTCATACATGTGGGTGTCTGGTTTGAACACAGGCCTTTATGATGTTAATGAGGAAAAGTTTCAGTTCAATCTGTTTGCATGGAAACCTTTTCCATCCCGGCTCGGTGACCCTGCATGCACCGCGGCCACCTCCTCCAGTGAAGACGTGCAGAGAAGTCCGACCATCTGCTGAAGAGGAGCACTGATGATCCCCCGCCGCTCCCTCACGTCACTTTGCCTCAGCTGGCCGGTGTCCAAACTGTGCCGCAGGAATGCTGTCGAGGGTTAGCACACCAGTGGAGCTGAGTTTTAATGAGCTGGTTTCCCAGGGAGACCAAATGGGTCAGAGCGCTGCCAAAAACAAAAACGTGGCCTTTCATCACAACCAGGCTGTTTTACCCGCACCCCCCCAAGGTTGATGCATCAGGTCCGAGCTGCTGCTCAGAAACATGCCGCTGCTGCACACAAAACAACAAAAAACACATGGAGGTGGTCAGTTCTGTCCTGGGGGTCAGACAGGAGAACGGCAGGCAGACACTTTGCCCTTCTCGTCACTTGCACACAAACAGCCCTTCTGAAAAGAGCATTTCTATTAGAGTAACTGCAAAAGTGAGGAAAATACTGGTTAGTACAATAGTAGGTAGAATACTGGTTAGGAAGGCAGGTGTTCCACTTTTCAGGTTCACATCAGGATTTTCTTTACAGCAAAAACAAGTTTGTTGTTGAATGCTTTTATTCCTCTTTGCCAACAGAGAAGAGGTTTGCACGTTTAGCTGACAGTTTGGTTGCTCTTCTACATGTTTGCTGGACTCACCTGAACAGGACCAGAGACCTGCCAGAGGGCGCAGTCTGTGAACATTGGAAACAGCAGACGGTGGACTGCATTGCGGGCTGTTGCATGATGGGATACCGGGGCGTTCTTTTCTGTTAATGCATGTGTCCGCTCAGTCTTTCAGCCCTTTCAGAGGAACTGTGTTGAAGGCTGCACTCAGATCAGATCCAAACTGAGAAAAACCCTGGACCCAGGAGGAGGAGGAGGAGCTGTCTTCATCAGGAACATCGTGTCTGTTTCAATCACAGGCTGGTGGAAACATTGAACAGCTGCTTCTCTCAGCTATGTGACAACAGCTCGTTTCATAAACAACTATGTGTTTGTAGGTTATGAAATAATGATGTCTTTGGAATCTAAAAACACATGAATGTGTGCCCAAAGCTGTGCCAGCTTTCCATTCATTCACTGTTTTCCTTTCATGCAGCGTGGAGAATGACTGTTGCAGCCACAAACCGGGTCACTGCAGCCGGATCAGGACTTTTCCTCTGAAGGGCTCCACTGCTGCAGCTACGAAGCCGCTTCTGTGACCATGAAGGTTCAGGAGTCCGTTCTGCTCTGACCAGCAGCTGAAAGGAGAACACGTGAGCCCGTGTGTGACCGTGGCGTCTTGAAACTCGTTTCAACACAAGACAATCCATTTAGATGCCGTCCTGTGCAGAAACTCGAATCTAAAGATGATTTCGGAGTCTTGATCTTTACTCAAACCCTTCTCAAACACCTGAGCATCCGTCTGCACCAACGGATCATAAAATCAATGACAAATGTCATTGAGTGGTTAGAAAACTGAGATGTGAGGGTTTAAAATCCCTGAGCATGTGGGAAAATACCAGCCGCTCTGTCACCAGTTACTCTGTAAATATTGCTATTGTACTTATTTATAAATCCTTAACAGTGATGAAAATAAAACCCTTTTTTTTTTTACAGCAAGTGGACTGAAAGTAAAGCACGTCTTTGATTTACCAGCTTTATTTTCCTGTTTCAATCTGATTTATCTTGTTTGACAGTTTCTGCCTCTTTCAAGTGTCCAACGTTCCTTTTAGTTTGTGCTCACTGAAGGCTTTAACTTGACTGGAGGGACTGGAAAGAGCTTTTGATGGTCAGGTCCAAATGCACTGAAAGAGCAGCTGATGCTCCTTCAGACTTCAGCAGAAACATGAAGACAGGTTCAAGGCCTCTGTCGAAGACTCTCAAAGAAAGCCTTCATTCTCAGTCTGAAGTGTACCGAGCTCTTTCTCTTCACGTGTAAATAAGGCTTAAAGGTGGATAAATTTAGCCCTTAAGTCTGCAGAACGTTTCAGTTTCGCTGAGAGCTTGAACAGACCGTCTGCTGCTGTGTTGATGAGTTTCCCCGCCTCGGCACGAGAGCAGAAAGCCGTGCACTTTCATTAGCAGTTATTGATCTTAATAAATCCATCGGAGCTGGCGTTCTGACATCCGCTGACACTTGTGTAAGAGCTTCCCTCCAAACAGCAGCACGGCTTTGCTCCTCTCAGTCTCTAATCGGATCAGGACCAATTTTCTCCTCCACCTCTGACTCTGCTTTGGCCGTCCCGCAGGATTAAAGGGTTAAAAGGAACAGGCAGAGGCTTCAGCAGGGCACAGAGGGTCAAACCAGGAAAAGTGTGGAGCAAGAAAACTCCTCTGCTGCAGTTCAAAGAGGACGAGGGCTGCAGAGAACAAACACATGAACTCACTTCTGTCTGGAAAACCTCTTTTTCATATGAAACTCTTTAGATAACAAACCCTAACAGGATGGAGTCTTTTGGCTCGTTAAGCAACACTGCAGATGCGTCTTAAAACCGGATCCATCTTGGGGTTCTTCTGCCTCAGCAGGCGGACCTGCAGAAGCCCTGGGGCCACACTGCTGTCACGTGAGCGCTCTTCCCGTGCAGCTCCTCTCAGGCCAGCATGCCTGCAGCGCATCAGCGCTCAGATCAGGAGTTGAGAGGACAAGCTGATTAAGCTGCAGGATTTCCAGCAGCTCAGAGCTGCTATTCCCGTCCAGAACTGCTCAGATTACGCTGCTGCTCTGCTGAGGGATGGAGCGTTTTCCTCTTCCACTCTCACAGGGTTAACCTCACAAACTCATCAATGTGTACAACTTCCTCCCCTGCCCAAAACAGGACTGTTTAATTTGAACCACATTTTCTTCTGAGCTGCTTTTTTTTAACAAACATCCTGCAGAAAACCCTTCGCTGAAATGGTTCTGTAAAAAGCTGCTGTCGTTTCCCGTTGAGCTCCTGAGCTGAACGTCCACGAAGACTGCTTCAGCCTGACGGATGAATCAGAGCCCCACGCCCACCTCCCTGACAGGGTCTCTTACTCATTCCCTGCTCTGCTGTCTGCTGATGGAGCAGCCAGAAACTCCAGAGCCTCTCTGGTTTTCAGCTGGATCTATGAGCTGCTCCACAGCTCCCTTCACTGCTGGGGGCTCTGCAGTGGTACGCAGCACAAGCTGAAACTGTACGTCCTGTTCTCCCTGCCCGTGGAAACAGCAGAGCTTTTTATAATCCAGCATCAGACTTGGATTATGTGATAACCTGCTTCTCCAGAGAGCTTCACATGCAGCAGACTCATAACCACTGGCTCTTACTCAGATACGGTAAAAGACATCTGCTCATAGACATCTTTCCCATAATGCTCTGCTAATTCAGACTAATGAGAAGACTCAGATTAAACTTTCCATCCATTATTCAGAAAGAGGGAAGTGAGGCCCGGCAGAGCCATGTGACCGAGCCCTCAGTTATGCAACACAGAAGTGAGGCGTCTGAGAGGAAGGAGCTCTGCAGCAGCTGAACACAGTCCGCTCTTCTTCTACAGAAAAAAGGCCCTCAGATCCTGAAAAATCTGACCAAGAGAATGTAGAAGACACTTTGAAATGTGTCATCCATGCAAAAATCATGAAAGGAGACCCTCCATGTTTGCAGCATTCTCCGGTCAGCAGCTGGTGCCTGCAGGAGGACTTCAGTGGGTGAAGATCTCAGAGTCTGGAGGAAACCACCGGCAGGGACTGAATTTAGTTTTTGTTCTGTGTTCAGCTCGCTCTAAAGCAGCCTGTGAGTCAAGAATGTGGAGTTTGAGGAAGGAAAATATGAGACCACAGCTCATGTTTGCATCAAGCTGCTTCTGCTAGTCTCTTCAAATGTTCAATCAGAGCCCCTCAAACTGTGAACGCAGCAGTATTCGCTGCAGAAACTCTGCTGCTCTGGACTCTGGACACAAAAACACAGACGGTTGTTCTCCTAAAGGCATAAACTCAGAGGATGTTTGGGTTTTACTGAAAAACATTTATTATCTGGTCTGAAAAACCAAAATCACTCACTTTGGTATCTCTGTTCTTTGGCATCTTTAAATGTTAAGAAACATTTCACAAACGAACGAGGGGTCAGGACAGATTCTCCCCATCTTACACAGACATCCCATCATCGTGCACTCAGAAACCTCAGAACAAAAGATGGTTTCCTCAAGTCAAACATCTTCCTGCTGCAGCGATGAATCCTTTTCAACACAGGCCAAGAAAACTGCTGCCAAGAAGCCAACCTAAATATTCCACTAACTTCACATAAACAGAACGTATAAAATTATTCCAGGGTCTAATCCTAATCTGATCCGCCCAAATGAACCTCACTTTGATTTTCTTTCCCACTTTATGACAAAAACGTGACTCAACAGAACTCTCTGAATCCTGCCGGTGCCGACTGGAGCGGCAGGCGGCCCTGCTGGATTATAACTGATGACACCAAAGTTAAAGTTTAAATCAGAAAGAGAAGTTCTGCTGCAGGGTTTCATGTTCTGGGTTTAGTGGCGAAGGTGAGGTATCCCGTGTGACCGGGTAATTCTCGTGGCGGTGTGGTTGTCTTTAAGTTGATGGAGGTGTGGCTAGGAGCAGGAGGAGGAGTCTCCATGGTGTCCAGCTCAGGATTAGCAGAGCAGTCTGGACCAAAGTCAGGCAGTGGCAGGGAAACGGTTCTGACGTCGTGGACCCTCAGCAGAACCTCCAGGGTGTCGATCTCCTCAAAGCCGTGATCTGTGAGCGCCTCCGCCGTCCTCTGAACCTGCTCTATGCAGGGGGAGAAGGAGCACAGCCGACCTCCTGCAGGAGACCACACAGAGACTGATCAGAACCCCGCAGCTCCCAGAACTTCCGCAGTGTGCAGGGTTCTTCAGCAACAGAAGTTTCATGAAGACGGGCAATAAAACTAATAAATATACAAAAATGATTGTCAAACAAATGTAAAGCATTCAAATACAGCAACAACACAAACAGAGAACATGAGGAATCAGGACAGAGCAGCTGGAACCCAAACACACAAATATGGACTGCAGACACTTTCTGAGTCATGTCAGTATTTCAGCACAACGTCACATTGTCTGCAGACAAGTGCTGCTTCACAAAGACGCCACCATAATCAGCACGTTTACAGCCATGGTAAGATTACTGCTTAATGCTGCGCATTTAACTATCTGGTTTCGTTTGTGGCATCTGCAGCCTTACAGTTTATGACACGATGGTCATTTTATCAAAACGATGCCACATCATTTCCCTTCCACGTCTGTGCTCGACAGGGGCGGGGCTTCAAAACAAAGAAGCATGTTTGTTTTCACTCAGGATTCGGTTTCCTTGAACCGGAGTGAATGTGAGGATGCAGACAGATCCTTCTTTAGCTGAAGCAGAATTGAGGCTTTATGAACCTAAAGTTTTACAGCTTCACTGAAGCAGCTTCAACAGCAGCGTGTGCATTTGTACACGTTCATATCTTCTTCCTTATTGCTGTGCAAACAGTTGTGCTCCGTCACTCTGGACTTTGTCCACCAGGGTTTTGCTGGTTCTAATGCGTCACACCCAGGTCAGTGAATCCACCTTCCCCTAATTACTGTGAGTGAGGGCAGCATTCACGACTTTAAAAAGCTCTGGATTGTCACTTTAAAGTTTTATGATGGAAAACGTATCCAAAGGTTGACAGTTTAACATTTATGAGGAAAAAGCTGATAGGAAATGACATTGGTGCATGTTCAACCCAGCAGTAGTCCCCTGTGAAACACAACTGAAGTCTATGTGGTGGAGCTGCAAGCCTCCACTGTGTCTGGTAAACATAACTTTGGTCTCCAGCATGTTTCAAATAGCAGCTTCTCTGCTGGAAAGCTGCGCCATCACTCTCCACGGCACAGTGGACTTTATGGTCTCCAAGCAACCAAGTCGGAATGATCCTTACAGGGAGACTCCTGACCATACCATCAGAACATGAAGCAAAGCTCTTCTGCTGAGAGCCCTGCAAAAATGAAAACACGAAAAGAAAAGCTCACAGATTCATGCTTACATAACATCGCTTGTGCTTGTGTGCATGTGTGGTGGGGCCTGTTAAGATTTAGGGTCCTCCTCAGAGACTAGATGAACAGAGATCCAGGCTGCAGGCCAGAACCTTAGGAGAATTACAGCTGCACAGAACTCTGTTCTCACTTCTTCATCCATCACAGAAAAACTGCTGAAAGGAACTTTTGTTGTTGGAAAATCCTGGAGCCACAGTTTCATAAAGTCCCTCACATGGCGCTCTGAAGTAACAGGTCACACTTTCTTTATTAGGTAATCAAAAAGACAAAGAGCCTTAAAGACATTTCAGATTAGAGGTTAGGCATAATCTGATTATCAGGAAGTTCAATGTTTCAGTGCAGCTCAACTCTTCTAAACTAGTGGTTCCTCTGCGAGTGAAGACCAACCAGCACACGGAGGAATTTCTGCTCCCATGTTTCCCGTCATGAAGGTCATGGCTCCGCCTCCTCTGTGGGGCAGTTCCTTCAGTGTTTACACCCTTTAAACTTGAGCTGGGCATTCTGGGTCAGTGGTGAGAAGGTTTTCCGGTTTTCCAAACATCCAGTTTGAGCGCTAAGAGGAAAGTTGAGTCTTTCCATATGGAGACACATTCAGCAGCTCGCAGCAATACCCAGTATGGTCATGGGACCGCTTCCACAAAGGAGATCTGGCAGAACTTTATTTATCCCTGTGTGTGTTTGCATGTCAGCGCCAACAGCTTCCAAAAGTACCATAAAAGGGGAGACGCAGGGAGGCATCCTCCCTCTGCACATTATGGATAAAACAACAATACTAAAATTAACTTCTGAAATGATGGCGTTTCTGTAGAAGAAAGACAGAGGGTTTCTTTTACTGTCAATAAAAACCAAAGCGCTTCCATTCTGATCACGGATGCTCAAACTCAAGACACCAAGAATGATCCTTTTTAGGATGATCTCCTTTTACTCCAATGTAATAAAAGCAAACGTCTCCTTCAGAGACAGCTTCTCTGGCCGTCAGTGAAAAGTGAAACTGTGGCGTGATTCTGGCTGAAGGACGCTTCATTTGGTCAAGTTTGCTGCCACTTCCAAAAGGGAAGCAAACACTAAAGCGGACCAACCCACCTCAAAAAACGTCACGGCTGCATTTTCTGTGGTCAAACCAGATGCTCGCAGCATTCCCTCCTTTTCTCCACTTGGATTGTAGAGCATTCCCTCTGAAATGAACCGAACCAGAGTTCATCACCAGCAGAATGCAGACCGTGGTTCCAGAAAAGACCACAGTTAACTAGCAGACCGGAGGAGGGAAACTGGTGGGGAGTTTAAAATCCTTCTGTCCTTAGATGTGGTTGTGAGTTCCAGACATCAATTCAATGTCAAAATTTCCATTTTTTAAGATCGGGCGAGTGTCATGTGACTTTCTGAAAAGGTGAGAATCCTGAAATGGAAACCCTTCCGGTGTCTACAGAAAGCTCACTGCGTTAAAGCTTTTCTTGTGCGTTTTGCATCTTGAAGCGCTCCGGTCCACCGTAACCTTCATGGTAATTTGAGGATAGCTCAGGGTGCTGACCTCTCATGAAATATTAATTATTTAATCCTCTCACTGAACCAGGGAGATGCCTGGGCATGCTGGTTGTCACAGAGACATGCTGTTGTGTTGTCTCTGTACCTGAGGACTGTCAGGAAGTGGGTGGAGTGACCCTGTGGGCGCTGCGCGAGGTGGAGGTCAGGCTTCTTTTAAATGTCTTGATCCTGCTGTGTTAGGACGAGTCACCATCAGGTTTGTCTGAAGCCGATGGTGTAATAAAAACATCTGAAGAAATCCCTCTGAAGTCCTGTTCGTGAGTGGAAACTAGAATGTGAGATGAAAGCTGCAAACTGTCGGACTGAACTGACCCGAACCCATAAACGAGACAAAAACACACGAGACGAGCAGCTGGAGGTCACGATGAGGAGAAAAGAGTCAGACTGCACGACATTCACAGAGAAACATGAGAGCCTAAAGAAGGAGAACAACACAGCCATGGAGGACCACAGGGACACAGACAGCTGCTTTAACTGCAAGTTAAATGAACCACATTTTCAGTTCATTTATAAAAGCAAAAGTGACAACAGATCCCATCATTCCAGAGTAACCCTCTGTAAAGAGCACAGGCCGGCTGGTGTTAAGGATTTCAATCCATTTTATTGATTAATAACATCCATCAATCAATGTTTTAGTCATTACATTTATTGTGTTTATGCTTTTAATGCTAATCAGAGGTAGTCATGAAAAATAAAGTTTTCTTTTTAAAGGCAGATCTGCACAGCTTCAGTTTGGATCACTGTGATCAATTATTGAGACGTTTTAAACTATGAACTTTTAGTCAGCAGAGGAAGCACCAAAGCTGCTTTGGAGTTAACTGTGGAAAAGCATGGCTGTGGAGCAGAGTCTCTCAGTGAACATGTCCTTCAGGAGAGCAGCTACTACTGTCCTCACTGAACTGAACACAACATCCAGCTGAACAATCAGTGAGGCAGTGCTGCCATCCTGGAGGCTTTGACGAGTGTTTCAGCCAGCACTTGTTCTGCATCATTTCATTTAAGACCCACTCCAATAAAAATTGTGTTGTTTATAACTCGTTCTTGTCACATTTCTCTCATGATGGAGGACAAATCTAAAGAAAATTAAGATTGAAATTCTGCTTTGAGTGCTTCTTTACTCAAGTTGTGTTGAATCTGGAGCAGATACAATTTATAAATCAAACTGCCCACAGTTCTACTCTAGGAACACTTGGAACCCAAATAGAACAAAATAAAACCATAAAGCTCAAACCGAGCACTGACTGTATCTGAGAACTGGACTGAGTAAGTGTAATGTCATCCATAGAAAGGGTTTACCTCAGGCTTCAACCAAATGCAGTCAATTCAGTGGCCAGTTTTTTGCAACATGGACGCCACCATGTTGGAGCCAGATGTCAGTCAGCAGTGATTGGTCTGAGTCAGTCAGTCATCTTTTGAACACTGGACCTGGGCGCCAGCAGGCGTCACTTACTGTTATCGAGGCATTGCTCGGTTTATAACTTGAACAGAACATGCACTGCTAATTAAAATATGAAAAATAAGGATATCAAGCAAGAATAGTGATTCTGACCAACAAAGGACAGACTAACAGCTGTTTATGTCTCTATAGAAGTCTGTGGGATTTTGGCTTCTTGGAGCCAGCAGGTACTTCCTGTTTGGAACACCAGG
Source organism: Adrianichthys oophorus (assembly GCA_036245035.1). Classification (NCBI taxonomy): domain Eukaryota; kingdom Metazoa; phylum Chordata; class Actinopteri; order Beloniformes; family Adrianichthyidae; genus Adrianichthys; species Adrianichthys oophorus. The sequence continues at coordinate 29,068,449 of BSAI01000101.1, forward strand.
TGGGAGGGGTAACTCAGTGCAGTTCTCATATACAGTAATGGATAAAAAACAAATTCCTAAACATAGGAAGTGGAGGTGGAGGTGTTGTTTTAACACAGATGGAGGCATTATTTGTGCTGCTTGTATATCCTGATCAGAGCAGCTGCTAGAACTGTGCAGTGGTATCAGGCAGTTCAGTCCGCTTCACTTCTTGGTTCCATCTAGAGTGCCATGCTTGAAAGGAAACCAAATGAAGGTGTGATAAAGAGCATGAGCATTCCCTACCCATTTGATCAAAGTTATTGGAACTGAGTCTGAAAGCAACCCTTGTGGCTGCCTGGTGACTGACCCGGCTCCTGTTCTGTTTTCAAACCAGAGGAAGTGAAATGGTTCCCTTGTTGCTGTTGAATAGCCATGGAGAGAAATAAGTCATTGTTCTGCAGGATAATCACGCAACAGAGGTGGTGTGTGCAGTGCAAGTCATCATCAAGTCACAAGATGATACCCTGACTGATTCAAAACTGAAGACAAAGAACAGCAGCTTAGTGAAACGATTCCAGGCTGCAGGAAAAGCAGCGGAAATGCATTTCTGTAAGCTGCAGCCTGACCAATAAACCTCAAGCTGGTAGATCGTGTTGTTGAATGCAGTGGGGTCAGGTAAATTAGGTGTTAATCCTTCTTTATTTTTCTTACCATGCGTCTTTAGGGCAGTCTTGGCGTGTCCCACTGCCTCCCACGGACTGGGGATGTCCAGGAAGACCGCATCCGCCACTCCCGTCACGCCGAACCCATCCTTGCACACATCTTGGTTCCTGACGGTGACCAGATGACCAACACGGTGCTCCCTGAACTCCTCAGCTGCCTTCTCTGCCCGCTGCTGGTGAAACTCCACCGTGTGCAGGTGACCTGTGGGGGCTATGGTCCGCAGGATGGCGTGGGACAGAGAGCCACTGCCTGTACCTAAAGGTCCATGGAGAGGATGGAACCAGGCAAAAGAAAAAGACGGGGAAATGGTGAGTGTGTGTGTGTGCACAACATCTATGAAGTCTAACTCCTGGCTGCATGACTTCTAAAGTGAACCCTGTACTGTTTCTCATGCAGGACAGTCACTGTCATATCTGGATTAAAACATCTGGAGAGCAGAACTGTGAAACCACAAACACAATCCAATCTGAAGCTCAAACTGAACATTTGGAGGACATAATTCAAACGACAGATTTAACAGTCCGAGTTCTTGAGTTGGAAATCTGAAAGCAGATTTGACTCTGAAGCCTCGGTTTGTCACAGAAATCCAGGACAGATGGGTGCTTGTGTCTGAGGAAGAACTGTAAATGCTCTCCTCTATGCTTAGCGAGTGTCTGCAGATCACAGCTGTGACACTCCCACGGCTCAGCTCTCCGTGATGCGACATGTGCAGGAGGAAAGCCGTTTTCCTGCACGTCCTGCTGGAGCCACCATCCAGCTGGGCTGCGTACGGTTTGAGAGCGAGAGAACGGAAAGGAAGGAGAAGTGGCATCGGTCATGTGACTTGCAGCAAAAAAAAAAAAAGTGTCAGGACTACCAGCAGACCCCATGTTCCACTCAGCCTCTTGTTCTTGTGACGTTATGTCACTGCCGCCTTTGTTGGCGTGTCCACAAAGAGGGCAGTGTTACCCAGCAGCAGCACTCTGACATGTTAGGAACTTCACAGTTGGAGCGGATGGAGAAGAACTGGTTATAAAACAGCAGCAAATGGAAAACTCTGGTGATGGTAGCTGCAGGCTTGAGAACAAACTGATGTCAACAAAGAAAGAAAATGTTAAGGACGTTGCATAAGCAGATCTCTAAAAGCAGACAGTCAGGTACGCCGCTGATTAAAGGCTGCTCTGACTGCTCAGTGTCTGAACAAGTCTTTGGAGAGTAAATGATTTATTTTAGCAGCGCCGTGTTCATACTCTTTGTACTGTAGAGTTTTCTCTGCAGGAGGATTTAAACGCAGTGATGAACAAGAAAACTATTTGTTCATTTAGAGGAGTTCTCTGATGAAGAAAACCAACAGCTAAACGATGAAACTGAAGAATTAACAAAGTTAAAAAAGGATTATTAAATCTGTTTGAGTCCAGGTCTGAGCTGCAACAATATGGTCGAATGTGAGATGAAAGCTACAAGCTTCTGTAAAAATGTCAGACAGTTTCACTCGTGTTTGTAGACTGTGGGCCCTCCTTACAGTCAAGCCTCTGTGCTGTCATCAGTGAAGTGCAGATGTAATCAGCGAGCCTCATGAGTGAAATCCTGTCATCACTTCCCACTGCAACTGCCTCATCTCATTCAGCTGAGAGAAGCTTTTAAACACACATGTTCTTATTGGCATTTCCTGATGACGGAGGACATTTATGCAGACAATTATGCTAAACCTACATGTCAGATTGTTGCTTTATTTAAATCATTGCGATCAGGTGCAGATGAAAAAAATGCTGTTGGAAAAAAAACATTTTTGTGATGTAGAGAATACGCTGGGCTCTGCTCCATTCTGATGCATCCAACTGCAGACGACTAGATCCACGTACGTCTTTGTTTTCATCATCTAAGCTCTCACCAGTGGGGGGTGGCAACAGTACCGCCCACGACTCAGAGGCAAATTTTTAATGAACTGCTGCTGCTCTGCAGAAACTATGTCCAAGAAAATGAGAGATTTTTTTATTTTGGTTAAAAACGACAATCATAACTAAAAGACTACTGGGGAACACCTCAATGAGAGATCAACAGATGATAGGAGCAGGAGTTTAAATCTAGATAAAGACAAGCAACAGTGTGAAGAGACTGGAAAACATGACTGACAGCATGCTGATGGGCAAGGCAGCAGTTCTGTCAGTCCAGAAGGATAGAAAGACCCACCAATCACCTGTGCACAAATGAGGTCTTTTCAGGAAGTTCAAGGCACAAAGACTGCAACATGATGTCCTGCCCAGATCCCCATGGTCACTGATGATGAATGAAAACACAGTAGAGGGCTTTGAGCATAGCCTTTGCTAGTATACGTGCCGTAGGTTTGACCAAGAAGCAGCCCTGCTTTAAACGAGGACACCAACAAGGACACCAACGAGCTCTTGCTTCTTCTTGGTGAAGAACTTACAGGGCCTACATCATGCTATTCGAAGCCAAAACAACATCTACCTTTGGTAAAGAACATTTTTTTTAATGAAATAGGAGTTATTCTCATGAGCTCTTTCCCTACCTAGAAACAAGACGACTTGATTCTTTCTACTGTTATTTTACATTTTGTTTCTAACTGCTGTTTTTGCTTTGTTGGTAGCTTTGTAGACAATGGTAACATCTGTCTGGAGACAACAGATGAAAAACAGCCACTGGGCTAATTCTGGCTCATTGCATGTAATGCTTTTAATGTGCACTGTCCCTGAGAAATAAATAGACTGAAATTTATCTCCACGGCACCACCTCTCGCTCTTTGTGAGTGCCGCCCATTCCATGACGTCAACCTAGAGGCGGCCTCGGCAGCATGTCGGCATTTCATCTACAGACACCAATGACAGCGGTATGAAACCCAATGACGCTCCTCTGTCAGAACTCTACCACACTCGTGGAGCTGCTGATGAAGGTCAGACTGATTGTTTTCCAGAAATCCTACCTCATCTGCTGTTGATTACCTGGATCAGGTGTGTTTAGCCAATAAAGAGCTTTAATGGCTGGTTGGTTGGAAAACATGTAGGAAACCAGCCCTCGAGGCCTTGATTTGGGCACCCTGCACTAAAGGAATGCCAAAGCAATGTGCCTTGTTGCATAATGTTTGAATGCTCAAGAACACACTGCAGACAAAACCCCACAAAGTGCTGGGAGGGCAGGCTGAGCCCTGAAGCTGCTGTTCCACCCAAACTGGATCAAAACCCCAGCAGAGACTCCTCCAAAACTACTGGATCACAAAATACAATTCTATCTGTTTGAGACACATTCTAATGAACACTTGTTCATATTCCAATAAAAATATTTACAAGAGATGCATTCTGTGGGGATGAGCTCCAGTCTGAACTGTCGATGACAACTGCACCCTGACAGGAAGTGCCATCAGGTACAGAAATAATGTCTTTTTCCAGCTGCTGTATTGAGGTGTGAGAGATTCATTCAATTTTCTTCATGGAGTCGCTGCACATGTTGGTGTGTGTTCTGTGTCTTGATTCACTGTTGACAATTTCAATCAATATTCTCCATGTTGTGTCTTCTGTACTGAATTCGCACAGTTTTCCAGAGTTACAGAAATCTTTGATTTTTGTTTCCATTCTAGAATACGGGATTAATTTTTCTATGAAGGTTGGAACTTTGAGAGTTTAAACAAGAGAGAAGTGTGAAAATGTAGGAAGTGCGTAGAGGACTTTTACAGCCTCAAAACACCTACCTTTGTAAATAGTAAAATACTATTTAACTATAAAGACATGCAGTGAATCTGCTAAGAACCCAAACAGAGCTACACAAAGATGAGAAAACGTGTTCCAGACTTACCCGACTCGCAAACGATGGAACCGGGCTTCAGATCCAGCATCATGGTGATGGTGGCGATGTCGGTGGTGTAGAGAATCTGGGTCCGGTGTGGAAGGGAAACAGTCCACAGCTCTGGTGTGGGGTGAAGAACATAGACCCAACCACCCTTACTGCAGGTGACCTTCGACCCATAACGCTGGCCAATCAGGTCAGAGGAGTGGCGAATGACTCCATAACGCGTTTGCGTTTGGGCGCCATGCTGCACTTTGACAGGCATCACAGAGTTGTGCCCCAGATAAATGATGGCAACGTCCGAGTCTTGAATAAATTCAGAATATTCCACAAAACTCATGGTGAGCACGACCGCTCTGAAAAGAGAAAAGAAACTAATGAACAACAACCCTTCAATGACAGGAGATGATCTGGCAGCAACAGAGCAGCTGAAGATTTGTATAAAAATATTGACTCTGCCTTCACCCTACAGAGATCTTTTGGTTATTTCAAATGCTTTTATGAAGATGTTATTTTTAACATTTGTTATTAAAACATAAGAGTTTGTAGTGTGATTGGCTTTCAGAAAATGCTCTTGCTGATTTTGATGAGGATCGTGAAGAGCACATTGGTGCCACACACTGCAGTAAACTGCAGTCAGGGCAGATGTCCCCCAGGTTTCTGGTTTTGCTGATTTGCATAATTTCCAGTTGTTCGTGTTTGAGGGTAAGATTTTTGACCTGTTTGGCTTGCCATACAATTCTAATGTAAAGAAACGGTCGCCGTTACTGTCAGAAAACGTTTAAGTGAGAGGAGCCGGACAGTTGTAAAGAAAAACAACTATGTCAGACAACGTGAAGAATATGTGAGTACATCCCAGATTTCATCACATATCTGATGATTACAACACGAATCCCGATGTTTATCCCTCATCCATGTTTATCTAACAGTTATCCCCATTGTTTCATAGAGGGGTAAATCCCGCTCATGATTCTGGCAGCAGCGGGTTTTTCCTTAGAAACCAGTCATTTTCTGGGGTAAAGAGAGTCTACGGCACGCTGGAGGTCGCGGTGGAGAGAGTCGGCTCTTTCAGCGCTGTTAGCCACGTGCTAACGCTAGCCGAGCCGCGTGCCAACGCTAGCCGAGCCGCGTGCCAACGCTAGCCGAGCCGCTCCTCTGCCGTTGCGACCGTTTCCTCCCGGGAGAGAAAGAGCCGTTGGAGACGGGCCGCTCACCTGCTGCGGGTTCCGGGTTCCAAAGGACCGGCGTCCCTCCTCGGCAAACACTGCGGTGCGGGCTGCGTGGACGGCGGCACGAGCGGCACACGCGCGAGCTTGTTTTCACCGGAAGAGGAGGGGCTCAGGACCGGAAGATGAAGTAGACGACGCGCCGCTCCAGGACTCGTGCAGTCAAAACCATTGTTCTAAAAGTCTCGGATTTTCAAAATGAACCATTTCGGTTAAATTTAGCACATGTGTGTGCCATACACCCTTCCTTTAAAATGAAAGGGACGTTTATCCCCGCTATCCCCACATTGACGCCCTAAAACAGGACACATAATAATAAATGACAATAAATATTATAACTGATAGTAGAATATATGCGCATCGTCTGGGCTGGGACTCGGTTAACTAGAGAGAATTCGGAGTGAAGCTGCAGCCGAACCCGCTCGTCCAATAGAATGAATGGAGTCCCGGCCGCGTCCAATGGGAGCGCAGACGGTCCGCTATAAAGGCGCTCCTCCGGCGGTCTGCGCGTCTGGAGAGCTGCCGGGACGTCGCTGCGGAATCCGAGGTTGCGGGATCGGAAAGATAGGGATTTTTGTATCATCCGCTGAAAACGGTAGTAATAGAACCCAGGTAGGAGCTTGATGGATGTGAGCAAATCAACCCGGAATTCACTATTGGAATGATTAGTGCGACAAAGACGAGAATGTTCGGATGATTTATAGATATGTATTCGTATTTAAACGATGTGCTCATATTGTAACGTCTAGAATGTCGCTGATAGAATCAACATGAATGATCTTGAGACCTTTCATGTTTCCGCTCCTCTGCACCCCCCCCCCCCCCCCCCCCCCCCGCCCGTTCAGGGAGCAGCGATGCCTTTCGGGAACACGCACAACCAGATGAAAATGAAATACTCTCCGGAACAGGAGTATCCGGACCTCAGTAAACACAACAATCACATGGCCAAGGTCCTGACCCCCGCCATGTACGACAGCCTGAGGAGCAAGCAGACCCCCAGCGGCTTCACCCTGGATGACGTCATCCAGACCGGGGTGGATAACCCAGGTAAACAAAGGGGATCCGCCATCTGCTCCACCCGGCGCTGCTTTCTTCACCGCGACCTCAGCGGGGATAATCTGACCCGCCGCGCGGGGGATTATTGCGGCCTGCGCGGGGTTACAGTAAACTGCAGAGGCAGATGAGAAACCCTCTGCTGCCTCCACGGTCACGTGTTCTGCTGTCACGGTGCTGGAGGCGCGTGCAGGTGCAGGCCTCCGCGTGTCCTGACCGCAGAGATGTGTTTGTGTTTAGCTGCGAGGCGATGGCCCAGCTCACGCTGAAGGAGAGGTCAGCTGAAGAAGAGTTCCCAGATCTCAGTCAGCACAGCAACGTCATGGCCAAGCACTTAACCCTGGACATGTACAGCAAGCTGAGGGAGAGGGTGACACCTAGAGGTTTCACCCTAAACCAAGTCATTCAGCCAGGGGTTGATAATCCTGGTACAGTAGAGAGCAGATGGCAGCTCTTTGTTTGCTCCTCGCCTCATGCAGGGACCCCTGACCACCTTAAGCTTTGTGTCCAGGCCATCCCTTCATCATGACGGTGGGCTGCGTCGCTGGAGATGAGGAGACGTACGAAGTCTTCAAAGAGCTCCTGGACCCCGTGATCGAGGACCGGCATGGGGGATACAAACCCACAGACAAGCACAAGACGGACCTGAACCCAGACAACCTGAAGGTACTGTGCCTCTGCCGCCAAGCGGGTGGGTTTCAGAGGGAGGGCTGAGCTTAACGCGGCTGTTCTTTCTTAAGGGTGGGGACGACCTTGACCCCAATTACGTGCTGAGCTCCAGAGTGCGAACAGGCCGCAGCATCCGTGGCTTCTGCCTGCCCCCCCACTGCAGCAGAGGAGAGAGGCGCATGGTGGAGAAGCTCTCCAATGAAGGTAAACGGGAGGACAGAGCAGAACTCTGTAGAATCACCTGCAGCTCAGGCGTTAGCTGAGGAGGAAGAGCTGTCGGTTTGAGATGATGAGGGGGAGCAGCGGTTGTGTCCAGCTCTGAATGACTGTTTTTGTTGTCTTCATGTCAGATATCTTTCCATCAGTAAGAGCATTCAATAGATTACACTAAAGGTCAGATGGAAACGGCTCTGTCATTGTACTGAAATCCAACAGGATAAAAATCAGACCTGGCAACATGACAGCGCAGGTGTTTCAGGAGGATTACACCTGTTTGGTGGGCCGTGTGTTTAAGTCCGTCTCTCCTGAAGTTCATGAGTACCTGTTTGGAGCGGGGCAGGAGGGCTTTAAGGCTTTGACCTGTTTGCATTCTGACGTCTCCTCTTGGACCTCGGCCCCTCAGCTTTGGACTCTCTGACCGGAGATTTGAAGGGGAAATATTACGCCCTGAAGAACATGACGGACGCTGAACAGCAGCAGCTCATCGACGACCACTTCCTGTTTGACAAGCCAGTGTCTCCTCTGCTGCTGGCCTCAGGAATGGCCCGTGATTGGCCGGATGCCAGAGGCATTTGGTAGGTTTCTGCCGGTGGCTACGGGTTCCTGCTGAAGTTTTGCTGAAGCAAACCGATTTGTCTTTGTTTTTTACAGGCATAATGACAACAAGACCTTCCTGGTGTGGGTGAATGAGGAGGACCACCTGCGTGTGATCTCGATGCAGAAAGGAGGCAACATGAAGGAAGTGTTCAATCGCTTTTGCACTGGGCTCACAAAGGTTGGTAGGAAACAGTTTGGATCTTTGAAAAGCTTTCATTGATGGGAGGTTTACCAACAATCTGCTCAAACCCACAACATTCTCAGATCGAGAGCTTGTTCAAGGAGAAGGGCCATGAATTCATGTGGAATGAGCACCTGGGTTACGTCCTCACCTGCCCATCCAACCTGGGCACTGGCCTGCGCGCCGGCGTGCACATGAAGCTGCCCAACATGAGCAAGCACGCCAAGTTTGAGGAGGTTCTCAAGAGACTGCGGCTCCAGAAACGTGGAACAGGTGGGAGGTTTTCCAGATCTAATCTATACCTGCATCGTGTTTTCCTCTTTGAAGAGAAGGCCTAACATCAGGTCTCCTGTGCCGGCAGGCGGCGTGGATACCGCTGCTGTCGGCGGAGTGTTTGACATTTCCAACGCCGACCGACTGGGCTTCTCAGAGGTGGAGCTGGTGCAGATGGTGGTTGATGGAGTCAAGCTGCTGACTGAGATGGAGAAGAGGCTGGAGAAGGGCCAATCCATAGATGACCTGATGCCTGCCCAGAAGTGAGATGCTCCCCGCCCACTCACCCGTCTCAGCCCTTCGTCTCCCTGTGGAACGACTCTCCTGGAATGCACTCTTTCACTTTGGAGCTGTGTATTAAAGATGAATCCCTTTCTGTAATGCTGAGATCTGAGATGAAATAAATGTTCTGGTTGAAACATCTCTTGGCAGCTACGCCTGACTTTTCTTTTGAAAGGTTTGGGGTTACACTCAGGACGAATGAGAAGTTTCATGGTGGTAGAAACACTACGTCAGAAGTTTCACTTGAACAGTTTCTCATCAGCAGTCAGAGGAGCCAGGACTTTGTGAAAGTCAGGTCTTCATGAGGCTGCAGTGGTTCCAGCTTTCTCATGGGGATATTCTAATTGGGGGGGCTCTAAAACCAGCAGGTCTGCTTCCCATGCCAACACGGTGCTGCAGGGGCTGCTCCTAAATGCGCCTGTGCAATTGCTGCTGTATTGAAGGACCTAAAATGTGAGGCAGGAAGTATCTGGCCAGTGAGGGTTTCTGCATACTTGACATGCCTCGTGGTCCAATTTGACGTCTGCTCCACCGTGGAGTCACAGCTGCTTCTGATCCAGATTACAGCTGGAATGAACGTCCGAGTCATGAATCTCAAGCTCAGAGTTTCAGTTCAGCCCTGAACCTAAAAATCAAGTCTGAAACTGGGCTGCACAGCAGTTAGCACTCACCCAGACTAGGGTTCAAATACCAGCTGGCTCCTTTGGAGTTTGCACGTTCTTGTGAATGTGGGGTGTTTTCAACACATACGAGGTTCACTGATTCTATTGTCTCTTATGTGTGTATGGTGGTTTTGTGTGGCTGTGATGGACTGAAACCACCCAGAGTGAATCTCACCTTCACCTGACAGCTGGGGAGGGTCCAGTGACCCTGAACAGGAACGGCACCGTTTAGAAAACAGATTTAAACCCAGAATCTAATTATCAAGATGCTATGAAAGTCAGTCTGGTTTGTTTTCACTGCAGCTGCAGAGCAGCAGCAGATCATCTTTTCCTTCAGAACGCTCGGAATCCAACTGAACTTCCAGCTGCAGACGTGGAGCAGCCGGAACCAACTACTGAGCGGTGGTCTGTCCCGACATCCCGGGACGGTGGGCACTAATGAGCAGACAACACCTGCAACTTGAAGACACTTTAATTGAGACATGAGTGACCCTTAAATGCGGGCTTTTACATGGACTCCATCTCTACTTTTTGACAAAATACAAAAGAAAAAATAAACGCTGAGATATCTTGAAACATTATGTACAGAAAAAAAAAACGCTACGTCAACTTCCTTTTTTTCCAGAAGCGAGAAAAAAAGAAAATAAATAAGAGCAGAAATGTTTTTGTTCATATTCACAGCATGACAAATCATATTCAGCTTGTTAATATTGACCCAATGTGGTCAAAACAGACAGATTAGTAGGCAAGTCAGTGATTATTGCCAAAAGCCTTTAACTATACATTATAATATTCACTACGTGGTATTCTCTTTAAAAAAGGAGACATTTGGAAACTGCTACTTGGATGATTGTACAGCTTAAATACCTCTTGATATATATATATATTTATATATGTATACTTTAAAGCCTTTCACTCATAGCTTTAACTCGTTGGCAACTTTGGAAGCAATGTTTTTGAAAGCGATGGATGATCCAGATATCCTCTTGAAGCGGACTCCGTTGAGGGACAGACGAGGCAGCTTGCACACCTCCATCTCCCACTGCACCATGTTTTCAGCCCTCCCGTCTCCATGGAAACACAGAAGCAGGAAACTTTCTTGCTGTTTGTAGTTGCAGTTGTTGGCATCGAGCACCTTGAAAATCTCCTCCATGACGTCGCAGGGCTCCATGGAGGTGGTGGTTCTCATACTCCATGTGAATCTGAGGGAGCGGGGTTTCCCGTCTTTACTTTCCCCTTTTTGATCCCCAGGTACATGGCGACTGTCAAAGAAAGCAGAGTTTTAGCTTCTCAGAAACAATTTTCCATCCTGTTAGTAAACTGAAACGTGCAATCTTTCAAAGTTCTCACTGTGTGGTGAAAAACTTTGAGGTCAAACTCTGAGCGTGAGGCTGAACGTCTTCACCGGTTAGAAATAAATGAAATTCACATGCATGCTTGTCTGTTGATCCATGAACTCAGAAAAAATCTGAAGCTTTTGAAGCAAATGATGCAACTGGAAGAGAGAGACTTCCTCTTTTAGTAGAGTAAGTGAGCTGATCTTAAACCCTGGTCTGAAGTCTTGTACTGCAGACGTATGCTGTTCAGCAGAAGGTGTGGGCTTCAGAGACCTTTGGAGCAGAACTGGTTCTGAGGATCTGTGGAGCCTTTCCTTCTGTGTTTGAATGGATTTCTGGGGTTTTTTGTGGGCTGGAGCAACACAGGACTCTGCTGAAGGAACAAGCTTTGGGTTTGAGGCCAAAACAACAAAGGTGCCATGCCAACACAACGCCATGCAAACAACACAGAAGCCACACACTGAACGCTGCTGGGCAGGAGATCTGAGCGGCATGCAGGCGGACACCAGGCCTTTATCCTGGGGGCGGGGGGCAGGGGGGGGTTATAGAAGACAGGTAGTCTCACCTTGAGCCCTCAAGTCTCCCGTTTCTCTCAAACTCTGTGGAGACTCTGGGGCGCACGAGAAGATCAGACATGGTGGCGAGGGGGGTCGTGTGGGGGGAGAAGAAAACGAGATTGTGGATTGTGCTCGATAAGACCCAGACAAGGCCGATTCTACTGAATGCAAAAAGAACTGATGAAAAACCACCCCCCACCCCTAAAAAAAGAAAAAGAAAGGTGTGGAAGTGGAGAGCAGTGAGGAAGATGAGATGGTGAAGCAGCACAGACAGCAGCAGACGCAGAATCTGCTGCATCTTCATCGTTGGAGCAGAGTTCAGACGTCTGAGCAACAAAAGAAGCTCGTCTGGAGACAGATGAACACAGACTTCATCATGAACACGAGTCACGCGGAGGAGGAGGATTGGAAAGAATCTCTCTCCTCAACACTGAAGGTCTGTGTACAAACATGACAGACAGCTGTCAGGGCAACAGAGGCGGATCTTGAGACGTGCAGCTGGTGCTTAGAACGTAAACCACGTTTCTCCACGCTCCTGCAGCAGGCCTGATCCTGGACGCACATCTCTATGACTTCTGATCCGCAGACCAGAGGTGTTGGATGGCAGGAGGGTTTGTCAGGAGCATCGGTTCAGACAACGCTTCAATAAAAGCCTGTCAAATCTCAGTTACTTTTTAGACAAAGCAGAAGCTGCTGCTTCTCTGTTTGAACAGAAACATTTTTACTATAATCTATATTTAACCTAAAAAAAGACTAAAAACAGCAACAAAGACAAAAAGAACCACTGTGACATCAGTGAGCAGAAAAGGAGACTGTAGGGACGGATCACTCTGAGGCAGCTGAACATGGATTTGAGTTCCTTTCCATAAATTAGTAAGAAAAATAACTTTATCTTTGTCTGAAATTACATTGTAGTCTGGTTTGGATCGGAGTTATCAGCCAAAGCAAAAAACTGTCCAGAGCGGCGTTGGTCAGAGCACTTCCTGTGACACACAAGCATAAATCTTTCCAGACAAACAATGAAAATAACAAAACGGAAAAAGTTTTAACTCAGGACGGGGGGGTGGTCACTAGACACGGGGCAGAATGACACCCATGGAGTCCAAACCTGTAGCTAAACGTGAATCAGAAATGCAGCCTGATCTTCAGAGCAACAGCTGACAGGAAGTGTGTTTTCAGACTGGTCTCTGCAGCGTGAAGATACATATGAAGCAGCTCCACCTTACTGCTGCAGACATGCAGCCTCCCTAAACTGGCACACGCTGCAGGGACGCTTCCACCCCTTCTATGAAGTCAAAACTTTCCTGGTTTAAGTGGACACTGGAAAGCGGGCTCCCATCATGCCCTGGAGGACAGAAAAACAGGACGAGTGGAGGAGGAAGACACTCCTGACTCAACAACAAGAGGATGAGTGGGCAGACAGAGGCAGCAGCAGATCCTGAGTCATTCAGAGAGGGTGTGACCAAAAAAAAAAACAAAACATCACAAGACCAAGCGAGGCAGGCAGGGACCTGGAAAACCCCCCAGGCCAGACACCCACGGTCTGAACCAGCTTTACTCTAGATCTTCATCTTCCTACAACTATCTTCTGCTCGCCAATCTGAAAGACAGAACATTGGGAGTCTGACGACAATGGAGCAAATCCAGGATGGCCACAGTAGCAAAAAGAAAGAGAGGAAATGGTTTTTCATGGATGGAATGCATACAGGCCAAAAGAGGAAAAGCTTGGAGGGATGGCAGAAAGTAAAAGAGAAGAAAAAGGCTAATGGTAACCGAAAGGCAGAAGACTTACTAAGGGTCTTTCCTCCCTGGGTAGAAGGGTTGACAGAGCCCGTTTTGGCCGTCTGCCGTTTGGCTGGGTCAATACTGACCCTGGGCAGAGAGGAAGAGCAGCAAGAGGTTAAGGACAGAAGAGGACTAGAAAAACAAAGGTAGACGAGCTGTGAGGAGAGGAAAGGGGATGGGAGGTGAATGAGCCCAAAAGGAGGAGGACGTTAAAAAAACCTGTGGAATCGAGATGTGAGGAGGTGGAGCAGAAATATGTGAGGAGGACCTGAGCTGATAAAACATTCTGAGACAGACTGAAAGAAAAGCAACAGTTTGCAAGGATTAGGATGGACAACTCTCAAAGAGATTGAGGTTCCACTGCAGTCCATCTGAGATGATGACCAAACAAAACGGCTCTGCATCACAGTCTCACATCAACCACCAGAGGGCGCCGGGAGACTCAGCAGCAGGAACCCACAAACAGGACTAACAGCTGGTTCAGTCTGACCAACAAACCAACTGTGGAGCAATCCCTTCTCCTCAATGAAAAGCCCTCAAAATGATCCATCAACACAACTTCAGCAAAAAGGGCTTTGGAGCCTCTTCTACACGCTTTGGCTCTACTTTACTTTTGGTCTTAGGGTTTTCATGTGGAATAAGGAAACGGCATCAAACCAGGGCTGATGACTTCTGCACAAAGGGTCTATGCTGAATACTGTGTGTCAAGAAGTGGACTTCATGCTCAACGAAGGAAATGTTCAGTCCAGTCCTTCAGATATGACCGCTGCTGTTGCTGCAGGAAGGGAACATTTAGCAGGTTGAAAGACAAAACCCAAGTCAGAGATATGAGAGTTAGGAAAAATGAAAGGTATTACGAATAATCAGAGTCTTTCTGACTATACATCTGTGTCTGCCTCAGGAATAAAACCCAGAACAACCTTCATGCCAAAAGGGAAAGAGGATTTTCTGCTTTTTTAGCAGGAATGCAGCAGAATAAAGTGTGACACAGCCGGCTACAACAGAATTCATTTCAAAGAAAGTCATGTTGAGAAAACAAACCAGGGGGAGAGGCGCTGAAAGAAGCGGCCGTCTGCGTGCATGGTCGCTTGGTTAGTGGGAAGCCGCCATTTGTCGCCGCTTTTGTTAAATAAACTGATTGTTGGATTCTGTGTGTGCTCTCACAATCAGCCTCGACCCGCACACACACACACATGCCATCTCATCTGATTAATGCAGAGCTAAGACCAGTCAGCATGCTGGAGTGTTAAACGTTCTGCTGTTCTTCAGGGGAACCGTTGATATTTGCTAAAGATCCAGACGCTAAAGTCAGGTTTCCAAACCCTAAGAAATAGGAAGTTACAGTCAGTGTTGTATGTAATGAACACTACAGTGTGTGTGTGTGTGTGTGTGGGGGGGTGTGTGTGTGTGTGTGTGTGTGTGTGTTAGGCTTATTACATATCATAGTAAATGCCCCCCTGCCCCAGCAGCAATGAGACACCAGTGATTCTCCAAAGATTTGAACATTTTCTGAAGCCAGACTGGAGAGTCAGGACAGCCTGTGTCCCTCCCCATGAACAGTGACCAGGCGCAGCATCCGTGCGGGGGGGTCACCGCTGCAGCTCCCGACCATCTCTGCTCACTTGAACTCATGTCAGTCATAAAGCTGTGGTTACAGTCAGCGTTTCTGGAGATGGTCCGTAGATTTCCTTCATTTGTGTTCTGAAGCTGCTCTGTTCATTCACACATTTGGAAGAAAAACCCTCAAAACGTCATCAGAGAGGCTGGTCTCTGCAAACACACTCAGTTATGTGTGAGTGAGTGATGTCAACAATCATCCTGTTATTATGACAGCATTTCTATTCAGCAGTTCAGAGGCTGCAGCTGGAACTCAGTGAAGAGCAGCATTAATCTGATCTGTGTGTGTGCGGGTGTGTGTGTGTTTGTGTGTGTGTGTGTGCGGGTGTGTGTGTGTTTGTGTGTGTGTGCGTGCGGGTTTGTGTGTGTGTGCGTGCGGGTGTGTGTGTGTGCATGTGCGTGCGGGTGTGTGTGCATGCGTGTGGGTGTGTTTGTGTGTGTGCGTGTGTGTGCGTGTGTGTGCGGGTGTGTGTGCTCATGCACCCAGCGCCGTTTCCCTGCTAAGCAGCGTGTTAGTTCCGTGCCAGCAGCCCACACATCAGACTGTCAGTGAGATTGTTAGCAGTCAGTTCTGGAACAGAAGGAGGGCAGTCAGGACTCCTACCTTTTGGTAAACCTGAATGACATGTTTCTACAACAGAATCAGACAAAGAAACAGTGAAAATGGAGGGAGAGGGGGAGGGATGGAGGGAGGGAGGTGGAAGGAGAAGGGGTGGAGGTCATGAGGGAGGAATTAATGAATCAACAAAAAAGAGGTGATTGGACTGTCAGCAGTGAACGTTATGATTGTTGTTGTTTTTAAACGGATTATTGAAGGATTTCTTCCCACATTTCAGGTCATAGGTCATGTGGATCCCGCTGGCCTGGCTGCTGCTCCGCCCCTAACCCTCACCCAAAGGGCGTGCTGCATGACAAGCTTCTGAACTTTAGACAGAACTACTATAACTTGCATTTTCATGAATATTTCTTACTATTGAAAGTGTTATTTGTGGTAAATATCTGAATCTTTGCATTTTAGATGCAAACGATTCCCAAACATGTCTTCAGCTGTACTTCATTTTACCTTCTCCACAGTAAACAAAAGTCAGATGTTGATTACATCCATGTTCACAGCATGAGCTTTGAGCTGAGCAGCGGCTGAGAAGCCATGTCCTGCTGCCCGCTCAGACACAGCCTGACCTCGTATCTGATCAGGTCAGAGATATGTTCCCATGACAGTAAGCGTCTGAGCCGTAGACCGCCGTAGACCGCCGTAGACCGCCTCCTCCATGCGGCTGGAAGGGGCTCTCATTTAGCTTCCAGTCACCGTGAATGGAGCTCCTCAGAAGCGGCAACCAGGCAGCGGCAGGTTCCACAGATTTCAGACCAACCCATTCAGCAGGACAGTGCAGAGACCCCCACCACGTTAACCATCTCCCCAGCTGCCCAAAGCGCTGCGTTTGAAGGCCCAAACATTCAGACCGATCAGAAGGATGGATCACTCTGGACCGATGGTCACCTGAATCCGGCTAAAGGACAGATCAAGCCAAGCCCACATATCACCCGTCAGGGGCGGGCCCTCGCTTACCTGCGTGTGAGTTTAGACGTGAGTTTGGAGAAAAGGTTGCTGGTTCCACGGCTGCGGGTTTGGGACAGGGGGGTGGCGTCGTGGGACAGCGTGGGCGAGGCTGGCGGCCCGTTGTACGTGGCAGTGCGGCGGTCTCTCAGCTGGCCGCCATGGAAGGTGCTGCGGCTGGCCGTGCCTCGGGGGAAGCGGAGGCGGTCAGGCGTGGTGCTGTTGGTGATGCTGTGGGTCGACGCCACAGGGTTTCTCTGCCCGCCAGGAGACACAGCAACACTGTGGATGTGAGCAGAGGAGCGATATCTCAGTCCACGCAGGTTTAGAGGCTCTCGTGTGACAACAGAACCCACTCTGAGGTTCCATCTCTCAAAAGTCCAACACAAACCGCAAAAACACACACGTATACAAAAGGAATGCAAAAGGCTGTCATGGTGTCTCAGGAAAAGCATGATGGATGTCAGCAGGACGGGACTCTTGAAAGAACATCTACTGCAATGACACGCAGAATGATCGGAACACGGAAGCTTCAGAAATGTTGGCAGAAAGGATCAATGATCCCTGGGAGAACATCAGGAACGCTCAGGAACTGTCAATCCTCTGTGGAGCTTTGGAAATACGGCAAATGAACAGCTAAACCAACAGTTTGGAACAAAACCTAAGCTTTACATAAGATTCAGGATCGTCAGAGGAAAAACATGAGCTAGCAGTAAACGGATCTTTAGAATGTAAAGGAACTATAGAATAAATGCTCAGTGTTTCCACCTCCAACATCTAAATCTGCACCACGGAAGTTCGGCTTCTGCTCAGAAGCTAAACAGAATACGGACAGGAGGGATGTTGGGACAATGAGCAGCGGCTGGCTGCCATCCCTGAAAGCAAATGGAGGATTCCTGCTGGAGAGGATCAGGATCAGAGGGTGGAGGCCAGAGCAGAGTTTTGCTTTTGGACCCTCTGTAGCAGAGTCAGGGGGTCCTTCTGGTTTGTGACAGGCAGAAGAAAGACAGAAAAATAGCGTGACACACGAAAGGCAGTTTGTAGAAGCAGGGCAGCTGGGTTCTGGTGTGTGGATCCACATTTTTCTGTTCTTCTAGTTCTTCTGCTTCCGTGTCTGAAATCAGTGCTCAGTTTGACCCAAAGGCAGGCAGACGCTGACATTCAAATACCCTCAACTTAAATGACATATTCCAAAACCTGTAGTCCAACCAGTCAACGGTGGGGTTTGAGCCGCTTTTCTGCCATAAACTCCAGACTGAAACGATCTCCTAATCTGAGCCTCAGTCAGGACTTTGGTTGGTGTTTGTTCCCAGGATGGAGACAGGGACAACCTTTCAAGCGTTGAAAGGTTCTGGGCTTCCTGAAGGAAGCCATTATCAGTCACAACACAAAAACATCTCCAGGGGATTCAGATTCTGCTCTTTTCCTGACAAGTGAAGAAAAAGTAAAGACATCCCTGTTTAGGCGACAGACAAACCCTTCAGAAGGTCTGAGCCTCTACAATCTCTGAACGCTGACAGCAACAGCACAGATTACTGTCAACGGTCTTAAAAGACTAACATCTGAAAGAAAAGCTCAGCATGCAAAAAGTGAGGGCAGAACCTAAAAGACTCCTTCAGGGAAATGTTTTGACTCCCGTGTGCCTTCGGTCAGCCTCGGATTGGTCACTGACGATGCTCTACTGTATGTTGGTGCACACAGATGGACCCAACTTCCCCACTATAACCTGGATGTCAAACATGGCGTCAGGTTGTGTCTTCTTAGAGCTTCAGGCTCACGAGAGCGCAGATTTCAGACCGTCACCAAATCTCTGCTGGAGGAAGCGTGGGAGGCAGGCTTACAGAGAAGGGCTGGATGTTAGTGAGGGGCCAAACGGGGCCAGAGAGATGAGAGCAGGCAGACGGGGGTTTGGAGGACCCGCTGTCTTACTTGGGCGAGCAGGAATCCAGAGCGTAGGAGGAGTGGGGCAGCATGGCCCAGCCTGCCTGGCAAGACTGCAAAGGGTCGACGGTTTGATACCTCAGACGGACCGAACTGGACGAGGCACCGAACACGGCAGCCGCAAAGGCAGAGGAGGGGCTAGTGACACAAGCCATCTCAGTCATGCTGGTCATGCCACAGCAGAGGAGGAAAATAACACAAACAAGAAGAGAGAAACCGGCAGAAAAGAGGAGTGATGGTGGAACGGAAACACCACACGCTTAACTCTGACCTGTTCTCCTTCCCGTTGGGGATGACGGAGAGGTGGTCCGTGTTGTTCCGGTCGCTGCACACATACGTGTTCCTGCGGGTCATACCTGCTGATGCCGAGTTACTCTGTGGAGAGACGAAACATCTTTATGCAATGAATTGCCGTTCACAGCCCATCCCAACAACAAACCGCTCTGGATGCACTTCAGGATTAGCAGAAGGAAATCCAAACTAGATAATGCCACAGCATGTGTGTGTGGGGGGGTTCTCAAAAACAAACATGCAGACGTGAACAGAGATGTTTTTGCTGCAAACAGATGAACTGCTCCACCTTAAGTCTAAACAGGCTAAACAACCTTTTCAGACCCACTGAGGAATAAGAGCATGGAAGTCTGCAGGGACTCCAGCATCCAGCTGTTGCATCCGTTACCTTGGTGGCTCAGAGAATGGCTGTCCTGTTCCTACCTCACTGTACTGCAGTCAAAATAGTTTCACCTTCATCACTCAACGCCTTTCCACGGTATGGAGGTATGTCATAATGGATCTAAAACACTTATGTAAAAGCCGGACAAAGATGAGACCCCAGGATAAGCCGGATGGTTGCCATGGGGAGGGGAAATGCGCCTGAGGTTGCAGTACTCACAGCGGGGCCAGTGGTGCCCCCTTTCCTGCGGTCAGGGATGTCTGCCTTGTTGGGGTTGTTGGCGTTGCCCAGCAAAGGGCTGGAGGGGGGAGCGCTGCGGCTGCCTGGGGTGCTGGGCTTCTGGACGCCGGCCTCCTCCTTGGCGTTGCTGTCCCCTGTGGTGGTCTGACTCCTCTTTGGATGGGTCACCCCCTGAGGGACGTTCTGACCAACTGCAGGCAGAAAGGAGCAAACGAGTTGAAGAAAAAGCTTCTGAATGAGAAACAAAAGGAACGGCAGGGGAACATCAACACAAAGAAAATGTTCTAACTAATGAGAGAAGAAGAACTTTCCCCAAATCCACCTGAGAAACGATCCAGTGAACTGACGGATCAAACATAGAAACGGTCAGAAACTATTTAACAACGAAACAATAGTGTCAGCTCCTCTGTGACCTTAGATGACATGAAACATGACATTAAAGAGGACAGGAGTCACCTTGCTCGCTGTATCGTCTCTGTTTGTGGTTGGAGGAAACACTTCTCTGGACTTTGAGGTGGGAGGGTGACTGGCCATTGAGCTCGCTGCTGGGTCTGGGTTTGGCCAAAGACGCATTACTGCTGGAGGCCGAGTCGCTGGGCTCCAGCTGAAGGACCAAACACAGCGGGAGTCAGAGTAACCCAGACAACAGGATCAGACCTGAAGCACACTATATAAGGAGTGCAAAATGTGTTTATGATCATGTAAAAGTGCTCTGTGGGAGCTGCACGCCCAAGCCTTTCATAAGACATCAGCTCAGACACAAAAAGTTAACATACAGAGCAGCAGCAGTAAATATTTAGACAGAACATCAAAAGTATTGTGGTGCTTTTGGATCTGGCCTGTAAAATGTGTTGTGTCTTTCTGAACTGTCCTAAGGCTCCTGGCTCCACCACAGGCGGCGTGATGCTCCTACCTCAGAGGCCTTCCTGCCCAGCAGCAGGTAGGTGGCTGTGAACTGGTCGTACTTCATCTTGCCCAGAGATTCCTGGATATCTTCCAACTTGTAGCCCATCCCCACCATCACATCTGCAACAACACACAAGCAAGCAGTTCACATCACCAGGCAAGTTTCCTTGAAACGTGTTCTCCATTAAAATTGATCAGAGTTGTGATTGGTTCTGCAGCTCCTCTGTCTGCTAAAACCAAACAGCCACAGATGGATGACGCGCAGCAGCAACTGCAGTGTGGTTAAAAACTAAATGCAGTCTGACATTTGTGAATATTTCTACTCTAGCTTTGATAAAAACATGACGCCCCCTAGAGTTTCATGTGTGGAACTACATTTTTGGAGAGTTTCTCTCTGTAGGAACAAGAATGAACTTTCAGTGCAGAATCAAAGAATTCCAAACAGCAGGGAATTACAGCAACAGGGTAACATAACCCAAAGGCACTGTTAGGATGGACTAGTGTGCATGAGAGGGACACGAGTCCAAGAAAACATAGTAAATCCCTCAACAGACTGGGGACCTGTCCAAGGTGTACCCTGCCTTTGCCCAATAGCAGCCAGGAGAGGATTTGGCGACCCCATGACCCCAGAAAGGATCCAGCGGGTTAAGAAAATGGATCATTTGTAAAAAAGTCTGAAAACCCCATTATTATTTGCATCATCTGCACACATGCTCTACTCTCTGAAGTTTTCTTTCCTGGGTGACCTGGAGCTCGCCCCACCACGTGTGCTGTACAGAAAACCACAGCTGCTGTTATGCAACTGCCCCCCCCCCCCAACGGGACGGCCTCCTCTGTTGTTCTGCTTGGATGCTGCTGCTGCAGCGCTCGTGTTCATTTATTCATCATCGTGTTTCTTCTCTGCTTTTGGAGCTCTTCAGACTGAAATAATGAGACGGCGTTGGCCGTCCTCGCTGAAGGCGTTTTAAAACATTCACAGATCTTCGCCCCTCAGGGCAAAAGCTGCAGCTGCTGAGTTTCCCGTGTGACGAACACAGAGGAAGTGTTTTTCTTACACAACAGCAGCTTCAGCAGGCAGAGCAGGTTTCTCAACCTGGCAGATGAAGGATGCTTTTCCCACCTATTCTCTTCTGATCTGTGATGTCCAGTTCTGGTTCAGTGTAAGGCTTCAGCTCATCCTCCTCGAATCCAGCGTTGATCCACCGATCCTTCATGATTTGCTGCAAATCAAAGGGAACCATCAGTGCCTCAGATCGTCACAGTTTCTAGGGTGAATGAGTTGACTTTTACTCAGTTCCATGCATCTGACATTCAAACATGAAGGAAACTTTGGGATCTTTCCTGCTGTTGACGTGTTTTTGCGGATGAGCTGCTCCAATTTCACATGCAGGTGACCAGTCAGCTGTGGTGCTTCAACAATGGCCGACCCGACCCAGTTCACCATTGGTGACACAGCGGGCCGACAGAGATGCAGCAGCATAACTGAACCTCCACTGATCACAACAAAGATGAACTTCAGGATCTCATCGTTTCAGTAAAGAACGAGTGTATGTGACACAGCTTTGATTGAGAGTGAATTGATTTGGTGATCCAAGTTCAGGGTCAGCCACAATGACGCACCATCACTGCAGCCAGCACCTCACTCATCGATCGCTTTTCAAATGAAATCTGAAACACCACTCATCAGACATGCTTTGACCGAGTCCAGAGCACACAACAGTTTGCTTTACGTTTTATTTTTACAAAGAGTTTAGATCATGTGTTCATGCTGAAAAGCAAAAACTGCATGTGAACACTGGACTCTGGAGGGTGAAGCAGCAGCAGGGATGTGCATGAGCAGGGGAGGAGGAGGAGGAGGATGAAGGGCACTCTTTGGTGACGTAGATGAGATGGGGAGGTGGGGGGGGTGTTAAGAACAAAGAAGAATATTTACGTTCTCGGCGTCCTCCCTCACCTCGAGAGTACCACGCTTGGCTGGGTTGAGCACCAGGAAGCGTTTGAGGAGGTTCTCGCAGTCAGTGGACATGTAGAAAGGAATGCGGTACTTCCCTCTGAGGACGCGCTCCCGCAGCTCCTGCAGAGCAGAGCAGAGCAGCAGCGTGAGGGTGGAAGCACGCCGACCATCTCAGCTTCAAACCAAAGGCAAAGAGCTCAACAGTCCTCCATTAACGTCCATCGTGGAACTGAAGATCTATGCCGAGCAAAGGACACTGAAAAGCCGGCCGGCTGGCGCCGCCTCACCTTCAGGTTCTGTCCATCGAAAGGCAGCGAGCCGCTGACCAGCGTGTACAGGATGACCCCCAGACTCCACACGTCCACCTCTGGCCCGTCGTACTTCTTGCCCTGGAAAAGTTCCGGCGCTGCGTACGGCGGCGAGCCGCAGAACGTGTCCAGCTTGTTGCCCAGAGTGAACTCGTTGCTGAAGCCGAAATCTGCGATCTTTATGTTCATGTCTGCGTCGAGGAGGAGGTTCTCAGCCTGCAGACACACAGAGGTTACACGGGTGCCAACACGGCGCTCTATCCAGACTTCTATTCTGTTTCTGCTCGTCACGGTAAAAACGCGATCCTTCAGTGACAGTAGGAAGTGTAGAGAAGCTCTGAGACTGAGGAACATGGAGACCTGAGCAACCTGCTCACTGCATTTATCTGAATCAAGAGTCAATAGTCTTCAGGGCTTACTATTGTACAAAGTGCACCCCAATAAAAGCACAAAGCAGTTTTTAAACAACGATTTATGAGATACACTGTTCAGAGGCGCCGGCTGCAGACAGATCCGTCCTGCAAACCGTCACTGTTTAACACAAGCGGTGGATCCGAAGTCCGGCCAGTGGGCCAAATGCGGCCAAATTTCCACCAGCCTGCAGAATGTTCATGAATTAATAATATGCAGCAGTTTCTAAAAGCTGTGTTTATGATTTCTTGATTTTGGTTGGCTAAATTATGTTTGAAGCTGCGGCGACACTGTCCTGTGACCCTTCTGTAGATAAAAGCAAAGCTGACGGTGAGGGCCATCACTTCCAGGACCAGTGGAAATGGGAATATTTTTTCATTGAAATACACAACAGCTGAGTCTGCTGAGGGTTCAGGAGACCGAGGAGGAGCAGAACCCATTCAACTTCCTGCGCTCTGGAATGGGGGCGGGGCTTCAATCACTTCAGTTCACTCTGACCTTTTCTACTGACTGACTCAGTAGTTCACCTCAAAAATTGATTGAGGTATTTTGTACTTTCACATGCTTTCTGAGCTCTCTTTGTGTAGATGTTGGGTTTGTTGAAGGTGCCGTGCGGCTTCTCTGAACTCACCTTGAGGTCTCTGTGAACGATGTGCTTCTGGTGGCAGTACTGCACCGCTGACACAATCTGAAGAAAACAGACTTCAGCTCAGTGACTGCTGCTGTTTCTCAGGGTTAGAAGATGTGAGAGGATGTGGTGGAGAATCAGATGTGGTCAACTCAGGCAGGAAGACATAACAAAGGTGGAGCCAAACACACCGATGGGGGTGTAAAGGAAAAAGGTTACTCTGTGCAGCAGCACTTCTTGATGCTTTGGGTTCCTGTTTCTTCTAGGAAAACATTTCAAATGTCAGGACTGCTTCAGTCTTCAGTAAAGGCTGAATGCTTCTGTGGGGCTGGTACGTTGATGCTTTCATTTCATCTGATGAAATGGAACAGTAATCTGCAGAGAGAAGTCTGTTGATGGGATGACAGTCGGATGGACAGAAGTTTGTAACCATCTGTCTCTCCAGAAAACGTGTTGCTGCCATAGATGAGTTTTAATCAGCTTTTCTCAGACATCAAGTGACGCCTGAGTTTCCTAAAACGGACTAAACCAGCCACAGTGTTGCTCTGCACCTCTATTCATCCAAAATGCTGCAGCAGAACAATCTGCAGTTCACTGTACGTATTTCTAACAATGCTGCAAACTGCAGGCTTTAGGACAACCGTTTAGCATCAGAATACTGACGGGCTGTGTGGGACACAGGTGACTGGGATCAGGAAGGTCGTCTGTTTGGACCCGTTTACTCCCATGTTGACAGCAGAGATGCTGCTGTCCAGTGAGACATGGCAGAGACGGCGGTCCGCCTGAGCAGAGCAGAGGTGTGAAACCAGAACACTGCTGGGGGGGGGGGGACTTGGTACCTGTCTAAATTTAGCTCTGGCCTCCTTTTCCTTCATTCTTCCATGTGCAACCAGGTAGTCAAACACCTCTCCTGCAAGACACAAAAAAGGATGAGAAAAAGTTTGAGAAAGTGGAGAAAAAGCACAGAGGAATGAGCAGGAAACTCAAACCAATGAATCACAACTTGTAAAAATAGCTTTTGGTGCAGCTGGCGTTCACTGCCTCCCATCTGCATGGTTCCAGGGCAACGCTTCTCCATATTGAAGGAAATCTTGGTGTTACTTCCTCCATACTGAGCCTCTCCTGAAGGCACAAAGCTGCTGCTGAGCAGCAGAACATCCTTTCCTCTGCAGAAACTTCAGCGCTCTGCAGCTACTCCTGTGCTAAATGAACTCTGGAGGCCGGTGTGCAAGCATGTGTGCATGCTCGTGCTGATGCTAATAACGGACAGTGAACAGAACAAGCAGCAAACACTGCACTGAAAAAGCTTCCTGGGTCCTTGAAACGTGGAGAGCGACAGCAGCTGCACTTCATCGCTCCAGTGAAGCAGCAATTCATCAGCCTGCTCTGACTCACTGCTAAAGACAGAACGATCCAGGAAACCAGGCCGCAAACACATCGCCCTGCTCTTCTAAGGACAGAGACGGCAGACCAAGCTAAAGACCAAAGCTGACAAATAAAAATAGGAATGAAAGAAGTCCGATAAAAAACTAACAAAAGGGTTGACTAAAGATACAGACTTCCCTTTGCTAGAGTTTAGCAATAAAAGAATTTAGGAAATGGGACCAGGGCACTGGACCGTCAGAGGCAGAACTCCATTCTCTTCCTACAGCTTTTCGGGCATGTTCGAATCAAAGCCACGTTAAGAGAACAGAGATGAAGCATTCATTGGTATTCCGGCTCTAAGGAGTTTGTGTAGAAAAACAAGTTTATTCTATAGTAAAGGGAAAACTATCCTGCTTGTGTGTGGAAAATAAAACATCTCCAAACACAGAACTACATTCTTCAGCATTTTTCATTTCTGTGACAAGCAGAGGCTGCAGAATGCACGCATCAACCACCGTGTGCATGAAACGCACCTTTATGAGAGTGTTTCCATTACTCTCTGGTACTGAGCAGCAGTCCATTATTACTTTGTTTGTTGTACAAATCTAAACATGGTCCAACAGCTTAAAGACCCACTCCAATGACAATGATTTTTAGCATGTTCTTGCAGCAGTTTTCTGATGGTGGAGAACATTTGTAAAGAAAATTAAACTTAAAAAAATTGCATTTCTGAGTATTTCCGATTTCAAATTGTTGTGAATTAGGAACAGATGAAAAACTGATCATTAGGGAGGCCAAAGTCTCTCTGCTCTGCTCCATTCTGATGCATCCTACATGCAGACAAATAGATCCAGGTACGTCTTGGTTTTCCTCGTGGAATCTGGATCAAAAGTGTAAGGGATAGATTAGAGGGCTGAACGCTAACGGCAAAGAGTGTAAACAAAGGAATGATGGGAAGGGGGCGGGCCTACTCATACCAACAGTCCTGTCCACAACTCAGAGGTAAATTTTTAAATGAACTCCTGCTGCTCTGCAGAAACTATGTCCTATGACACAGGTTTAAAAAAACAGCATCAACATCATTGAAAGACCAAAGTAAACACATGCAGGGTGAAGACAAAAGCTTCTCCTTCAGAAAACATCTCTCAGGTTGATTGTGGTGTGGAGGCTCAGTCTGAGCTCCATCTGGTAGCTGATGCTTCCATTTGAGCAGAGATGCTTTGGGCCTGAAAAACCGTTGTTTGACTTTAACCCCGTATGTCCAGGTTCACATGAATCTTTCAGGAGAACATGCTTCTGGAAGGGGGGCCGTGAATGAACCCCAGCCCTTCTAAAAACATGTCCCAGCTAGAAGGAGGCAGACAGGACATTTTTGCTGACAGAAGCCGTCTCACCTCCGCTGGCATACTCCATGACCAGGTAGAGCGTCCGGTCCGTTTCGATCACCTCAAACAGTTTGACTGAAGGAGAGAAGCAACAGAAGAACCCGGTCAGAAGCAGTCATTCATGAAGAGGAAACCGTTTTTTGCTCAGATGGTTTGTGTGCAGCCGAAGGTGGGGGTGTTTGTGCTCCATCAACCAGTCCAGAATACCTTCAATGCAGCAGGAGGAGATATCAACGACTGAGAAGCAGCTTGGAGCTGCTCTGCTAAATATAGAAAAGGTGGGATGGAGGACAAAGAGAGGAATGAGAAGAGGAATAGAGAGGGAAAGTGTGGTCCTCACATCATCATGAGGGATAACAGAGATTACAGAATGCAGCCTATGCTTAAGGCCTGCTGGATGCATGTCTGATGCCTGTCAAAAACAAGAGATTTTTAACTTGGTGTCCAGTAAAACAACAATGACTGAAGGTCAACTGCTTTGAGGATGAAGTCATCCTTTTTCCATCCCTGCTTGAGTTTTTTGCTGTGCAGGCAGGGCCAGAGCCGTCTCTGAACCGCTCTCTGATTCTTTTCATGTTTCAGCATGATGTTTTTCTGGTCTGTTTTCAGCAGGCTCACAGCAGCTGTGGTTTCTGCAACACCGACAGGCTGAAGTTGTGCTGTTGGTTGGCATTTCCTTTAGCTGAATAAATATAATATTATATCTCCCAAGGCCCACGCAGACAGACTGCAGGACAGGTTTCTCCCCAGAGCAATCAACCTAATAAGAACTCAGGGAAAAACCATCTGGTTTATGGTTGATGAATACATTCTTACTTGACATTTATTTCCAAAATTTTTATATGATTCATATTTTTCATTTTATTTTGAAAATGTATTTTTGTCTTCAACCTTAACCTTTGCATATTTTTTAAACATCTGGAGAGAATCACAGTTTTCGTTGTGCATTCAATGACATTCTGGTATTTACTGCTGCTTCAGACATTGTGCTCGTGTGTGCCGCTATAACTGAAGCTGATTCCAAAAAAAAAAGTGTGGAGTTCGGTGCAACACTTACCGTCTCCTCGTGTTGGACACACATTCTACATCACAGACCAGGGGGCAGAGTTAGAACTTCAAAAAAACAGCCTAGCATCAAAAGCTGCTTTCGTTGAAAAACGTCATCGAGTTGACATCACATGTAATGTTGTCCAGTGTGTTTATTTAGTAAAACTCTTTTCTAAGTTAAAGAACAAACCCAGAAACAGAGTTTTTGATCAAATGACAAAGACCGGTCAGTATTTAAAGGCAGTGTCGGTCAGAGTTCTACTTCAGCTAAGGTTGTGATTAAAAACCAAACCTCTGATGTGCTGAGATCAGACTGTTTTTCTTTCAGTTCTCCATTCAGGATTTTTCCTGTCTGGAACATGGCTGTGTTTAGTCTCTAATGTAAAAGAGAAACTGAGCGTGCAGCATCTGTTACCTACAACAATGTCCTGCTTTCTTCATAAAAGTTTGAAGAACAAACAGAAGTACAACAAGAACAAACCTCTTCTTTTTGTGAGGGAGCTGAAATGCAGAATGGAGCATTTTAAATGGACCATGAACAACAGACAGTAGGATTCATCTCATCCAGATTGCTGGATTGTATTAGGATGAGGCTACTTGATGAACAGATTTGGTGGATTATATGAACTTCAAGGAATTCTCCATAACTTCAGAAACTGGTGGAACATCTCTTTCATTTCATGGAAAGGCTCCTCAGATGAAATGTTAGATTTAAACCGTTGAATCCTGTTTTCTGAGTCTTTTTCAGGGATTTTTGATCATTGTTTCTCTTTTGGTTTTAACTGAGAAAGTAGATGAGTCCCAGAAACCTTCTCAGGACCAAAATAAAAAAGCTCAAAACAAATCAGTTACCAACTACTTACCGATATTAGGATGATTCAGGATCTTCATTATTCTGACTTCTCTGAAGAGCTGAAAAAGAGAGAACCCACACGTTACCTCTCTGACAGTAAAACTAGCAGGAAGACTCAGCGAACAACAGGACAAAATCGTGACTTGGACAAAGTTTGTCCTCCATAAGGACATCAGAACAAGCATAGAGACAGTTCAGGAAGAAGGTCCCTGCAGGTCAGTCTCAGAACTTTGTCAAACTCTCATCAAACTTGAAGGTTTTTACATTTTCACATGTTAGACAGTCACTGCAGAATAATGCATTTACATAAAACGATGAGTAAATCAGTGAAAGCTGGCTCGATGTGGCGACCCCTGACAGGATGTGTCAAAAGGTGAATGACATAAAGGACTGAGTACTGTTGTTATAGTCTGACAGTGGGGATTGTGTTTTTCCAGTTCATTCTTTAATAATAAGGTGTTTTTTGAGTGGGGGTTAGTTAGGTCTTCACAATGTCAGATAAACTCAGGGAGAAGAGGAGGAAGCAGGTTCCTTAAGAAGATCACTCATGTTCTCATTAATTAAAGTTCTAAATGGATGAAATCTGAAAATATTTTAAGGCAGTAAAACTCACGCTGTATCCATTTTTTTAGACAGACAATATTTATATCTTTTTTTCTCTTGTTTAAACTCTCAAAGTTCAAACCTTTAAGTCCAGTGATTGGGATCAAAAGATTTATGTAGCCAATCAGAATGCAGAACACCGTGTGCTGCTTCAGTAAAACCAAATGCGTGCACAATTGCACTGAAAAAATCTGTGAAACAGTGAGACGGCGTCTCTGTTCGGTCCAGCTGAAGATGCTGCAGGAAGGTTAAACAGCAATGAGGTCCGTTCATCAATGAGAGGCTGCTGGCTACACCGCACACTCCCATCTTCCACACAAACATTAAATGGCATCACGTTTTGATGAGCTTGAAATAGCCCAGCTGTTTGGTAAGAAAAAGGCCTGCAGAGACCTCTTCAACCACGTCCTGCAGCTTCTTAAACACAGCAAAGAAAACATCTCCACCACATCACAGAGTGAACTCCTCTCTCCGTCCGGTTCAGGAGCACTGGGTTTACAGGCAACACTGGAATCTCTTCACAGCTGGAACATCTTGAGCCGATAAATCATTGTCAGTGTCTAGCTCTCATATTTACCAACACAATCAGTGTTCTGCTGAAGGGGAATGTGACTGCAGAGCTCCAAAGAGCATGTCAGACCATTCACAGGTACACAATCTAACTTTTTTCCAAGATCAGCATAATTCCAGTGGTTTCTTTTGACTTTGAGCAGACACGCCTTTAGTTTCTTCTCACACACTAATCAGGTGGATCTCTTCAGTTGTCTGAACCCTGTCTCACAGCAAGAAAGTTCCCGGTTCAAGTCCTGGCTGGGGGAAACAGTGTCACCAATGGGGGACCTTTCTGTGTGGAGTTTGCATGTTCTCCCCGTGCATGTGAGGGTTTTCTCCGGGGACTCCGGCTTCCTCCCACCATCCAAAAACATGCTAAACAGGTTCATTGGTCACTCTAAATTGTCCCTAGGTGTGGATGTGAGTGTGTATGGGTGTGTGATTGTGGCCCCTGCGAGAGACTGGCAACCAGTCCAGGGGTGTCCCCTGCCTTCACCCATGAGTAGCCGGATTAGGCTCCGGCAACCCCGTGACCCCGAAAGGGATAAAACGGTTCAGAAAATGAATGAAAAAAAAGTAAACAGGCTTTTTGATTTTGGCCAAAAACTGCACAATCGTGGTTAAAAAAACGACTGGGAACAATTTTCCAACAAAATTTGTTGGAGTTTGGCTTTAATGGTTTAACTGCATCATCAGCGATCGCTTCAGGAGAAAATATGAAAAACAAAATAGCAAACGGGAGCAGGAAGTCTGCAGACGGCGAGGAAAGAGGAAAGGGGAGGGAAGACTGCGGCTGTCTGTAACTTCTGTGTGTCAATCACTTTTACTCACAGTACTCTACAAAAGTATAGAGAAGTAAAAGTGATGGGTCTTAAAGTGGCTCCTCCTTTCTCAGGTCCATTGTAGGAAGCAGCTCTGTTCTACTGTTAGAAACAGCTTTTTCAGACATCATCTAAAATACATTACATTCATTACAAAAGAATTAAATTAATACATTAAAAAAGGGATATTTGACCAATAAATAGAATAAAAATAAAACACTGGAACACACACTATTATGTGTGACTCTAATCATGTTGCAACTCCACAGCAAATTAAAAGTTCCATTAGACCTAAAAACAAAGCTTCTCTTGTTGTTTCTAAACCTGAAAGTGACTCAAAGTTCTGATCTGCTGAAGATGTTTGGTTCTCTGGGGTCTGAGGAGCTTCCACTGGCTAATGCTGGAGCTCCAAGGCAGATTCTGGGGAATCCTGAAGACACAACTGGGTCAGCGTGCTGGATTCAGCTTGGAGAGTTTTATTTAGCTTGATCCTCCATCTGGAGGTTATTTAGACCTGCCAGCAGAGTGCAACATAAACATCTAATTCACAACAAGCTAATGATTCAGAACCAGAACCACCTCTGGTCTGCATTTGATGCTCACTGTTGTTCTTAAAGAGGTTTGAACAAAGCAGCTGGCTGGCCAACAATGACTATGTGGATGAAGGTTCTCATTCATCCAGGTGATGTCATCTCCTCAAACTCCTCCCAGCACACCTTAAGGGTCAACAGAAGCTGGAGCCTGAGCTGACCTTCAGAGAGAAAGATAATCTGGAACACCAAAGCAGCGGCTGCTCTTCAGAAACCAGTTCTGCTCAGAAGTTGATTGCCATATTTTTCGCAGTAGAAGTTGCGTTTTTTTTCTTCCACAGTTTGCTGGGGATGTGACTAATAGTCAGCAGCAATATTATTTGTGTTTTTTTAAACATAAATAGACCCAAACAAACACGGAGAATCTGCTCGTTCTGCTCCCTAACTTTACGTCTGTCGTACATGCATGACTGACGTGGAACAGCGAGTCATCGAACGGAGTCACACAAAGCGCCGTCATCCAGACACAGCTCGTGCAGTGAAAGGTAAACATCGCCATCAAAGAAACAAACAAAAAAAACCTCTGAATGACCTTGTGAACCCAGACATGGAGACAAATACATAGACAATGCTCCCATGTGGCTAAAAACTTGATGGTAGCTGCTCCCACATGTGACGGGAGCATCTAGTTTATGTATTTCTGGACGAGCGTCAAATATGACACGATGAAAAAGGGGGCAGAAAACGGGAATTTGACGCATGAATGGTGTTGGCACTTTCTCCCAAATGTGTGACTTCTGCTCCAGAGCAACTCATAAGTGTTGTTTCTTCTTTATGATGGTTTTTTGGCTTATACTCCGGTAAGTATGGTACTTATCATTAACCATTTAAAGTCTATTTATGGTAACGGCAGCTTTCTATTAAAAGAATTGTTTCTCTCTCACAGGTACAGTGAAACTCGCCGTCTCATGTTCACATGAACAGAATACAGACGTGAACTCTGCTTAGGCTGCAAACACACAGGATACAAGTAAACACAAAACTGCACCTCGGCCTTGTTTCCATCTCTGTTTATTAGTCCATTGGGTCTGAGTGAGTGTCTGTGTGGGATGGGGGCGTCTGTACTTTGCTCTCTGATTGTAACCAACAGCAAGAGCAGCAGCAGAACAAGCGTCCTTTGGTTTCGTGGTCACTGGCGTTGATGATTTTTCCATGTTCTTACCATCTCAGCATTTTGTTTGTCATTAAATACAAGTCTTTTAATGCTGAACCGGATGCACTGCGGAGCTTTCCTGCTTTGCACATTCCTGTTTCAGATCGCAGAAGGTTGTGACGTGACGGTCACGGTGTACACTCGACATTCATCTCTGGTTCACTTCAACTGATCCAGTTTACGTTATGACCAGTTTCTGGTGTTGAGTGTCTTCTTCATGTTTCTGTATTTCTGTCTGTTCAGCTTCTTCACCCTTGGTGTGAAACCTTCCATCTCAACAGAGGACTGAGAGGTGAAATGTTTATGGAGAGAAGATGCCATGACGTAACGTCAAGATTCCATTTGAAGTATTTTACAACCATGGTGGGAAAATGTTTTCCCAAATGAGGAAAATTTGGGTAATTCTTAAAAACAGCTTGGTTTATTCTGAATATCCAACAATAGTCATTCAGGAGTTTATGCCTGACTGATGAAACCAATAATGTTCATTAAACTGAATGACATGTTTCCATCTGCAGTAATGTCAGTAAATTCTTTCAGTGACACTCAGGTTAACAGGGGGGTTGTTGCTTGGCTCTAAGCTCCGCCTCCTCTCCGTTTCCATTTCATCAAATCTTGTGTAAGTGAAAGTCCCTCTCTGATCAATGACCAAGATCAGAATCAGACGAGGTTTGTAGATGCCAGCAGAAAATGCAGACCTTAAAGTGTTCCTCTAAGAAACTGCTGGCGTTAACATCTAGGGTTTAAAGTCCAGTTCTCCAGGGTTGACCTCCTGCTGGCTTCCCAGAAATCCTGTCTCACCTGCTGCCGATTACCTGGATCAGGTGTGTTTAGTTGTTGTGTAGGTTAGTTGGAAAACATGCTGGCCCTCAAGGCCTGGATTCTGACAGCCCTGGTTTAAATGAACCCCATCCGTAATAGTCCTGTCACAGAAGGTCACAGCGCTGTGAACCAGGACAGATGTTTCTCCTGGGAAACGAGGATGCTGATCTTTAAACCTCAAACTTGGAGCTAACTTAAGCTGGGGGTTTAATAATGGGATTCTAGATGGCATTGAACTAGCTAACTGGAAAGGCAGCACTGCACTTCTCCAGTCTGAAGATCCCTGATGGCTGAATGAAGGGCATCTGCTCAGTTATCAGCTTCACACCCGCTTTTTCAAACGACTACCCGAATCACTGAAGTGCAAACTGCTTCCGGATTTCATTAAATAAATGCTCATGCCAGTTTGCTCAAATGTCACCTGGATAGAAGGTAGAAATAGATGAATGAGCACACGTTTATAAGACCCCCCTGTAAGGTTTGACATAAAAAAAAACACGCTCAAAATCTGATGCGCAATTAATATTCATTACAAGCTTGATTTTTGTTTTATAAAATTAAGATCAAGAGTCCTCAACTAAAATAGAAGCAGCTGGAAGAGTGTATTTATAGAAAGGTGACAACAGCAGAAACATTTTCACGTTTCTGAATCCAAAGAACTTCACGGCTTCAAAGCAGGTCTCTTTGGGCTACGATTCCTTAAAATAACATGAAAGGAAAACTCCCAGTGAAACGGAAAAAAAAGAGTTCTGTCTCCCTCATGGTGACAAACTGCAACCTAAAAACTGCAAGGTTCAACAACAAAAGGCCTGGCGTTTTTCCCTCTCTGTCATGACTCGGTGTTTTTCTGTCAGCGCCGGGTCACAGTCAGCGCCAAAGGGCCCAAACCTCCCACAAATCAATGAAGCTTTGGAAAAACGGATGGAAAACCACTAGCTGGCTGCTGAGAGGAATGAGGAGAGACGAGGTGAGCAGCAGGGGCATCTAAATGTCAACATCAGGAGCAGCTTTCCCGGCTCTTCCTGTCCTTCACACCAACCAAAGAAGCCACCGGAGCTGCAGAGACCAGGACCGAGCGGCCCAAACTTCCACAAGGACAGTTGGGCCAAACACACACCAGCTCACTCCCCCACATCAGGGGATAAAGCTGAAACTGGAATTTAAAGGCAGAGTTACTTCCAGAGGCTAAACAAAAGAAACGAACGGGTCACTGCCAGTTGCAAACTGACGACCAAAAAAAAGAGGAAGCAGAAAACCAGGTTTTCTATCATCAGTTAAAAAATATCATTTCAGTGTAAAAGGATATAAACCTCAGAAACCCTCAACAATGCAACGGTTTATGAAAGAAAAATGAAAAGATGTTTGAAACAAAAACAGAAATGAATCAACTTTGTGCAAAAACACTCAAACTAATCCATTCACTGCAGCAAGAGGAAGACACATTCTGTTCCTGCGATCTACAATCATTATTTAATATGCTGCACCTCATGAACAAGTCAATTATTTTGTCACGGTGTGACAGTACAGCAGGAAAAACTAAAAAGAATGATAATTACCTTCTGTAGGCTGTTTGGGTTCAGCTGAGTCTTGTCGATTATCTTAATTGCCACCTGTGGAAGAAAAACATCATAAGACAAATGCAGAAGAACGCACGAGGAAGCCCAATGCTCACCACAGAAATCCAAAGAAGACTAACTATGTCGCCATGGAGACCCTAAAGGGACACAGGGAATGGTGGAGGGGCCACAGCCTGCTTTACAGCATGTTCGCCCCCCATTTTATCACTGATCCAGGCAGAACCTGCAGGATGTGAATGAAGGCAGCAGGACTGACCTTCATTTGAAATCCAACAAAACGTTGTACATTTCTAACATCCAAACACCAACTACAGATAATACGAAACAAACCCTTTTCCAGTATCCAGAGTGACCCCAGAGGTCAACTGGACTGGAGACTGAGCTTTTGGAGCTGACAGGCTGGTGAATTAGTGAGGGTCATAACCACAGCCGTAAGCCTGGAATTTACATACGAGCCAGAGAACATCATCACCCCCACAGAACCCACAGACCGCAGCTTATTAGCTCGGAGGACACGCTGTACACATGCTTTTCAAGAAGACTTTCAGAGGCCCTTGTGCAATGAGCTCCGGTTTTCCAGTGGAGACATTAACGCATTTACCTGTGCAGGTGTGTTAGAGCACAGACTGTTCATCCACAGGTGTGAAGCCTGAACATGCTTTGAGGGAAATGAATGGACAGTTGTGTGCACTAGCAGCTCAAACTTAAAACACAGATTCATCTGAACTCTGTCATTCAGACAGAAGCAAAAGGTTTTTTCAATCAGTAAAATGAAACATAAATCTGCAGCACACATGGGTCACCAGCTTAGTGAAACTCACCTCCCTGCCTGTGAGGATGTGCCGGGCTAGTTTGACTTTGGCGAAGTTTCCCTTGCCGATGGTTTTGAGCAGGCGGTAGTTTCCAACATGGGGTGGCTGCGCCTCATCGGAGCTGCGGGTTCGAACGCCGGTCCGGCCGGAGCGTGTGCTGAGCTCTGAGCGGCCGTTGCTGTGAGAGGTGTGCTGCAGAGAAGACATCCTGGTAACCCAGAGCAGCTAACCGTGGAGCATCAGGTCTGACTCATTCCTTTTGGTATTCCATGAAAAAACCACCACAAACATTCATTGTTCTGCACTTAGTTCTTCTTCTGGCAGCCACTCATTTCCCAGCATCCATTCCATTTGTTGGCTTTAAAAAACAAGTTCATATAAATTTAAAGTTAAAGACAGAAAAGCTGCCGACTGATCGACAGCTCTTTTCTTTCACTTTCATTCCAACATCAGTGATGTTTTCACTACTGAGCACATCAGTAAAAGAAAAACACTAAGGAGAAATCACTCCCATCTGACTTATGTCTTACTTTTCTACAAGTGGTGCATCTTTCCTTCTCTTCAGGTGCTTCAAAAACACAGAGCTCCTGAGGAGACGGAACCCCTCTCAAAACGGTAGCTGTTTTGTTAAAGACCACATGTCACATGGCCTACAGAGTCAACACAGACGTTATAACCGCTACAGCTTCACTGAATGAACCACTGAAAGAATCCTAACAACTGGTCATCTTTGTGTCACCGGGGAAAGGTATTAATAAAGATTCAGGCGGTCTTTCTGCATCACAGTATCGGTCACTCTAAACCTAACTTCAGGTTGCAAAGAAACGGAGATAAAATGGAGAGAAGGTTGAGAAAAGCAGCAGAGGAGCCAAGCCAGTGGTGTCCGATCTGCATCTTCATCTAGAAACCGAGGATGAAGCTCTCAGCGGGTTCACTGCTGTGATGATGTGCTGACAGAACAAAGAGTGATTTCTGGGTAATGTGCTCGCTCTGAAGCCCCCTCCTCTGTGTCTGGGAAAGAGGGGAAAAAGTGACAGATACTCAGTGTGGCCCCGAGTATCGACGGCTCAGCTGAAGCCTCATTCACAGTGGTGGTCGACTCCACCCGCCCATCCCGTTCTCCCACCCCCAGCCTCACCGACCCATTCACCCTGCACGCAAAAACGGGGAAGAAAATCGACAGTTTCCTGAACTCCATGGATTGAATCCAGTCGAACACATTTGTCAACTTTGAATGTTCAGAAACTCGCTCTCAACATCTGCAGGGATTATATTTCTGTACAAAACGTAAAAAAAACTAAAACCCACATAATCTGAAACAAGATGATAAGGTTTGCAATATTCTAACATTTTCCTGAAGACACCATTCACCACAAAGAGGTCATTTCAACTCCACGAAGCAGCACAAACATGCTTTAAGTCACTACAGGAGTATTTTGGGACTCCTACAGTCAAAGCAGTGGAGATAAAAATATCAACTAGGATAAGGTCACTGTTGAGTACTGCTGGCAGAAAAAGCCGTCCGTGGCCGCATTGGGACACAGTGCTGACCTCCTCCACGCATCAGACAAACAAGGAGGAAAACATCTCTAACTCAATAGCATTCCATTGTTAAAACTTAGTGTTTTATTCTAAAACTTCCTGCAAGACGTTTTCTAAAAACAAAGAAACGCATTCCTTTCTTTGGGAGGAGGTTACTCACAAAGCTGCGATGTCTCCTGGTCGCCTGGTCGCCTGTCATGTTTTCAACAGGACAGCACTTTGCCCTCTGATGATGCCCACAGACTCACTGACAAGAGCCCAACAAACCCAGAGAGGAAGAGGAGCACTGATCCAGCTCAGCCTGCTGCACGCAGACCTACACCAAGTAGGGAACAGACGTCCTTTCAAAATAAAGCCTGCTTCTCTGGATTCTGATCGGAGCGTGCGTTTCAGAATAAAATGCACATTCAATGGTAAAGGCCTCATGTTTACAAAGAAGGGCAAACATTTTTACCGTGGTTTCCTGTTCTTTTAGCAGAAGTAGTAGATTGTCATGGTCTTCAAAGTGCTTTTATATATGCTTTAGTTCCTGATTTATAGACCCACTCCAATGACAATGGTGTTTCTAGTGCTTCTCACGTGTTCTTGTGACATTTTTTTCCTAATGATAGAGGACATATAAAAAGAAAATTAATATTAAAATTGCGTTTTAGAGTTTTTCTTTTCAAATCAATATCAGGAAAAATTGTGATTGCTACAATTGCCACAAGCTCCCTGCTCCTTCTGCTCCATTCTGATGAACCCGCTTAAAGACAAATAAATCAATGCTTGTCTTCACTTTCTTCATCTAAACTGGAACCTGGATCTGAACTGTACTGTAGCTCCAATAATGCTGGATAGTTTTGATGCGTCGCTAATGTTAGCACTGGGTTGTGAGGCGCTGTAAGCTAGAAGGAGAGCAGGTAAACAGATGGATGATGGGAAGCCAACGGTTCCGCCCACAACTCAGAGGTGAATTTCTAATGAACTCCTGCTGCTCTGCAGAAACTATGTCTTAGAAAACGACACACTCATAATTAAAAGCCTGCAGGGAACACTTTTATAATAGATTGAAAGATGATCGGAGTGGGACTTTAAACAGAAGACAGTTATCTTTTACATTAGAACACTAAGCAACTAATTCTCCACAGGATCAATAGTTTCACCACATCTTATCACCCACTGAGCTGTTTGTGCAGCTAAAGTCTCCACTCCTGCAGACTCTGCTGCTGAGATGAGTCATGAGACTGACCGTATCACATGTAGACATTAGGCATCTGCAGTTGCTCAGATAATATGATATGGGAAGGAGAGAATGTATGGATATGGATGGAAACAGAGCAAAGCAGAGCATGTGATGCTGAAAATCTGCCTGGTTCACAAAATCCCCCCTCAAGACAATCACTTGAAAATGTGTGATGTTGATTAAATATCTTAAAAGTCTCTTTCAGAAAAGCCAATTATAATTAAGTTTACAGTCGAGTACAATCCTCCTGTTCAATAATTCAGCAAACATGCTATTCATCTGTCCCCTGACATCATCTTATGTAAGAATTTCTGCTGCTGAGGGACTTCCTGAGGCTGAGTAACAAGCTTACGCGTTTTCAGAAAACTTGCACAAAATTCTACTAGTTTTGTAACAAAGTACAAAAGAATTATCTTTAAAAAACAATTCATACTCATAAAATGTAACTATTTGATCTCATAGTTAAATTTAGAGGTAAAAAAAAAAATCTATTTCTGAAAAACAAATATCAGATGAGTGAAGAACCAGACAAACACTGAGATAAGTAACCAGTTACTAAAACAGAATTATAAATCTATCTGCATCTTCAATAGTACTCACTAAAACACTCTTACTAGATTCATGATGACATTTCCTGTTACCTATTCGAAGATCATCATCTCCCAGTTATTTAATCATGCTGTTTAAACAGAGGTGTTTAAAGACGTCAGTCAAATAACTTGAAATAACTCGTCAAGGCGTCAGTAGGTCTACATGCAAAATTCAGACTCTGTAAAAGCAAACAGTACATAGAAAAAGCCAAGGTCAACAAAACGTGCACAGACAATTTTAAACGTCCGTGTGTAATATTGCAAAGGTTTGGGGAATAGCAATAAGACACACTTTTATTTACAACAAAACGATTTTGAATTTGTTTTACTCAATATTCTTTTATTTTGATAGCATAAACCGGAAACCTATGGAGTCACGTTGCAGCCAGCTCGACGACCCCTTTTCAAGCAATTCATGTCTGTCACGGGGGGCGGGACTATGAAGGTTCGCTTTGAAAGATGATTGGATGAGGTGTCATGACTGACGGCTCCAAAAGCCAACTGACATCCGGGACAGAAACTACTGTTGCCTGCCAGAACCAGTCCAGCAGGCAAAGTACTGTAGTTTAGCTCGTGTTTGGGCCTTAACTTGCCGCATACACACCAATTGGGAAAAAAAAAAAACCCACAACAAAGCAGATATTTTACATTTGTTGAAGTCCAGTACTTTCATTATTATTATTTTTAACTCACCACGCCAGGATAAAAGCAGGGCGTGTTGGACGGAGATGTCGCTAGTTTACCATGTAACAAAGTGTGTTGCGTGTAAAACAAGCCATCGTTCAGCAAATACAGAAATAGTCCTTAGGTTGTTACGTATCTTTGCCTGAAAGCGACTCAGACATATTTCAAGCAGTTAACTGTGATTAGAAAAACGACCGTTTACTCACACTTTCCGTCACCTTTTCGTTGACCGTCGGTAAGGGAGTTTTTGTTGACATCTTTCCAGTCTCCGTCTTTCAACTGCTGTGATCTGATGTCCAAAATCCAGTCCAACCCCGGAAAGCCAACAAATACTAAGGTGCTGTGCAGCTCTCTCCGGAAAACGGTCTCGGCATGGATCGTGACGATTCTCCCAGACCGGACGTGTTTGCGCCGAGCACCTGAGCTCTTCGGAAGAGCACAAATAAACAGTAAAGAGTGCTACTGTCTGCTTTTCAGAGGTTACATGTCACTGTAGGCCGTTAATGTCCAATACACATCCCCATAGGAAATCAAATCAGTGCCCATTAGAGTCAGTGAGGCAAACTAAACTAACGTGAAGGCGCTGTCGGTCGTTACAAAAATAGCCGAAACCTTCCCTTTTCCCACTGACCGAATTCGGATTAAATAGAACCGATATCGAGGGTCACAGACAGTCAGTTCAGCAAAAAGAAGGTAAATCTCCAGAAGGCTGAAACACCCGCAATCTGTTCTGTTTCTTCCATCTCCAGCGGGCTAAAGTGAAGCAGTTCTGACTGTTTTAGGTGGGACCAAAATGGCTACTGAGCGGCTGGGCTGGATTAGGCTGCGTTCACGGACCCGTCGCACCGTCCGACATAACAGACTCGTCAAACGTTAAAGGGGTTTAAAAACAATCCCGTCACGATAAAAATGCAACCTTTGTTTTCTTGTGAAAATACGGAATTAGTAGCACACAAGAAAGTAACATATTTATTCAAACTGGTTATTGGGAATAAATAAATATTACTCCTTATTTTTCCCCTTCAAATAATCATAAAAAGTTACAAATAAACGAATTTAAAAATATATATTTTGTTTAAATGTGAAAGTTTTACGTTTTTGAATGCTCTTTGCTCCTGACGGCACGTGAAAGCACCACGTCCATGTTAAACAGAGCGGGTAGAGAAAACTTACTGACCCCGGTCCCACCGGACCGCTGAGTCCAACCAGAACCGCCGCGGGCCGAGAGGAAGCTGCAACGTGACTCGATCGCTTCAAAAGGAAGCCAGCTGCGTGGATGACGCGGACAAAGGTAAACCCCGTTCATTGACTGAAGTGCCTCCCCTGTGAAAAGCTTCCTTTCTGTGGAGCATCTGCTAGTCAGAACTAATGTAACCCAAAGAAAGTCAAACTCGACCCAAAAACGAGCATTTGGGAACAGAGTCTTACAGCACATGCATACATCTTCATTTGTTCTTAGCATCAACCCGGTTATGTATACAGCACTGTTCACACACCCTCTTTAGGAAAGACAAAAAGTGTGGTGGATAGCAAAACATTTTTATTAACTGGAAAAATACAATAAGCACCGCTTTCCCCAAAACAAAGGAGAAAAAAAGATGCAAATCAAAATGATCCCCATAACACTTGTGATGAAACCCTCGAGCAAGTTCATTTAGTCAACTGAATACATGTCAGGATTACAGTTACTGTGCAGCAGGAAAAGCGCTACAGAAGTCATGCCACAAAGCAGAGGGTAGTCTGGGAAAGGTAAGCAAGGAGCAAAAGGCAAACTATTCCATACATCACACAGAGCATTATGAGCCAAAGCTTCATCATACAAATCTGTCTTAGATTGCATCTATGTCAATGTCATCCTCCTCCTTCTCCGGTGTTTCTGGTTTCACCGTCTCCACCTTCAGCTCACGAGCAGAGGGTGAATACACCACCTGCAGACGCAAAACAGCAGATTTAGGGACCGTCACCTGTACAGAGACTGACACTGAGAGCGGGCTCTACCTGAAGAGGCCAAGTTTGAACACCTCAACAGGTTCAAAAGTATTCTAGGGTCACTAGAGGGAGACCACAGCCAGAAGTGACTCCAGACTGGAACCACACTGAAGTGTTATGACCCACTCCCATTTGAACATGTTCTTGTGGCACGTTTTTATCATGA
Source organism: Adrianichthys oophorus (assembly GCA_036245035.1). NCBI lineage: Eukaryota > Metazoa > Chordata > Actinopteri > Beloniformes > Adrianichthyidae > Adrianichthys > Adrianichthys oophorus. Next base: position 29,109,760 of record BSAI01000101.1, read on the forward strand.
TGGAGGACATTGGAGTGGGACTTGAAACACGCTAATATTTAAACAGAACCTAAAAGGTCCACCACGTTTCCAACCACAAAGAAGTGACCGACGCCTGAGCTTCAACTCAGCTCTGTTGAACTACATTCATTCACTGTAGGTTTGGAACTCAAACAACATTTGCATTTAGACTGTACCTCCACATTTTCATCATCTCCTTCCTCTTCTTCTTCACTGCCCTCACTCTCCTCTTCTGCTTCCTTCAACCATTTCACAAAAGGAGCAGCCTTGGCATGAATTTCTTTGGCAAGTTCCTTGGAGACATATTTCTTGGAAACCTGGAGCAGGAAATTTGAAATTAGGTTAAAGTTGGGAAGAAAGGTTAAAAAAAAAGATCTAAAAAAGCCAATTTAAATGACAAACGTGTTAGTTTTGGTAAAAGAACTTCAGTGATTCATTTGTGTTTTATTTACAATAATAAATGTTTTGTATATACAGTAAATGAGATCTTTGAAGGTTGATGAATTCTACTGAGTTCTGACCTTCTCTGCCCAGGATAAGATGACGTCCTCTTCCAGCAGGTCAGCATCATACAGGTCTTTCAGGATGATGGCAACACGTGGTAGCAGCTGGACCTGATGCAGTTTCACCACACACTCGAAGCCCCCCATCAGGTACTTCTGGGCTTTTTTGTTGTTATGGCAGAACTGAGGAAAGATTTCACAAACCGTGAGAGGGAAAAAGAAAAAAGCAGAGTCTGTACTAACAGTTCGTGTTTAAAGCTAGCATCATCACCACGCTTGAAATAGTTTAAAAATACATAAAGGGTCTATTGCAAGTCACATTCCAACTGTCCAGAAGACAGATGTGAGCATTACAGAGTGGTTTCCATATCTGCAGAAGTGTTCACAAAAAAAGAGTCTGCTTCAATTCATGCCAAAAAAAAAAAAAAAACCAGCAGCAGCTGTTGTTTTGTTCACCGTTTAAATCTGATTTATCAAATCACTGAAGGTCAACAAGAGACAGAGCTAAAGTTCTAGATCTAAAACATTGCAGAGCTGAGTAAGATTTTCAGCTCTCTCCTCCTTGATCACATGTATATGAACCTGCATGACAAACCAAACAGTCTCCATGTCAGATCCAGCTGTGACACTACGAGTCCAGAGTGAGCACACTGTGTATGTATGCATCTCTATTACAGCATGACAACCTGCCACTGCATGCAGTGTGTATGGACCTGGAGCTACACTCACACCGAACGTGATTCACGCGTCCGAGGAATCCAGTTTCAGTGTCAACATACAGATGTGATCAGAGGTCCTGCAGCACAGGTTGAGCGTTGGCTGCGCCGCGTCCAGAATCAAAAAATCTGATCCTTCGTGAAGAAGACATACGCATCATTCAATCAGGGACTCTGCTTTGGCCTGTGACATCTTGACGACATGATGAGTGGGTAGTGTCCAAATTCAACATGGAGGAAAATCTGATCATTCTCCCCTCTTGAACTTTAAAGTTTTCTTTTCTACTGGACAACAATAAAAAGATCCTAATTTTATTCTCATTTTTTTTTTCCTTTCTCAGGCTAATGCAGGACAGAAAGTTGTCTAACTGGGTCACAGAGGGACAGAAGTACCGCGGAAAGTGGCTGTCATTCAGACAAAGCTCCTGCAGTGAATGTAGAAGCTCACTGTTATGGGAGTCTCTGAAAGATCTCATGAACCCAAACATAGAGACACAATAACTGATGCTTTTGTGGAGCTTTTCAAAAATAGATCTGATCTCTCAAAGTCTTCCAAGCATTGTAAATGAGAATTACAGTCAATGCAAGACAGCAGCTCCTCTCACACACATCAAGTTTATGAACACATTTTTAGACAGGCGTACAGCAGCGAATACGCTGCACGTCGAAAGAGAGGCAAATTTGAATGGTTGTGAACCCAGCATTAGACTTCGTCTCTACTCTGATTCTTTGTGTAAGCTGAGCAGGGCGCTGATCACATGCGCAGGACTGCAGAAGCAACAGGGGTAGTGCATCAAAGCAGCTTCTGCAGACGCAGACCTTTCAGCCTGTGCAGATGTTTCACACACTATCCCTTTAGTCAGTCTAGCAGTAAATGAAACAAAAACAAACTAGTCCCATTTCAACACCAGAGTCCATCAGCTATTTTTAAGTAACTGTTGTAAAAATCTGTAGAGGACTAGTCAGGAACTCACTCTCAGGAAGTGGCGTTTGTACTTTTTGATCTGGTCACGGATGTTTTCATCAAATAACAGCTCACTGAGGATGAGGGGACCCATGGCCTTCACATCTAGACGCTCTGCTTCAGCCAAGATCTCCTTATCAGCCACATCGATGGTTCCACTCTCCTTCTTTTGCTTAAAAAAAAAAAAAAAAAAAAAGACAGTTGAATATTGGAAAAGAAAAATAGATTTTTAATTACTGCTCCGAGTCTCTGAATGAAATTTGCGCATTGATAAAATGGATCAACACCATTTGAAGTTTTACAGATATTTTCAATTAATTTCCTTCAAACTAATTTCAAACTGAGAGCTGCACATCACACTGGAATCACTGACTGTCACATGTGGAACAGCACTGAAAGATATCCTCCCCTCCAGCACCGTGCCATCACAATAAACATAGAAATAGTTATTTAGAACATGCGCCTCAAATCTTTTATTAGGAGAGCAGAAGGTTTCAAATGGAGGCATCCATTAATTACATTCATACTTCCATTCAAGCCAAATGGTTTTAGTAAAATAAAAAAGTCAATTTTCCCTCCATTGCTTTTTACCCTCAGGAATAGACTTTTTTTATTTTAACATCTCCTTTGGAAATCAGCTCTAACACAAAGTTCAACTAAATGCAAGCTGTAAACATGTTTGTAGATCAATGCAGCAGTTGTTTTATGATCTACAGCTAGTTTAAGCATCTCATAAAGAGAAACACTTCTTGTCCTTTTCAGCTGTTGAAACAAATCTGTCGAACTCCCACTTTTGGCAGCTACGACCTTCAAGCAGGTTTTGCTGCGTGTGGTTTGATGCTCCAAGTTTGAAGTCACAACACCACTGGTCAACATTTCATTTTTGACTCACCAGCCAAGTTGGCCATTAGATTAAAAAAAAAATTACTGACCAGGCACGATTTTAACAAACTATTACATTATTTTAAAAAGAAAAAATATATTTAAAAAAATGATATGTTGAATGCAAAGAGAGGAAGTCACAGCATGATGAAAACATGAGATAAAAACAACTGTTTTAAGTGACTCTGATTTCCAGTCTTTGCTCTCTGCTTTTGGCATTTTCTCCCAGTTATGAAGTGTTGAATGTGTTGTTTCTTCTGTTTAGCACAGCTAAACCCCCCCCCCCATGAGGAGAGCTGTCAGTCAGTCATCTTTAGTCAGAACCACCGACATATATAGACAATGAAAATATTTCATATGTTTTAAGAAAATGAAATGGCATAAAAGTACTATATAAATAGTATGAACACATCTTTAACAAATTAAAACATGAGAAAACTAGGCCAGATTTGACTGCAGACTGACAGAAAATTTACTTTTTTCCCTATTCTTCCTCTAAGTGATTAATTTTTATAGGAAATCACAACAAAAACAGCCGAAAACATTGTTTTAGATTCTTATGTCATGGACAGTAAAGATACAGAGTTCTCATGGGGGTGGGGCTCTTTTCAGCTCAACACAGGCTGTGTAATTTTAGATTTTGTTGATAAAGTTTCATTCAAAGTGGATTCACAGCTGTTATTATATTTAGTTTTTATGAATGAAGTTTGTTGTATTTATCCGTCAGGTCTTAAAGTCCGCTCCGTGAAAATATTCTGACTTTAAACCAGTGCATGGTCACAAACTGGCAACAAGCGGCGCAGCTCGTTAGCATAGAATATAGCATCAGTGTGTAACAACAGCGCTGTCGCCAAATCCACACTTTCATTAAACTCTGTTGCTGCTGTGAGTCCAGTCTGTTTGTCCTCCATTTCTGTTGGGATCCCGTTAAAAAACGTCCTGCTGCTCCATCAGCCTAAGCTAAACGTTACACAGAGAAGTGTACGGAAGCTACGGGAGGGGGGGGCGCTTTATGTGTGGCGTGCGCTTGTAAATATGCAACGCGCTTTTTTTTTTCTCCTTTCTTGGCCTCGCGTAAGAAGCTCCTGTTTGCTACTGCTTTCCTGTCTGCTCGTTGCGAGAGACAGACGGCCTGACTTTACTATGAAAAACAGAAACCCAAGAAAGCAGAGAGCTGGGAAAATAAAATCTCAATTTTCCCCAAAATAAATAATTTAAAACAAATTTGAATGAATCAATGAATCACCCTGCAGGACACTCACTTTTACAAAGCTGTAGAACAGGTTGACCCTCTCCTCCAAGGGTTTCTCCAGGTCATCGCTCAGCGTGAGGTTCTTAGCATGGTCGCTGATCTCCTCCATACGACGCCTCTGTGCCTCCTCTGTAGTCTCCTCTGCCCAGTCTTCGTCATCATCATCTCGATCCTTAGCAGCAGAAAACCAAATGGAACAGGATGTATGGGGCAGAAAACGTTTTTAGACAGAAAAGATCCTTTAATTTGAAATCAAGAGTCCAAAGCAACATGACAAGCTGTTGAGCTTCTATGTGATGAGCTGGAGAGGGTACAGTGGTCCTACACTGGCAAACTTTAAAAAGGAGAACCAGAGGGTCTGTGAGGAGAAAACTTTCCTCATCGTCCTTAACGAAGTCCTCCAGCAGAATATCTGACTCTCCGCGCTAGTGCTTAGGGGCTCATGGGAGTTTGCATAACTGTTACAGAGAGTGTATTTGTGGAAGACATTTTATCATGAACTTCCAGATGTGGAGGTGAGGTGATCAAGAATATGAAGCCAGTTGCTTGCTGTTAAGGACCATTCTGTCCTACAAACAGGAGCTTGGTTTTTACAGCTGAAGGAGGTCAGACTTGTTTGCAGCGGGTTCTGGATGGAGCCATGGTTGATCTCAACCTTCTCTCTGGTGTGTCAGTGTGTGAATGGGCCTGTGACTGTAAAGCGCTTTGGGCGCTTTGAAGCTAGAAAAGCGCTATATAAGTATACGCCATTTAGCATCTCTAAAATCCAAGTCTGAATCTACAGCCCTTATGAATTGAAAAGAAAGTGATTCATTTTGTTTCCTAACACCTCAGTTTAACGAGGCACATTGCCTGGAATGTTTTTCCTTCAGGATTGAGATGCAGTTGGAGAAGTGGGGTTTCCCTGCTGGCTGCATCTAAAATATCCAAGCTTCAGTCTGAAGGAGCATACACACCACAGCTTCAGGAGCATTAAAGCTGTCCTGGTTTCCCGCCTCGCCGCTGCCTGAGCCGTTCTCCTTGTCCTTTTTGCGGTTCTTCTTCTCTTTCTCCTTCTTAGCAGATGCAGATCCACTATCGGTGCTCTCTGTCATTTGAGAAAATAAATAAATACATTTTGTTGTGTCAAAGACATTTGCTCTGAAGCTTTTGGTCAGTCGTGGACATGACCTATTAGGTAAAGTCTCACCTGGTGGATTTTTGAGGATGAACGTGCAGAGTTTGTGTCGAGTGTCTAGCATGCCACGGTACCCACAGGCCTTACAGGAAGTACCGATGGTTTGTTTCTTGGGATTGACATGCTGTAAAATAAATGAATACATAAAAATCACAAATGAATCCTGAAAAGATGCATTTTCACAGGTGATACTACTCATTCACTAAACATTTCAGAAGCATTTTCTGAGAGTTTCAAACTAAGCCTTAAGTTTGTTTTTCTAATAAAATAATGAATGTTTTGCCATAGAATGCAAAAAAAAAAGAAACAACAAAACATTTTTTCATTTGAGTTATGGAACAACTGAACTGTAGTTGCCCTCATTTCTTCTGAAACTTTCAAAAGCACATCTTAAGGAAGCAGTAAAGCTTTACCAGGTCAGTTTCAGGGTTGTCACACTCTGCACACAGCACAAATTTTTTGATGAACCCATCGAGCATATCCTGCAGCTTGTTTGCCTCGTGGGATCCATTGACGATGTAACGATCATTTTTGGTATCAAACTGGGTTTGAGCACCAAGTTCACAACCAAAAAATTTGGTTGGGTCTGTAGAGAACAGCAGAGTTAGCAAAAGGAAACACTAAATTTGGGAGAAACGTAGAAAACGTGTGACTTACATGTTGGAGGCCTGTTAAGAGCCTTTGCAACATCAACCATGTTGACAATGACCGTCTTGATTCCATTTCCTTTGCCTTCAACCTGAGATATTAAAATGTCGCTCATTAATTCTTGTAAATTTTAACTCAGAGCTACAACGATTATCATGAACATGTAAACAATCCTGTATCATTTCCATTTGCTAAAGTCAGGTCAGATTAGAGCTGAGAGAAAGAGACCGTATTGAATCCTAAGTAACAGACAGCGCAGGTTACCTTGGCAATCAGACGGGGCATCTTGTACCGATAGAACTGGTCTGACACACTGCGGTTGACGTTGACAGACATTTTGGCTGAATGTTAGTACTATCAGTAAGGTAAAAGGATCTTGGTTGGGGATTTTTCGGGATCTTCTGTCTGGAAAAGAGGGGATGACATAAACAACTGCAAGCGCGCTCGGTCTCTGACATGAAAAACGTTGTGCCGCTGTGGCTGCAAGCTCCTTGCTTGAAGGCTAGATTTCCTCCACACAGGTTCCAACTGCTGCGCAACAGCTCTGAAAACAGAGAGGAACAAACATCAATTTTTAATAAAGCCAGCAACACAAGCAGCTTCCACCAACCTGCATGAACTCAGAATAGAATCTGCAAAAACAAACACCTTTTCTAGCTGTGTTTCAAACTGTCACCACACTGCAGTTCTCAGCCACCAGAGGGGCTTCTCAAAAAAGGGTAATGAACTCATTTATCAGAGTTATGTAGAAAGAAACACGTTCACAGAGCATCACAGGTTTTGAAACAACCAATCAGAGTACTTTTGGTTGTCCGGAGCTAAACCTGTGATAGCTTAGGCCAAACTGGATACGCTATAAAAAATAAATAAATAAAAACAGCTGCAGAATGGAATGATTTAGCTCCCTTTTGTATCCACATGCACACAAAAGTTGCTTTGTTGAAGTCTTTTGTCTTTTTACTTGGGCCTCTGGCTTTGCTCAGATAAGGCCTGCTCTTTTTAATAGGTCAAAAACATGAGGCCTCGCTGTTCCCCACCTCTGCCTGATGACTGCGGCAGCTCAGGCTCATTTTCAAACGACACAAAACACGGAACAAAGCAGAGCCTCTTCAATAGAGACGCTCATGACTGCAGCTGAACAATTTCGGAGAGGTTGACACTGTTTACCACAGATGCTAACTAGCTTAGTAGCCAGCTTTGCGCAGAGTGCGTCATCCAACCACTGCACACGAGTGACGAGGCTGGGAGACGCCATTTTGATCCAGCGACTCAGAAAATGTAGCGTATTGCTTAATAATTCAAACAAGGACTTGAAGTGTCTCAGTTACAGCTCACAGTTGGTCTGAGAGCGTAGGAAAAGTGGAGGTCGTGACTTACCGTTTTCGCAAAACAAAGACATAAACACAACGCTGCTCGTCCTATTGCCGCAGTGAACGGTGGTCGATAGCTTGTGATGTATTGACTGAAGCAGGCTCTGCTGATGGTAGTATGCCTCTAAAAGATGCACAGTTAACCACTGGAAGCGTCTGGACAGAGCGGGGGTCAGTCTCGGAGACAGGCGGCTTTTCTGGAACGCCCTAGCGGAGCGAGAACCTGCGGGGAGGAAGCGTGCGTTAGACAGGTCATGCGCGCGGAGCATCAGCAGGTGTGACAGACAAGCGCCTTCATTGTTGCCAGGTCAGCCGTCACGTACAGCTAAAGGTGACACGAAGCCTTCAAAATGGTCACGTCAAGACCCAGAGAGTCATTTTGGGGCGCTACTAACGTTTCAACTGCCAGGCTAAACCCACGCGTGTTCGGCCAACCAACACCCCGAAAGAATGTCTGTGGGTGTTCAAAAGTACAGTCTGAAAATCCCCCAAACTACTACTAATATCAAGTAAAATAACAGCCACTACAAAAACTCGACGGAATAATCCAGGCAAACAACGAAAACAACGTCACTTTAGTTAGCATTGCTAGCTAAACAACACTCGACGGGATTTAACGAAGATCGTTCGATTCAGTTTGCCAACGTCCAGATTGGTTTTCAAACTACTTCTTCTAACCGTAGAAATACGTCTACACAAGTGCAATCCAATCTAACTCAAGCCCGTGAAAATGTTGAGAAGTCATTTAAGTCAGTATACCTCTCGAATGTTCTGAGAAATGAAGCTACTGGCGACGCATTTACTGACCACTGTGAAGTTGCCAGACACAGCGACGTCTGCAACTTCCGGCCGTGGCTTTTCTTATAAAATAAAAGTCTGCTAAAGTCACCGATGGCGGTGTGTCCATCATGTGCTTTTATGCGATAAAAAAAACGAATTGTGCCAAATGTTTGATAACCATGTGTGTGTGTTTAGTTTAACAGCCTAAAAATAATAATACAAAAAAAATCTTAATGTTACAATTTTAATTAACCTCAATTTTTTAAATGTAAAATGGCTAAGACTAGTTTCACTGCAACTGGATTTTTACGTTAACTTGAGTGGATTAAAACAAAAAGATGATGAACGCATCAAGAGGCCTGTCACAAAGGTTAGCATTTTGGAATGTGGAGGCGTTTTAAAACAGAAAAAGCTGCGTTTGTGATGTTTGTAAAGGAGACAGATGGATCTGTCTCAGCGTCAACAGTGCAAAATGTTTTAACCTAAAAAAGGATTGAGGTTGTTATTGATTCAATAAAACAAAGCTTTAGGTATTGGATATAGCTGTGTTGGCTGGATCTTTTTCTAGATCCTTAACTCACGTTAGTCCAACTATAACGCCACGCATGTTGTGGAGTTAGCTGAAAGCTCGTGGGTATTTTTATTTTGAAAGGGTAACGGAACTTAAAAGTGCCACTTGATGGAATCTGGCACCCATTACCTGACGTCACGACGCTGTACGTGCCAAGCTGCTTCCTCCACCAGGCAGCAAACAGCAACAGAGAAAATGGTGAGTATGAAATGGCGAAAGGGCCTCCATTTTCCGAATTTCCAGTAGAATTCTGGCGCTTTTTTTTAAAAAAAAAACATGTATCCCACGCGTGAGTCAAAATAAGGAGGGACGCGTCGTGTTTTCAAGGTGTCCACAGTGAAGGTTTTGGGGCGTGTGACTGCGTTTCAAGATGGATCCCCGATCACATGACAGCCGGCCACTTTAGTCTCCAAAATGACAATTCTTAAGTTTCAGTCACTTCCTTGTTTTTTCTTAACCAGTCTTTCATCCCCCCTCTTTCTCTAATGTTTTGGTTTGACCCACATCTTTATTTGTTTCTGGAACCGATTAGCGCGATAAGCTAGCAGTGAGAAGTTGGTCTGGACTCTTGAATGAATAAGTGAAGGTTTCAGGTTAATAGTGGCCGTAGGAACTCATTCATCCGTCTGTGCTCTTCACACTAATCGATGATTATTTGTAAAAAAGCAAACTGAGCTCGTCCTTCGTTTGCTTTAATGATTTTTTTTTTTGCATTTGCTTTCTCATCCAAGTTCTTGCTTATGATTTCACTAACTAACCATCCATTATTAACTGTTTTTGCCACATTTATTTATAATTATTTTACTGTATGTTTTTGAATGATTGATTCATTTCTGTCTGTTCGTTTTACTTTTAATTCTAATTTCAGTTTCCCCCTCTTGTCCCAACCCTCCCTCCCCCCCTTTGTGTTATTTACCCCACATTATGATCACGCACGGTGCCCTTATCCACATGCACATGCTACTTTCTGCCCTGTCTCACCCATTCTCCACGTCTTCCACACCTTTCCCTCCACCAACCAGGCCGGTCACCGGGTAAGTGGGCTTCCTCCACCTGCTCCATCTGCCCCACCTGCCAGTCTGACAGGGTAACGGGGTGGCTCTGTGTTCGAGGTCTGCCTTTCTGCTCTGATGGCTGCTGCTAGCTCAACAACTGAAATGCAACATGACGCGCTTCCTGCTGATCATTAAAAACACTTAACGCCAGCAAAAGAGAGGTCTTATAGGAAACAGTTGGAGCTGTATATTATTTAATCCTGACATTCATAAATGTGGCTTTCAACTGACGGTAAGGCTAACAGGGCTAGTAAAAAGCTCAGAAGCTGAGACACACTGAAAACAAAAGCACTTTTGACCATTTCTGTACAGAACCATCACTCTATTGCTGTGAAGCAACATAACAATGCTTAGAAGGTTCCTGTGTTTCTCAGTTTGACTTTTTACTGCTCAAACTAAATGTTTCTGTTGTTGGTCATCGTGCTCAGCATCTGTTTACTGGGGGGTTCTGTGAGGCCTTTGGCTTTTTCTTTGGACAAAGTTTGACATTTATATCGACACTTCATGCTAAAATCCAGAAGCAGCTCTGACCGGGCTCTGCAGCGTCTGGAATCCAACTGTCTGCATCCCATTCATTCTGTCCATCACTGGCTGTTGGCGTAACCTTTACAGGCCAGTTGGATTCCAGACGCGTGGAGCACGGTGGTTTTATACTCACAGATGTTTCTGACCTGTTGGAGGTTCAGTGAATGAAAGTCTGCTGGACTCTGGGAGTCTGTGCTGGTCTGGTGTCACATAACAGGAATCATTGTGTTGAAGCCATGCACTGACTGGTGCAGCGATTCTCCCTGTTCTCATGCTACGCCTGTGTCTGTGTGATGCCGTCAGTTGGTCCTGGTTTTAGGTGACCTGCACATCCCCCACCGCTGCAACACACTGCCTGCAAAGTTCAAGAAGCTGCTGGTTCCAGGAAAGATCCAGCACATCCTCTGCACGGGGAACCTCTGCACCAAGGAGAGCTACGACTACCTAAAAACGCTGGCTGGGGATGTCCACATCGTCCGAGGAGACTTTGATGAGGTCTGTCTGTGCTTGGAGCTGCTGCTTGATCTAGCTGTTCCGTCCTCACTGCATCGGGTTATGTGGACAGAAGGACTGGGCCAAAGCAGTGTTTTTCAATGATGCCAGGTTCTCAGCTCTGTGTTCATCTCAGCAGGTCCAGGTTTCACACTGAGGAGTTTCATAAAAACCTTTTTCCTTTGTGATTATTTCATTTCCGTTCAAGACACTTTGATCAGATTTAGTTTAGGTTTTAAACCTTTTCTCGTTCGGTTGGAGCTCAGAACAGCGCTGACGTTATGTTGTCCCCCCTCCCTCCCTCAGAACCTTAATTACCCAGAGCAGAAGGTGGTCACGGTGGGCCAGTTCAAGATCGGCCTGATCCACGGCCACCAGGTGATCCCGTGGGGCGACATGGCCAGCCTGGCTCTGCTCCAGAGACAGCTGGACGTGGACATCCTCATCTCTGGGCACACGCACAAGTTTGAGGCCTTTGAGAATGAAAACAAGTTCTACATCAACCCGGGTTCTGCCACAGGAGCCTACAATGCACTGGAACGGTAGGAGTGCACGTGAGGCGCTGGAACAGCAGGGACAGTAATGCAGCAGAGCCTGGTGGAGATGTCCTGGTGTTTGCTCTTGGTTCATTAATGCTTGTGCTTTGGGACCATCATGTTGAACTGACGTCTTGGAGAAGCCGTTTTTTTGCTCTGACAGTTGTGTGTTCTCTCCCAACAGAAACATCATCCCTTCTTTTGTATTAATGGACATCCAGGCGTCCACAGTGGTGACTTACGTTTATCAGCTGATCGGGGATGACGTCAAAGTGGAGAGAATCGAGTACAAGAAGTCTTGAGCTGGAGAAGAGCGTTTCGCTCAAGAGCTCTGTGTACTATTTCATTCCTGTCCACCAGGGGGCAGTAAACCACCAGTCCTCCCAATGTCACTGCTTCAACAGTCAGGTTTTCACTTTAAAGCAGCAGTGAATAATTTTGTTTATAAGTCATCAGCGTTTGCTGCACCATCCTCGTTGTTGCTCCTAAGCTAAATATATGTTATTGTA